>OX101741.1:15418276-16017368 GCA_944452665.1 Stenoptilia bipunctidactyla
TTTAGACCTATTGTGAGCCAAATTGACACCCCAACTTACAGGCTTGTCCAACATATAGCAGGTGTACTCTCACAGCTGAGAGGTAAAACAAGTGCATATGTAAAGGATTCTTACCAATTTGTTAGTGATTTAAAACATCTCAAGATTGCTAACAATGAAACTATGGTTAGTTTTGATGTCAAGTCTTTGTTTACATCATTACCTGTCAAAGACTGCATTGAAATAGTAAAGAAAAAGCTAACTGTTTCAGATTTGCCTGTTGAATATGCAGAATTATTAGAAGTTTGCCTGACATCTGGCTATTTTATGTGGAATAATGAATTCTACTACAAATTGATGGTGTCGCCATGGCTCCCCGGTGTCCCCTGTAGTTGCTGACATCTACATGGAAGATTTCGAGGAACGTGCTCTCCACCTGGCACCAGTCGTGCCGAAGATCTACAAGAGGTACGTTGACGATACTTACACTATTTTACCTCAACACAAAGTAACTGCATTTCTTAACCACCTTAATTCCTTTAACAATAAAATACTATTTACTATGGAATTAGAACAGGATAATAAGTTAGCCTTCCTTGATGTTTTAATTACACGGAATCCAAATGGTACACTCGGTCATACTGTTTATAGGAAACCCACTCATACTGACCGATATTTAAATGGAGTTCCCACCACCACCCGAGCCAATTACTCGCCGTAGGCTCCTCTTTGTTTCAGAGAGCACATGGAATCTGCGATCCCCAGCACATTGATGATGAACTGAAACATGTTGTCAAAGTGCTTCGTCAAAACGGCCTCAAACCACCTCGTCGCCGCCGCAGTGACCACGTGAAGCCGCAGACAGTCGAACGAAGACCTGCATGTGTACCTTTTGTGAAGGGAGTTACCGATAAAATTTCAAAAATTCTTAGGCGCGCTTCCATCAAAACAATATTTAAACCAAACTCAAAATTAGTCAACATCTTCGCCCAGTTAAATGCAACATCCCTTTACAAGACCCAGGTGTATAAAAGATTGACTGCGGCTGTGGGCTTTCCTACATTGGTCAAACTAAAAGAAGTGTATCAACCCGCGTTAAAGAACACATAGCTGACATTAAAAACCGAAGAGTAACCAAGTCTGCAGTTTGTGAGCATTCCATAGACAAGCCAACCACTACCTAAGGTTTGACTCTGTGAAAGTTCTATCTAGGGAGACACATTATATACCTAGAATGATCAGAGAAGCCATTGAAATTAAAAAGCACCCTAATTTCAACAGAGAAGATGGTTGGAAACTATCACCAGCATGGGACCCTATTCTCAAAGATATTAAGTCAAACATCCAGCAAGCAGCACGACCTGAAACTCGAGACACTGTCAGCTCATTTTGTGTTAACCCTGAACGCTACGCTCGAAGACTGAGAAATAGATGGAGATGATGTATAACTTTTTCCACTATCAATCTGACGCCTGACACCTCAGTCGCTCGTGACCACGGGGTCTGCAAAGACACCGAAACGTCGAGTTAAAATGTAAAATATAAATTATACGCGATTAATCCGGTTAAAAAGTAGTTTTATTTAAAAGAAGAACCAGTCTGACATTAAATGCCGTTACGATCACTCGCGTCCTTTCTTTACCTCCCTGACATCCTGAAATTACTCATAAGACATCGCGTCCTGTACACATCCTGTTACCAAACTGCATATATATTTGCATACTTTGTCCTGCCAATGTTAGTGGTCCATACAAAGGGTAGAGATGGTGAATAATCACACACAGGCAACATGTCTTATATCATAATTTTATTAAAGGAATTCTTTTTAACAGCTTTTCAATTTTCTTCACACTTTTATTTTTAACGGCGGGTATTTTGAACAAACTATATACAGCACCAAATAAATTGACTGACGAGAACACATAGAACATTGTATAGATTCCCATCAGTTCCTCAATGTATTTGAGTGTATGTAAATGTATGAGGTTCAAGGCTTGTGAGTAGATAAATAGCAGTCCCAAGAGCCTGGATCGAATCTGAAAAGTACATTGAGTCTGTTAAAATATATTTCTAATTTGTGATTTTAAATAAGGAAATCTTTTTTTCACATAAGAGCTAGCTGTAGCCCGCATGAGTGCACATCCGTACACACGCGACCGCCCGGCGCGCGCCACGCGCCTTATCACAAAAATTGCAAAGCGTGTTAGATGCAGATGGCGTGCGTGTACGAAACGAAACGCGGTCTAAGTTGTGATTTTTGTCACGTAGGATTAACTAAAGCAGTTTAGCCTTCCCCGGCCATAGCGGGGGAATATATATTTTTAAATCTGACTGCAGTCAGTCAAGACTGCTTCAAACAGTCAAATAACTATTCAGCTTAATGAAACAATATTAAAAAGTACCATTGGCTCAGGCATATAACGCAAAATTGGCATCAGCATCTGGGCTAACTAGGAATGGTGTCCTAATGTGCACCCTGATCCGTGCTAGTTAGACAAGTTCACCTCCTATTTAAGATATTTTTTTGCTCTTGGATATTGATATGTATTTCAATAATGCATTTTTCTAGTAAAGTGCAGTGCCTGCCAGTCTTTTCGTAATGAAAAATTACAAGATTTATCAAAAACTAAAAATTCGAAGAATTTTCTATAAGACCAGTTTCAGAACTAAAGTATAACTGTTAACGTTTCTAATTAAATTATATTTCCCATACAGATGTCAACTAACTTAACTATTACCTCACATGATGGGAAATAACTAAAAAATACAATAAATTAACATTAAACGACGCGAACTTACCTGTAAATTGTACATTTCCGACATTAGAATCAATGGAAGCCCCCACGACATTCCGTAGGCGAAGATTATTACAGCCAAGCAGACCTGCGGCAGCCATCTTAGTTCCGTCACTGTGAGGTCAGCTTGCGTGAACACCGCTAGGATGCCCATGAAGAACGCCGTGGTGAAATAACTTAAAGAAAGTAGGTACTGAAATAACGAAATAGATTGTTAAACATTGTACCTATGCATTTATAGAACTATCTATAAATTATAACTATTACTCCTATCAAGTAATACGAACTTCTTTATTTATATCAGTAATTTAATAGTAAGCGCCTATATCAATATTTAATCACTACTATGCGCCTTCTAATAAAACTTTTAACGAGCGTAATGAATACCACATTGCGACACTAGACTGTTTTCTGAGTGAAACTACAATTAGAAGACGTCGTCGTCTAACAGGCATTTACTCCCGATTTAAGATAAAATAGTAAATAGATAAAAATAATGAGTTTGATTTTCTAGAATATCTGTTTTTGCTGGTGTAGTGACTAGTATGTTACCTCTCACTCTTGTATAAATAGTTGTAAAGGTCAATTAGTCCAATAAGTGTTAAAGGATATAAGTGTATATAAAGTGTATAAGTTTTCATCTAGCTAGCAAAAAAATCATCACTTTGAAGACGATGTTAAAAAAATATTTAATTACTTATAGTTATTTATTTGCCTATCGTAAGTCGCAATCGAAATTTAAAATACCAATAATATCAGTTGAGATAGTCATAAAAAATATTGTTTTTAGTTTAAATATGAAACATGCAACCACACGCAAAATAAAAATAAAAGTTAAGGATACAGAATCAACCCAAGGATGTACTCAAAATAACTGAGAATAAAAAAATAATACTTGCTTTTCTTTCAAGAAACGAGATGAGAATAAACGTTAAACCGGAACCAGCCATTAGTAGTACGTAAACCAGTACATCATCAGGGGCCTGATCCAGTTTTAATTGTAACAGTGTTTTCCTGTGATCCAGGAATATGCTGCAGCCACACAGTGTCGTGACTGTGTACAAGACGAGCCCAATTTTGGTGCAGTCTCGCCAGATCACTTGTTTTACTGAAAACAAAGAAAATTGTTAATGCAAGGCTTAAAAAGCGAACTTTTTTATGTAAGAAATAAAAGAGACGTTTAATAATATTTAAAAAAAATTGCATTTTAAATGTTATCATCAATCAATATATATAAAACTGTTCCGTTACTGACTGAGTGACTGAGGTACTGAGTGACTGAGGTACTGAGTGACTGAGTGACTGAGTGACTGACAGACAACGTACAGCCGTAACCACTGGGCGTAGAGAGCTGAAATTTGGAACATACATTCTCTAGGGGATGTAGGGGTGCACTAAGTAAGGAATTCCCGAAATTCCCACGGAAACGGGAAATATAGGACTTTTTAGTTTGTATGAAAAATCTTATTCCTTGAGTGTACCGATATGAAACTTGGTGTAAAGGTTTTTCAAAGTGTGTCTGGTTGTGTTATGAAAGGAATTCCCAAAATTCCCACGGGAACGGGAAATATATGATGTTTTAGTTTGTATGAAAAAATCCCATCCCTTGAGTGCACGGATGTGATACTTGATATAAAGGTTCCTCAATAAGTGTCTGTTTGTATTATGTAAGGAATTCCCGAAATTCCCACGGGAAAGGGTTGGACTTTTTAGTTTGTATGAAAAATCTTATTCCTTGAGTGTACGGATGTGATACTTGGCATGAAGGTTCTTCAAAGAGCGACTGGTTGTGCTACGAAAAAAATTCCCAAAATTCCCACGGGCACGGGAAATATATAATTTTTAGTTTGTATGAAAAAAAACGGGTGTGATACTTGGTATAAAGGTTCTTTCAGTGGGTGTCTGGTTGTATAGTTTCTGCAATTTCCACGAGAAGGGTAGTTAAGCGCATACGAAGTTGCGGGATAAAGCTAGTTCTTAAATAATTGAAAAAATGTGTTAAATAAAAAGAAATTGGTCTTGGGTGGTCTTAACTGCAAAACTTGCAAACCCATTAGACAAGCAACGTTAGCAATATAACGTAAAAATAAAAATGTATTAAATAATTTTGAGGAGTACCGCCAGGCCCAGGTAGCTCAGTTGAGGAGCACTTGTCCGCCAAACGAGAGGTCCCAAGTTCGTGTCCTGGTCGGGTGATTTTTATGTAACACATTTTCTCAATTATTTATAAGAGACGGTAACACCCTCAGTCTACCTATTTGCCTGATGGTGAATACTTTCGAGATGCTTCGCTGTAATTGATGAACATTAATTTAATCCAGAGGTCTCCAAGATCTATCGCTGAGACTGGTTCCGCCATCTTAGTCAATATAAAAACTATAGGTTCATATATGTTGAAAATATTGTTTCTGAAAGTACTTCTATTCATTCAGTATTTAAAACACTAAACCTCGTTGGATACACGGGTAGATATGTTCAGCCTACATCATCCTTATTTTTTTGTTGCGAACAAACGTACGAGTGAAGTGTCCTGAATATAAGATAACACTTTCTTTCCCTTTTGCAGTCATTTTCAAATGATTTGCGTTAATTAAAGAGATTTTGGGCGCAACGTCGCTGTCAGTCTTAAATAAATCAATTAACACTTCCCACGCCAGAGAGAACTTTACTTCGAAAAGCAATTCAATAAATTTAAAATATTAAAGGGTCGATTTGATTTTGAAAATGAATTTGAACTTAGCCACTCTGAAGAAAACTTTTAAAAGTTGGAGACAACTTCATGAAGTAGACAGATGCAGCGTAGGGTCGGCTTTAGTCGCCCTTGGATACGGGTCTCGGAAAAGACGACTAATCCCAGCGACTAGGTTTGGTTAGGTTAGCGACTACCATCCAAAGCTTGCCGCCAAATATCACCGCTCAGGCAATGATATGTTCCAGCGATATTTTGTGAAGAGCTAATTCCTTCTTAACTCATGTATATTCGATAGTATCTTCACTTATTCAGAATCTCATTCCGTTAAGAAAAATAAATTTTTAGGTATGTCATCATCATCATCATCACAACTCTTTGTAATGAGCCCACTGCAGAGCATGAGCCTCTCCCCTGGGTGGCGAGGAGGTATAGGCCATAATCCACCAAGCTGGCCCAGTGCTGGGTGGTGGATGTCAGAATTTTCAGGGCTTCTGACAAACCCTAACGACTACTGTATACAAGTATACAGAACCCGGGACCGACTGCTTAACGTGCCCTCCGAAGCACGGAAGTCGTCGTGAGAAATGAGTGGTCGGCAGTCACCCATCCCAGCACCGACCGCACCAAACGTTGCTTAATCTGTGGTATCGTATGGTACACACAGTAGCCAAGGCGCCACGACGACTTCGTGGCACCGAATTATGTATTCAAACCAAATTATCTAACCGAGATTATTTTCATAAAGGAATGAATCTTATGCTAAGAATACTCGATAACGGATAATTAACTTTTACCAAAAAACATAATTCATTCAAGAGTTTTCGTACAAATTGTAGGGCACCGTAATTTAACCTACTTACAACTTTGGGAGGATTTAAAATCGAGATAATTGAGATTTCTTTTTTCTTTATTAGACGAGGACATACAAACTCCTTGGAAGTAAATACTGGATAACAAAGCTGAAAGAACCGAAACATTACTGATTCTCTTTTTGTTACTCAATGAGGAAGTGTTTTCTGAAAAAGTGTTTTTTTTTTGTTATTGAGTTGTGAAATTTACGTTCAAAGATTAATATGTTTTAAGAGAGTACTTTTGAAATTCATGATTAACGGCAGTAAACAAAAGTATATTTGAAAGACACCGAATTACATCATTAATTTTCCAATTAACCTTAATTGAAAAAAGTTGAGCATTAAATAGGAATTTCTTAGAATTGTAGAAAATTCTTTTAGGCTTCAATAAATGTGATCAAGCGCAATAAATAGTCAACAGTCTCTCCTATCAATCAACCGTTTCCTGATATTTTTAAGTTTATGCATTTAAAATGCTCAATTATCCTTAAATAACTGGAAAAATGTGCTAAATAAAAATCACCCCACCAGGACTCGAAACTGGGACCTCTCGTTTGCCGGACGAGTGCTCCCAGTAGCTCACGCACAAGCATGAGTGAGCTACCGGTCAATATACATACGGTCACATACAGAACTTGTGTGCGGTTATGAACTTTTTTTAGTACTATGTTTGGCGCAACCCCTTCTTCCTCTTAGCTATTACGGTCTTGTGTCAAAATTATGTTTATGTGTGTAAAAAATTACATAATATCTCTCAAAATGTTGGGATTACTGAGACAAAATAATCTTATTAAAAGGTCAACAATGTTGTCTATCGCTTAACTAGGTATAACACAAGTTGACCAGTTTGAATATTATGGAATTAAACATCTTGAAGTAATGTGAAAAAAAAAACCAATATAATAGTACTGTACAAAGAGCTCCCATGACTGTACTCTGGCAAATAATTCATTTTTTTTTCTTTCGTTAAGTACGCACACTGGAACTGTCATTTTACTGCATTGAATTATTTCCCAGAGTATATTTGTAGCTTTGAAAGAGAATAATAGATTTTAAGCCAGTATTCAAAATGCAAAATTCCATTCAATGCAAAATTTTCATTTTTTTTATTATAAACAAAAGACGATTTTCACCAAATTTTATCAAGTATAATGGTACTTTACACTTTAACATACTCAATTGTGACTACAGGTCTGAATAGCAATAGACCCGACTTAAAATTTTAAATATATATCTACACACTTTATACACCCTACACATTTTATGACACCCTTTATACACGCGATAAAATCCAATTCAAAAAATGAAAAACAGTTTATAGACTGAATTGAAAACTTTCACGTTTGAGATCAAATATCACTCAATATCGTGTAAAGAGGTAAGGTTAGTTTTACAAACTAAGTTTTTCAACTGTTCACGTAACATTGTAAATGAGTTTTGCCAAGATACTTACAAATTCTGTAAAGATTCAAATTCCCTTTGTCTTTGGCTCTTCTACTTTCATCGTTTAAATTATTAATTTCTTTTGAAACAATTTCATCTTCCTTTTTTATACTTTTCAGCCTTCCAAATGTTTCTGAAGCTTTCTGTAAATTATGTTTAGTAATAGTTTGGAATTAGAAAATATATAAAATAAAGGACTATTCTTAAAATAAAATATAGTAAAATATATTTTTGCGTATATTAATCATAAAAATGCAGACAGTAACTACGGATTCTAAAGGCTAAAGATTTCCCAAGTATAGTGCACAGTAACTATTTCAACTTAAGGGCCTGTTGTAGCGCGGTGTGTAAGTGTTCAAACGAAAGGTGCGTTTGAATACCGACACACTTTCCGCCCAGATATCGCTAGCGCTGAAGTGAGCAAGCGCAACTACGTTTAATTTATTTATTTAAAACAAATTGTTTCTTTTTAATGGTTTTTCTTTAATTATAGGTTAAGAGAAGTACGATTCACGTTTTCATTTTACTTTTACATAAATCTTTGATGGCATTTCGTAACAACATTCATTTAAAACTGTAAATTAGTGCTATGTTTGTGACTTTTTTTTTCCGAATCAATTTTTATAAATCATATTTTTAACATAGTCGGTTGATTACGTGTTCAATTTTCGTGACCATTTTTTTCAAGCACAACATATACATATTACTGGATTTACAATCGTTCAAAAAAGTTTAAAAATTGTATCCTCGCAGTAAAGTTTTCTTTCAAGTTGTTTTCGAAAATTTTTAGAATAGTTGTATTGAAGTGTGAAAGTATGTATAAGGATATACTTACTACAAAAGTTAATATAAGATTACACACCTGCTTAAAGTTATTTGATTTTTGTTATTTATCAAATACCACATAAAATTCTGAAAGAGATAAGAACTATTTTCGAAGATTTTCATAAATTGTTATAATTATAACACATCCAAAGTTTCTTTTAAATTTTCCAATGTTTAAGCAAAATATTTGTTAAAAAGAATAAATTTCTTACAAAGGACCAAACAAATTAATGTGTGTACCAATTAAATTAGTACTAAATAAATCAATTATAATACAACGAAGAACCAATTTCTAACATTAATAAGTGATTGAGTCTCAAACAATCGTCCTCAATCCGGATGAGAAGTTAGTAATTCAGATGTTGACCCAACCCTAAACGCTCTTCATACCCTTTCATCTCCTGAAAACCTAAATACTGAAATTAACTTTACACGATTATCTATTACTACGGCACATGTGCGTAAATTGAATATTAATCTTTGTAATTAATTGAGCTAAGCGGTTTTATTATTTGAACGCGCTAATTTTAGATAGTAAATCAAATTCTTCAACGAATTAAGAACTTAATTGCAGATCCTAGAGCAACGTCGTAAGGTTGTTTGTTTATCCGTGTACTATAAGATACATTTTGAAGAATGCTTTATTTGAATAAATTGAACCCAATCCGATTTCCATCGGACTACAAGACACAGATATAACTTCTATCCGTATGTCGTAGATATTCCAAAAAGTCGAACTAAGCGCTTTGACAGTTCCATTTTGATACGGAACGTCAAGGTTAGGAATGAACTGCCTGCGTCTATTTTCCCTGACCAGTATAGTCATGGTACTTTAAAGTGTCGAGTGAATAGGTTTCTCGTGGATGGACGTGTATGACCTTAATCTTCATGTTCACTTTACATCAGGTGTCATGGAAGACAAACGTCTCATCCTTATTTTATTTAAAAAAAAAATTGCTTTAAATAACTTTGCTCTTTGCTCTTACATATTACGTTTTCAGTTTATTTTACACAAGACATTAAACAGAAATTTATATATTATAGATCGACGTTTCGGTAACTTGTTTGACGCCCCGCCGTGGTTATTGTCTGACTTTTGCAGTACCTAAATATAAAGAAAAGGATTGTCTTAAGTTTTCACGATTCATAATTTAAATAAAACTAGGTACTTTTTAACCGGATTAATCGCGTATAATTTATATTTTACATTTTAACTCGACGTTTCGGTGTCTTTGCAGACCCCGTGGTCACGAGCGACTGAGGTGTCAGGCGTCAGATTGATAGTTCTATCTAGGGAGACACATTATATACCTAGAATGATCAGAGAAGCCATTGAAATTAAAAAGCACCCTAATTTCAACAGAGAGGATGGTTGGAAACTATCACCAGCATGGGACCCTATTCTAGAATAGATGGAGATGATGTATAACTTTTTCCACTATCAATCTGACGCCTGACACCTCAGTCGCTCGTGACCACGGGGTCTGCAAAGACACCGAAACGTCGAGTTAAAATGTAAAATATAAATTATACGCGATTAATCCGGTTAAAAAGTAGTTTTATTTAAAGAAAAGGACTTTATCTGGATCGTCAATACTTCTATTTCTAACTGCATGAAATAAAAAAAAACCTCTTAAAAATATGTTTCAAGAACCTTTGAATTTAGTTTTCGGTTAATTAATTATTTTTTTACTAGTTTCATAAAAGAAATATGTTACTTACCTGTATTTGGTTCATCATCACGAAATAGCTAGGCGTTTCTACAATGAAGAATAATGCCAAAAACTCCAAAGTTACCATAGCCACAATCAAATAAATCAAGTTTTCAAATTCCATCATCGTTGCGCATATTTTCCCTAAGCTTAACATCACCATGGTTACTGCTATCATCGTTCCTCTTCTCTCATCATTGTTCATTTCTCTGATGTAGATCGGTATTGTGATGAAGATACCAACATAGGTGATCCCAGTTGTAATGTGTACAAATATTGATGAAATGTCGTTTGGTGGTAGGAAGAGGGGGATGCAAGATACCTGCAAATAAATTCACTTTTATATTAAGTGAAAATAGGCTAGTACTTAATAAAAATATAGGTAATATATGGTGACTAAGTCAATAAACTAAAGTGATACACTAATTTTGTGATCCGGAATTTACTTATCATGTTGTCATAAGAAGCATGCGAAGCATCACAAGCAATTTACAACTTTTAGTACAATTTGTTACAAAAATGTAAATAAATATTCAGCAAAATTATAAGAATCTATCTAATGCTCGGGCGATAAGAAAAATAAACACAACTTACACCTTGACTCAGAACAGCTAAATATAAGCCAACTTTTCTGCCATATTTATCGATTGTACAGCAAAATATAGGAGTGAAAACAACAGATGCAAGAATTTGTGATGTCACTGGCCATGGTACTTCTGTTGGTGGAATATCACTGAATTGAAAACTTTGCAATAGATCTGCCGTTTGTAGTCCATGAGTGAAGAATGGAAGAGTGGCTGGAAGAAAAAAAGTTGTGTATTTCTTATCAGAATATTCGTGGGATAGTTTCATACACTGTCTATCCCAAGTCTATGCAAACAAGTCGCAGACGAGAAGGAAAGAGGTACGAGAAGAGAAGTTCTCTCCGAGCTCCCGAACCAGCTCTCCATAGTCCTGGATAATCTCCAAGCTGCCAGCTCTAATACTTAATACTTAATACTCTAATACTTAGTGCTTTCTGAAGCGGGCAAAACGTCAGGATGCAGCCCGTTATTTACACAGCCTTTATCGTCAATTGGCTGTCGCTCTATCGACAATCAATTTTCACTTAAAAGAAAAACGATCTACAAAGAGGTTGTTTCACAAAGCAGATATACAGGGTTATTGGCAATTAGACCATAATATCTTTAGGTGACGTAGGAGAGGTCATTTCCAACCATTTGAGCGCAAATCATGCCATCCCAAAGTGTACCGTTTTTTTAAATATTTGGGGTTATTCCCTTTTTTCTGAAAATCCAGTTTTACTCCTTCAAACATCAATTGTAAAAAATGTTATGGTCCGATTTCAATTTACTTTTCAGTTTTAGATAGGTGTTAGGCAAGAGTGTTAAAAAAATATAAAATTGTTTCAGAGTGATTCCTCACAGAAACAACAGGAAGTTTTATAAAATAACGTTGCTCCAAAAAAAAAGTTTTACAAAAGTTTTTTTTTGGAGCCACATTTATAAAAAATAGATTTAACTCCAAAAAAGTTCTGATGAATTTTGCGTAATTTTTTTTGGAAAAACTAAAACAACTATCTGGCTATACAATGAGATAAAATGATTGGCTGTACACTTAACTGTACACTTCAAGAAAAAATAAAAAAATAAAAACAAGATCGAATCAAATCGAAAAAAAATGTAGGTTACATTTATAATTCTTGTTCCTGTTATTAAGACGCTAACTCTTCGCTGTCAAAAACTTTTGTATCATGTAAATTAGGATTTTTTATCGATAATTTCACCAATTGCAACGAGGGGAGAAGATAAACTGGTCTGATAGTGCGATTTGTATTTTTGAGATGCTCTTTTTAACGTTTTAGCTATGAGCCTTCGGCTTGGCTTATTATATTTTGGATTGGTGGCTTCTGTTATTTTTATCTTATGTGGCGCTCATATGGGAAATCTATACCAATTCTCTATTCAAGCATGTGTAGCGGTGCCTTTAGAAAAGCTACATACTCTTCATTTGTTAACTTTAGAAGGCATGACATGAAGGGTTCCATAGCTATGATCATGTCGTTCAGTACAAGATAAGTTCAAATTTAGTTCACTATCCAAATAACAGCAAGAGAAATATCGTGGTCCACTAAGATTAGCCAATTCGAAGTGTTATTCACATTGAAATAATATTATTATGATTTATTATGATTTACTAAACACCTATCTAAAACTGAAAAGAACCTTGAAATCGGACCATTAGTTTTTTTACAATCAATCGAAACTGGATTTTCGGAATAACCTAAAATATTTAAAAAACTGTACACTTTGGGATTAAATGATTTGGGCTCAAATTTATTTATTTATTCGTTTGTATTTCAACAGCTTTTACAAAAACATTATTAAAATTACAAATAGTTATAACAATTAGCCAATAAAAGAAATACAGCATTAAACCAAAGAAAAAAAATAAAGCGAATTAATTAATTAACAAAACTAATTATTTAAAATTTAAATTACAATAAACAAAAAAAAATTATAAAGAAAACAATAGAATAACAAATTAAGTGATTCACAAATAATTGATGAAAAAAAAAACATAAAACAAACCAAGGGGAAATTAAATTAAAATTTTTATACAGGTATTGTACATTGGGTTACTGGTGTGAAGTAGGTGAAATTGTGTTTAGTGTGTGTGTGTGTGTGAGAGTTTGTGTTGATTTCATTTAATAACTTTGTTTCTAAAAGAATGCCGTGATAGTTGAAATAAGTCAGCGGATAAATAGTATTTGTTATAGAGCCGCAATATTCGACAGATGACTGAGTTCTTATGGAAATAGTTTTACATAAGAACTCAGTTCAGGGTTGTCTGGAAGAGATTATATGTAGATGATAAGGCCGCCTATTGAACACTGTACCGATTATATTTTTAATAAAGTTATGTCTTACTCCATGTGTACAATGAAGAATAAATAAATAAATAAAAATTGCTATTAGAGTGGGAAACATGTACAGGAGAGGAGTAGGGCAGTGTAGGGCTGGGCGCGCGCAGCTGTATGGCGCTCAGCAGCTGCGGCCAGTCCACTCTGCCACTGAGCACGTCTTGCAGCAGCACATTCGCCTGCCAGCGACGCGACTCTAGGGATTCAAGGCGGTAGTGTACCAGGTCCTCTGCATATGTGGATTCTATCCGATATTCTTTAAATTGCAGTAAATCAAAGAACTTTCTCTGGATCTGTTTAATTCTTTTTATGTAGAGAATATAATCAGGGTTCCATATACTACTACCATACTCTAGTATACTTCTCACAAAAGTGATTGGAAATGACCTCTCCTACGTCACCGAAAGAGATTCCGGTCTAATTACCAATAACCCTGTAGAAAGAAATGCTGTAAGCAAAAATGCATAGCGTCAATCGAGGTTGTGACATCACAGTTTAAGCTACTCTGCACTAGAGGCACTGTCGTTAGTTCGACGCTTAAAGGCCTTTCAGACGATCGGACCCCACTGCCAACAAGCGTGACCTTGGTTGGGTCAACCGAAATTTGTATTTGTTCTACACGGTCGGGTGGTTGACTCAACATGTCACTTCTCTCCGGACTTCGTAGCGTAAACACGTAGGTATCTAAATATGATTCCGTGTGTTTTGAAGCAACAAAAGATCGTCTTAACGTTAACTTTTTCATGTTTGAGTGAAGTAGAAAAATAAAGCAATTTGTTTAGAAAGAGAGCATGTAATTTTTATAATAACAATCTGACAGAATGGGACCATTTTCATCTCAAAATTTTAAAATTTAGAAAAGAGTTGCAACAGAGGGTTAGAGTTTAGAGTTAATATAATAAATACCTCATTACTTTAGTTTAATTTTTATGTAAATCAATTGTTTTGGCTATTGTTACTACACACTTTTCTGTATTATCAAACTGTGGAAACTTTTCGCTAGTTAATGTGTTATTAATGTGATTAACTTTAAGTGAGTAACTGTTTGTTTCCCAAATAAACATAAATAAATAAAATAAATAAAGAAAAAGAAGAAAGTGGATGAAACTGTGGCTGAATGAGCGAATAATTTTTATTTTTATCTTTATATGTTTCGGAACTAGAGTCTCAAAGACATGGCAAATCAATATACAGACATATAAATTCAGTCAGAATCTCTCGTTCGCGGATTTCGTATTGCGAATCCATTGCAACCACAATTATATGTGCTCGCGACGACCGCCAAGCGCACACTGAAGGGCTCGCGTTGGCCAACAGCGTTCCAGACGGTTGGCTCCAACCACGATCGCAGCCTGTCGGGACGGACGCGCTCCCAACCAAGGCCGTTGGCATCAATCAAAAAATTGATTGGACAACCGAGTTCTACACGATCCATTTTTACATCAACTCAACCAAGGTCACGCTTGTTGGCGGTTTGGTCCGATCGTCTGGAAGGCCTTTTACTTCCATGGTGTGCTTACTCACGTAGATAGTAAAAAAATTGAATCGTACATTGTTTTGTAAAATTAAGATTTCTTTACACTTATTAAGGAATCAGATGGACAATCGAAATAAAATTAACTAACCATGAAGATATTTTCATTCATAATTGTTTTTTACAAATTGTTCGTTTTCAAATTATTTATGTCCAAAATTCCAGATTTTTATTTGTTGCTTAGGTGATGTTTATTGCCGTGAAAAAATGCTCCGCTGTCTAGCGCCATGTATAAATTGGTCCTTTTGTTTCGCGGTTTTTTCTGACAGATTTGAAACGTATGAGAACTCATTAAGAACCTAGCCACTAGAAGTTGAACTAGAATTGTCGATTTCCTTAAAAACAAATTAAATGTGTACGAGCCTTAATTCAGGCAGCTCTGGTTTCAGCTAGTAATGGCTTAGAAAGCGCTACTCAGTGAAGAACCCCAAGAAATGCAGCAAAGCGACAAACTCAGCAGGCGAACCTGAAACTTGCCCTTCCATCGAGATGTAAGCCGATTGCACTAAAGCTTAAAGAATTTACAAGGTTTGTCCGTGAATTCAGTTCTTTAGCAAAACTTTTCACTTTGAACTTACTCTCGGGCCGATAGGTATGACGGAATTAAATTTCTATGCGATAACGTTTTCAATTGAAGATATACATAATATTTATTTGTAGATGTGATACTTCTTGTCTATTTATATATTTTTTGTTTTTAATAACTATGTACTATTCGTGCTCTTTAGTTGTAAAATAAATGGTAAATATTACCATCTTTCAATCAATGGATTTAATGCGATGTACAGGTAGATAGGTAGTTTTAAATAAATAAATAATTATTTCTGACACTCACACAACATTATCTAGCCCCAAATTAAGTTTCTGAAAGAACTTGTGTTATGGATACTAGATAACTGATATACTTAAGAAATATATACACATACATATTTAATAAATACATATTTTTAACTAAACAATAAATTAAGTAAACATATAAACATCCATGACTTGACGACTAACATCTGTGTTCATCACACAAATATCCGCCGCCGCCGGGATTCGAACCCAGGGCCTTTGGCATAGAAGGCAATGTATGTTACCGCTACACCAGCCGGTCGTCATAAATTAAAACCATTTATTGACTCACGAAAAAATGTACGCATTACTACTTTACTACTTTGCAATTAAAAACAATGCTGTTGAGTATTCACGATTTTAATAAATTGAAGATTATAAACCTAATTTAAATATTAAATTGTATTACATTTAAATTGTTATCATACTCCTACATTGAAAGTTGTTTGTTCCGTGCTTTATACTCCAATCATGTTAGATCGAAAACATATTAGCACATGGTAGAAAAATAGGCTAGAAAAAAGTTCGAATGAAGTATTTTATACCATTTTACCTTCAAATAGTAATAAGGTAACATAAGGACGAAGATAAACAAGGAAAATTGTTATTTTTATATATATTTCTAAAATTCTTTTCAATGAGGCTTCCGTCGATTGGGACCGCTTTGACTAGGACCGCGGTCCTAGTCGCCGGAATGATTTAATTTTAATATATTTCTTCCAGTGACTGGGACCATTCAAACAAAAATAAAATGATCTATTGTTCAAGGCACAGGACAGGCTCAGTACAGTAACATAAAAAAGTTTAATAATGAAAGAAAAACTCATTCTAGATATGAATTTATGTATGCACTTCGCAATAGATTAAACCAACTCATTACAACGTATATTTCAACGTGCATAGATTTTTTACTTGTTTTTTTTTTATCTTTATTTAAAAAGCTATACATCTATAAGGTTAAGTCAGCCACGTGATATTACTTGTTGTTAATTATTTGAAATTTTGATTATTGTTAGCATGTAGGTACATGTACTTATGTTTAATAACGTGAATTCAAAATTAATTAATTAACTGCTGCCGGCCGAAGCATCGCTGGTCAGGTGGATACGTAACCGTGACAACTAAGCCTGATCGTCCGCCGTTCACCGGCAATAGGTCCGTACTAGGTCGTTCTCTTTTTCAGCGCAGTTTAGCAGCCGTTTACCGGCACTTAGGATTCGTCTAATTCTTTCTTTCAGCACAGTCCTGTCACTTGTGCTCGATGGATTCTTCCATTGACCCCAAGATTTTGTCCCTGTTCCAAGAGCAGGAAGCCCGTTTTTCATGTCAACTGAGTCAGGTGGAAAAAAATCTTAATTCGATCCTTCTGGCCCTTCAGGCCCTTCACGCCCGCCAAGCTTCAGCTCCGATTCCTCCGAGCTTCCCCACTGACTCTCCGGCGTCGCCAGACCCTTCTGAGCAAGCCGGTAGTATGTTGGTAGACTCCTCCGCATGCAAACGGAAAACTACCCCTCCGGGTAGTGATTCCGACTCCGCTCCCTTAGTTCCAGAATCTCCTGCCCCGTTCACCGAGGTTCGCAAAAAGTCCAAGTCTAAGAAGAAGAAGCAAGATGCTTCTTCGACTTTATCTCCATCCGTTTCAGCTGTTCCAGCCGCTGTTCCTGCTCCGCAAAATGTCGCACCGGCGTCTGCTCCTGCGCCTTTTGTTTCAGCGATCCCGGCGTCACAGCCTGCGTCGCAATCAGATTCGGCTCCGCCGAAAGTCAAGTCTCCGCCCCCCGTCTTTCTACGGGACAAGAGCCGCTGGACCGAGGTCTCTGCTCTCTGCGGTAGACACAATCCCAAGATCCAGTATAGTAAGGCATCCAACGTGGGTGACTCTATTAAGGTCGTTGTCAATTCCATTCCCGATTTCAGGAATCTCACTCGGCTTCTTGCTGATCAAAAGCTCGAGTACCACACTTACGCCCTCCCTGAGGAGCGTAAGATTCGTGCCGTCCTCAGGAACGTGCCGTTCGAGCTCTCGAACGAGCAAATCCAAGAGGACTTGTCTTCTCAAGACTTCCCCGTCGAATCTGTGCACAAAATGCACAGCCGCCGAGGCAAGCAGTTCCCACTAGCGCTAGTAATCCTAGCGAGGAGCCCGCAAAGGCAGTCCATTTTCAGAGGCAAGCTCACCGTGTGCGGTCTCTCCAACATCCGCGTCGAGGTACCACACAAGCGTGGTTTTCCAGGTCAGTGCCACCGCTGCCAATTGTATGGTCATGCGGCGGCACATTGTCATGCTTCCCCTAGGTGCGTCAAGTGCCTAGAACCGCATGGGACTAAGGAGTGCTCTCGCACTCCCGAATCGCCCACCGCTCCGTCCTGCGTCTTGTGCGGCCAGTCAGGCCACACAGCAAACTTTCGCGGCTGCACCAAGGCACCGCGTGCTGCCAGGGCTACCGTGAAGCCCATCGAGAACTGGAGAGAGCGACCGCAGCCTAGCTCGGACGCCCCTCCAGTCAGTTCAAAGGCCCCTAAGGCCTTTACTTCTATCGTTCCAGGTCAGCGCAGCCGGGTCGCGACTCAATCGCAACCGGCCGCCAAATCGGCTTCCCAGTGCCAGAATGCAAATGGTCCTCAAGACCGCATGGCGTTCTGGATCCAGCTCGCTCCCATCGACGAGATCCTGGCTTTCGGCGCCGCTCTCGACGCCAGCCCAGAGGGTTTCAACGGTGCTCTTCCGGTCCTAACCAAGTTCGCTCCCCTTATCAGGAAACTCCAGCAAGCTCAACGTTTCTAAACGTAGTCCTTCTTTCCAGCATTCCTACCTCAGAGTGAGTCTGATCACTCTAGATAATATCTTAGTTTCAGCTTTGTCATTTCTGCTAATCTTAGCTTTATTTTTCTCACTTTCAGTTCCTTTTGGTGGCAGCCGTCTGGATGCCGCTCACTGCGCAGCCTCTCTCTCCAATTGGCTGTCGCTCCGATAAATGATCAAGAACCTGGATTAAGGTAGGTCGTAAAGGGGGATGTTTAGTGGGTATGCTCGGCTTCACTGAGTGAGTCTCCACACTGTCTGGGCATTCTATTTGCCGTTAGCCACTGGGGTTAACAGCTTATAGAATGCCCATTCGTCCGTAATAGGATTCATCCTCCTCCCGCTAAAGCTTGCTTTACTGGTTAAAGCTTGTTTTAGGGGGTGCCCAAAATTTTCTGTGGCGGAAAAACAAAAACAAAAAAAAAAAAAAAAACAAAATTAACACCTTTTAGGATAATTTAATATACAGAGTCTATCGTACCTAATGAATGTATAACCTGTTACCTGGAGTTGGTCCGAATGAAAAACTGTAAGAAACTTTTATCTTTTTGGTGGATACAGTCGTATAAAAATGGCGGTGATTTTTATACTTTTTCTTAAATTTCCAGAATTATTTCATCATTAAGCTGCCATTTCATCAAAGAATCATGACCAACGATGTATGGAAATCCGTCTCAAGTTGAATGACAATAAATCTTTATTTATTATAGACTTCGTTTTATAACTTCGTAACTATTAAATAAGAGTGTTAATTTTCACACAAGTACCCGAGATTTGAAATAATCCAGAAAATTCTGAGATAACCTAGAAATTATGTCGTAACTACTAGCAACTTATAAATGTTTATTTATTTATTTATTATTTATTATCGTATTTTTATGGCCTTACAGAATTGATGTCACAATATGGACATCATCGACATGATTGATTAGGTACAGTAGAAACACAACACAAAACGTACTGGCGTAATAAAACAATTAAATTGAAAACGTCCTGTCGTAAGTTACATGAAACACGCTTAGTTTTTTAAAACAAACACACTAACGAATTTCCGTAAAAGGCCTTCCAGACGATCGGATCCAACCGCCAACAAGCGTGACCTTGGTTGAGTTGATGTAAAAATGGATCGTGTAGAACTCGGTTGTCCAACCAATTTTTTGATTGATGCCAACGGCCTTGGTTGGAAGCGCGTCCGTCCCGACAGGCTGCGATCGTGGTTGGAGCCAACCGTCTGGAACGCTGTTGTCCAACGCGAGCCCTTCAGTGTGCGCTTGTCGGTCGTCGCGAGCACACGTCATTGTGGTTGCAATGGATTCGCAATACGAAATCCGCGAACGAGAGATTCTGACTGAATTTATATGTCTGTATATTGATTTACCACGTCTTTGAGACTCTAGTTCCGAAACATATAAAGATAAAAATAAAAATTATTCGCTCTTTCAGCCACAGTTTCATCCACTTTCTTCTTTTTCTTTATTTTATTTATTTATGTTTATTTGGGAAACAAACAGTTACAAATAGCACGTAAATTTAATCACATTAATAACACATTAACTAGCGAAGTTTCCACAGTTTGATAATACAGAAAAGTGTGTAGTAACAATAGCTAAAACAATTGATTTACATAAAAATTTAACTAAAGTAATGAGGTATTTATTATATAAACTCTAACCCTCTGTAGCAACTCTTTTCTAAATTTTAAAATTTTGAGATGTAATGTCAAATTGTTATTATAAAAATTACATGCTCTCTTTCTAAACAAATTGCAAGACAAGTTGAGTCAACCATCCGACCGTGTAGAACAAATACAAATTTCGGTTGATCCGACCAAGGTCACGCTTGTTGGCGGTTGGATTCGATCGTCTGGAAGGCCTTTAAGGAATATTACTATTTAAGTGGAGAGATTAATCGCGGTGACTATTCTCAATCGACAAATAAACAGTAATCGTGGCTACCGCAGGCGCCGGCTTAGGGATGATAATCTGAAATCGATTTTAGAGGACAAAGTAAATTGATTGTTGTATTGATTATTTTAATCGATTTTAGAAACTTGAAATCGAGTTCTAATTTTTTTCCTGCGGATTGCAACTTTTAGGTTTTGATACACAGTTCCTGTTTTGTTTTTTGTAACCAAAAATACTATCCATTTTGTATTCGATTATCCATTACATTTGAATAATAATTAGCACCAAGAAGTGATTATCTGTACTAAAGCTGTCGATTTAGAATAATGGTGAGAACAGGTACATCACACGTAGATCATTAGTACCTACCATGCTTTTTAGAATTCAGTTCTTAGAGGGAAACCAAGGAATCTATCGTTAGAAAATCATTATATTAAAACTCGATTTATATCCGAATCGATTCTTTAGACAGCGATTCGAACAGATTTAAAAATCGATTTCGTTTAGCAATAATTGCCATCCCTATCGACCGGTGCATCTATTTTGACAGTTGCATCTGCGTGAAACGAAACACAAAAATAAATAATTTCACAACGGTACTATAAATAAATATTTAAATAAAAACAACGAAAAGGACGAAACGTCAATCATGACTTTATTATACGGGAATGTATATATAGCAATCATTAATTTACTGTTTATCTCAAAATCATAATTCCGGATGCAAATACCGAATTCCTGACGTGAAAAGCTTGTAAAAAATAAACCAATAATTTCTATAATTATTTAGTTTTCATACGTGCAACATTTTGAGACTACTTTTGGGCATGTTCTTTAGGTACTTTGTGTTATTTTTACTGAACTATGTTCTTGAAAATTTGTTTCATCAAATTTTCATACAGTTTTAGATGTTCTTAACGTAAAAAATTGGCATAATTTTCGTTTTCAGGCAATTTTTTTTCAACTTTTTTCATAGTATCAACTTTGATCATATACTGTGACAAAAAAGTATGAAACTATAACTGTCCATAATCTTAAAGACTTGTCTAGTATTTGAAGATTCTAAAAAGGTATAACTATGTATATTTTACAAGTAATATTAAGCTACAGGAGCGAGACCACATACACATACATACATACTTACATAACTTCACGCCTGTATTGCTTGCCAACCGTCCCGCATACGCGGGACGTCCCGTTTCTGAGACCCTTAACGAGGCGTCCCGCTCAGGGTGCATGCGGGACGCAAAATATCCCGCTTTTCGGAGTATTTTTCGTCTCTCGGAGAAAACTGTCCAGTCGCTTTAAAGAAATGTTTTGACGAGGATGAGGCCAAAAAGACCGAATGCTATCTTGGTTTTTTTGACAGCGTTCTGAATTTTTTTCAGAACGGCATCATGCGTTTAAGAGAAAGAAAATGCGTTGTCATGTGAAACTTACAACATTGTGAAAAGCATACGACAGCAAATACAACAAAGAATAGATGACGAATTTTTCGGTTTTATTTGTACCAATACAATGAAAAGTTTTTCAGATGAAGATAAAGAGTCAATGAAACTGACTCTTATTGCGTGGTATAATAATGTGCTGAAATATATTGATGGCCACTTCGACTTCTCAGAAAGTAATTACTTAGCTTCCATACGGATATTTGCGCTAGAAAGGGAGTTTACTTATAACGAATTAGCAGAATGTTGCGAGAAAATGGCGTTAGTCCAGAAATTAGATATGGATTAGCTCTATGAGGAGTTTTGTACTGTGAAAGAAACTTTAAAGAAAGTCATTGAAGATGAAGAGCGAGCCAATGAGAGTACTCAAAAAGCGTCAGTCTATGAAGTGTGGCACAAGATATTGTCGGCATCAAACACGCGGAACTTGCTGAAAATATTTCAATACATTGCATTTATTCCGTGTTCTAATGCAGCAGCAGAGAGGGTATTTTCTCTATGTAATAATGCTTGGACCGATGCTTCATGTGGATTCTGTGAAGTCAGAGCTGCAAGTTAAAGTTAATTTTTCTTACACATGCAAAGATTTTTACAATTTCGTTCTTAAAAAAAAAAAAATTTGAAGAGTGCCAAGTCTCAAGAAAAATACTCATTTAAGAAGTGATTACATAATTAAGTATAAAATACACCATTTATGTTACAGTGTAAAATATATAGGTATATAATTGTTTTACTATTAAACATTAACTTTTATTAATCTTACAAGGTGTTTTATTTTACTTCTCATGCTGATTTGCAAAGAAAAGTTCACGTTTTTTTGGATTCTATACAAAATTCAATTGATCCCGCTTTTTAAATCCAGGTCCCGCATATGAGATCATTATTTCCCGCAAATTCGTATTTTGAAGTTGGCAAGCCTACCTGTATCCGTTATGGGGTAGGCAGAACACCGGAGGTTATAAGACCATCTGATGTCATGTTTGACAAATGAGGTATTATAATGATGGAGAGAGGCAATTGCAGTAACAGGGGATCAGCCTATCGCCCGCAAAAATGCCAATAAAACCTCTGTCCCTTAACTGACTTTTACTCACGGGAAGAGAAGCAGCTGGTACATTCTATGTTTTTCTTTCGCTCCCAGTCCCGCATGGAAGTAAATATAATTTCAAGTTTTGCAGTTCGAGAATAAGTTACCTTACACCATTGCAAATTGTTTACCTTTTTAATCTTATTTTAATAAATAATCTTTTTTAAAGATTTTCAGTTCAAAAACTTTTAGCAACAAGAAACCAAATGTAATTTTATTTTACGTTGTAGCTATTTTCCTGGTATCAAATACAAAGAAAGAAAACATTAACATTTTTTCCTTGGACCTTATCATGACTTTCCATTTAACTAAGCCAAGCTAAGCTAAAACTGCCCTTATTTACTCGAAAGTAAAGCTGAAAATTTCATTCTATTGGTTCAGTAATTCTCAGAACAATGTTTTGGCTGATATACCAAATTAAGGTAATTTATGCCAATTGTCCTTATCAGAAGCTGTTGGTGCATTTTTTGCTTACTTCCATTGAACTAATTGACAGAAAAACTCTGACCTTTGTAAGAAGTTATTATTTGTCTTGTCAACAAAGGAAATTTACGATTTTCATGGTTTTCTAGACAATATTAGGTAAGTTGTTTATAATTTAACATATTTCAGTGATCAGTGCAGCGTTGGTCAAGTATTCATCTGCAGTATGGGTGGATTTGGGTTTGATGGCCGATTGATTTTGAATAAATATAAGTTTTTTAAACCGGCTCAGAATTAGTAATATAATATGTATATGGGTAGTTTTTATATAGTTAATAAAATAAAAAATTTAACCTGAAGCGCCATAAACCTGGTCAGCTATTATAGTCAACCCTGGACAATCCCGACATGGTCAAAAGTCAAACGTTAAGTCATCAAAATAACGATGGTCATAATGCATGCACATTTTATTCCTATCTTTGAAAATCATAACAATTGCCACTTAAGTATCAAATTGAAGCTAACGATCGGTAATTATCGATATCAAATGGAATAACTTTTGTTGCTGCAATGTTAAATACTCGTAGAAGTTATCTCACAAAGTCTACGCGATTTCAGTCAATTTCTGTACTAGAATAGATTAGGGTTTCGGCAAGTTTTTGTCATACAAAAGCTAAGCCAGTTCAGTTTGCACTTTCACTCTAATGGCCTTTGTAAATACGCCGCCCGGCCGCTTCAAATTGTCAACCAAACTTTTAGAATGAAATAAACCTTTTTAGAGCAATATTTTTTCTTGAATGACGTTTGTGTAATTCGGGATACCATTTATTTAACTGGATTTCTTCTATTCGGTAAAAATTAATGTAGGTATATTATTTTTTATGAAAACGGAAATAACTTTTTTTATCTTTTGCTACTGCGAAAGTTTAATAAATAAATCACACCTTTAGATTTAAAGAACTTTATTTCTCATCCAAACAAGGTGCTAGGTTCATTAAAAATGAGATACAATTATTTTTTACTTCAAACTGAATAAATACATATTAGCGCAATGCATACTTTTGGAATTATACAAGAAATACTTTGTTGCGAAACTTTAAATGTAAGCACTAGACTTCGATATGAATCACCACTGGCTTTAAATCTGAATGTTATATACAATGTGTCCTCTTTGATATCCTATAATTTTAAGGTTTTTGTTCCTTACAAAAAAATATTTATTTTGCCAAAGAATATGTGGTTCAAAAGTGCATACTTTCCAAGACATCATCAATCCTAATATAATGAGTTCATAAATTATCACCCTTGTAAAATCTTTTTAACATTAATGCAATAGACGCCTGTCACTGAAGCCATACAATATACAACAAAAACATTTTAAACGTTGAAGGAACTCGAATGTTGCATACAATGTACAACGTGCAAAGCGTTGCGAACTATACCTGTGCATAGCGATAAAAAAGAGACAGAAAATGTTTGGACTTAATTGCATTATTTTGTATGAAAAATAAAAACAAGAGATATTTTAAAAAAATTTAAAATTATTCACATGTTATTTGATTCTATTACATGGTCCCATTAATACTCTGGGAAATCAACAGGAACACCTTGTATGAGTAATCGATTCTTAGGTGAAATTGATTTTCTGTAATTTGTGTCTAATTTTGCTATTGCAGGAGCCACCATATTTAATAAATTTTCAATATCACTGTAACTCATTCGAAAAGCATCTAAAAAACTGCTACTACTTAAAATATCATTTGGATAAGATAATTGATCCTTGACCTTAAAAAACTGTCACATCCAGATACTTCTGCGTTTACGTTCCGTAATAATAGCACGAGTAACATCGTACTAGCCAACAATAACACAACCTCTTCTGGCTGGATACATATCGAAAGAAACTGTCGGTCGGTCGTACGGCATCCGTCGACCGACGAAAGCTACCAGACCAGTCGCCCGACGTCGATCGATTGGTGTGGTAACACCCTAAGGGACAATAATCCAGAGGATAGGGTACTAGATACCTTACTACATTTTTCAAATTAGTAATCTAATTATTAAGGTATCATCAGAGTTAAATACCATTTTTATTCAATGATCTTGAGTTCTAAGTGAATGTGAAAATGAAAGTGCTGCTTGAATAGACTTCTGTCATAGTTTTCAATACCTATAATTTCATTAACACGATGCCAATTTTTCCGTTAGCTATTATGACTTGTAGTACCTATCGTCGACTTTTGGGACACCCTGTATAATGCATTGTATTGATTTCTTGATATATTGATTTACTTGTAACTGATAAATTTTGAAAATTTTGTATGAAATAAAAATAATTACTTTAAACTTACATACAAACATAGCTGTAAGATCCTTTATGGGGTAAGCAGAACACCAGAGGCTGTAAAATCATCTGAATTAACGTTTAAAAAAAATGAGGTATTATAATGATAGAGAAAGACTATTGTAGTGACAAGCGGTCAGCCTAACGCCCACAAAAACGTCAATAAAATCTCTTTTTACGTTTGTCCAAGAACCTTAAAAGTCGCCACAAAAAATGCATCGTTAATATGTTATTAAAAAATACTTATATCTCACCGTACATATATATGTTAAGATGAAACCTTGTTCTTAAAAATGCATCTCCTCTCACCAAGAGTGATAATTAAATACGAATGCGGTTTATACCTAAATCAAGATGAGTGCCAAAGAAAAAAATACCACTTACCTATGAACGATAAAAACAATTGTTTCCAACTGCTACCACTATCTTCTTTTATTTTTACATCACTTTCAACTGGAGTGACCGTAAATATCATTTTGGTAAACTTTAAAATGTATAATCTGTGGAACTGTCAACACTTTAACACCAGAAAAGGATTTCTTCATATAATTTCCTTATATATACCTTTATGATTATGTTTACATTGTACGATTGCTATAATATGTTAGTCACAAAACAAACATTGACTATCTTTATTATTTATTGGCTTCCTAAAACAATAGAAAATAAAAATCTGAAGATAAGGGCCGTAAAATCATTCTATAATCTAAAAAAAGTGAAAGTAATAATGTGTCAAAATTTGACATAATATTGAAACATCTTCACGTATTTTTTTTATAAATAATCCAGTAGGTACTCACAATTCCCTTTTTATGTCGTATCTTCGGAATATCTTGTCACCTTATTAATAAATAACACTCAAGAAAATAAAGACTAAGAAAACTAAACTGACACATAAAGTGACATGAGTCACATACCTGTCAATCTGCTGTCAGATTATTCATTGCTAATCAAAAAACAAAAAACTAATTATTTTTTTTAAATTAGATTTTAATGTTTAATCTGCACTAGTCAGATAAAGTTTAATATTATTATATTTAACTATAAACTATATTTATTTATAAAGCTAAATGTTTATATCTCGTTACAGTTTACAGCACAAATAACACATAAGTCTGAACAAATAAGTGGCGACGACGTGCAAGTATGAACGTACGAACATATCTCTTCAGAAGGAAGGTAATGAGTTGCTCGTGGTATCCTGTTATACAATTTAACAGTGATGCCGCGTTTACTATTGTTATTTTTTTCCTTAAGCCGTGTTTGACAATATAACTTTTAAATAAATGCAAAAACTTTAAATATTTATATAACTTTTATTTTTTAGTTTAAATAAATAAATAATAAATAAATAAATATTTCTGACACTCACACAACATTATCTAGCCCAAATTAAGTTTCTTAAAGAACTTGTGTTATGGATAATAGATAGATATAAACATACATATTGAATAAAATACATATTTTTTTATTAGAATAAACTTAAATAAACATATAAACGTCCATGACTTGACGACTAATATCTGTGTTCATCACACAAATATCCGCCGCCGCCGGGATTCGAACCCAGGACCTCTGGCATAGAAGGCAATGTATGTTACCGCTACACCAGCCGGTCGACAATCTGTGTCTAAACTCGCATTTGACATCTAATTCATCTGATTTGAATGAAGATGAGGTGTACCAGCGGGGCTAGCCTGCGACCACCGACAACGATAAATCAGGCCTTTATTGTTAACGATATTTTCTTACAATATAGCACTTAGAGATGTTTTTTTTTTAGAATATGGCAGCTTTGGTTCAGTTGGCTTAATCATGGCAATGAATCGAGTAATTGTCCCTATTATGGTGCGCATGCTAACTAACATGATAGTATAAAATAATTCGGTAATATTTATCTTGTCGATTCGAGTCTTTATCGATGATCGCATGTTAGCTCTGCAGAACAAAATCGCAGCT
The DNA here is from genome assembly GCA_944452665.1 of Stenoptilia bipunctidactyla. NCBI lineage: Eukaryota > Metazoa > Arthropoda > Insecta > Lepidoptera > Pterophoridae > Stenoptilia > Stenoptilia bipunctidactyla. Next base: position 15,445,836 of record OX101741.1, read on the forward strand.
GGAACGGTAAAATTTATTGGCGGATTTTACATGAAGGGTGATCGCCAGCCAGGCGAACGGAGAAAAGGTTAAGGCTGTCCTACCAACAATAGTGATTTACGGTGAGGAAGCCGAAGATGGAGTAAAATTATTGTTCTTGCAAATGACTCTGATGATGCGAAAACATTTAGATTTAGATTGTTTATGTTATTAGATGTTATTGTATCACTGTTTTTTTTCGATAATATTATTATTAGATTTGTTAAGATTGATTTAACGTGAAACGTGTATTTTGTGTACCTGGTGCTGATGAGCCGAATATCCACGTAACTGTCGCTATATAGTAATCAGAAATAGTTAACGCATTTTGTTACACTTTTGGTTAAGAATAGTATAAAATACTACGCAAATTAAGCATGCATGAGGACTTTTTAGGTAAAATAATTATATAGAGATTTTTTTATCTTAATATCGTTATAAGCCGGATAGTGCTTCTGACTACACTTATAGACATGATCTAGTCTTTTTATCGATGTGAACACAACAGTTATTATTTGTTTTTCGTGCAAATCAGCAGGTGCAGCTTTACCATGTCAAACGTGGACAGATCCCGGAAGCGTTGTAGTGACGCCAATGAAATCAAGAAACAAACATATCATAGAGGTGGGTGCCATCGCTCCTTTTTCAATTGACGTTTTTAAGTAATAGATGATGTCATTGAAACTGTCATTGCAAAAGGTAATGCCTCTTGCATGCAATGCATTGCAATATATATATTATGTAAAGGGAATTCGTTCATTTATTATATCATTGTATCATAGAAATCTTAGAGTAAGAATAATTATTACTCTGGGAAAGAAGTCTTGTTTATCATGTCATGTCATGAAGGAACCGTAACAGGCCTACAGATCCTGTGCTGCCATGTGTTAAAAGCGAGCTGAAAGGCAGTATCGCAGTATAAACACAATATCGATCTCCAAAGTGACTTACAAAGGGCTTATAGTACTAATCATAATCAACGAATGCAGAGCATTAAAAAAACCGACTTCACGTCCAAACTTTGGCTGAGCTATAATGTCTTCAACGTAAACATTCTCCGAAACCATACATACTTATTCAAAAGTTCGAAATTTTCAATGAAGTACGCAATTGATTTCGATGAAATTTATAAGAGACCAACTATGAGGTATCTTCTATTATATGAAATAAGAATTTTCAAAATCGATTCATAATTGTTCGAAATATCGTGTAACAAAGCCACAAAAAAAACATACAGACGAATTGAGAACCTCCTGCTTTTTTGGAAGTTGGTCGAAAAAAATAATGTAAGTAGGTACTTACATAATAAACTTTTAGTGATAAGGTCATCATTTGTGCTCTCTATTATGCCATTATATGCTAACTGTTCTTTCTTTGACGCAAGATAAAACAAAGTTTAATACAGATTAAAATTTATCTGTAAGTATTTAAAGCAATCTTTACAGCCACTTACCAAAATAACCCCTTAACGCTAACGTAACGCTTGGGTGATCGTTCACAAAGACAGTCGCTAAAGTTCAGCTAAAGGGTGGCGATTGTAGGTATGCAGGGTGTTCTGTCAAGTTGACGTCAAGCCGGAAAAGGTGCTAGGCCAGGTCATAATAGTTATCAAAAATAATTGAATATATTTTTTTGGTTTTTGTCGTTTTTTTCAAAAAGTTGTAAACCGAATGCCATAAAAATTATATGGGACCATTTCGGAATAATCCCCTTTCGAACAAAAAAATAATTTTGCAAATCCGTCTATATTTGACAGAGTTATGAACGAACATACATAAAAAAAAAATATATAAACATCCGAATTGAGAACCTCCTCCTTTTTTTTGAAGTCGGTTAAAAATACAAATAAAACCACAAAAACATATACTTGAAAAAGGTACAACATATAATAGACTGTATCTTCCCAACGCGAAAAATCTTTTTACACTTTATCCGGATCAACATATTATAGCCCCTTTACACGAAGAATTCGTAGTCACCATTTCTGTCAAATTCTGCTTGACAGACTGTGTAACGGGATAGCTCACTTTATTAACTCAGGCGTGAAGAATTTCTGGTGATAAAAAATAACTCTGGGCGTATGAAAACTTCCATGCGGACGCTTGTCCAAAATTTTTGACAGCTCACTGCAAACACATTATGATTGTGCATGGTGATAAAAATTAGCTTCGGTAGATGAATTTTAAGGCATTGAATTAAAAATTATGTTGGATACACAGTTTTATGACTTACGAGCTTATTTCGATTCCACACAAGTTTTTTTATAAACAAATCTTTTTAAGGATTTTGAAGGGCTTCTCCGAAGTTAGACCGGATAGTCTTAACCTTTAACTGACGACCTACCCATCTCACAGACGGAACAATTTTTATTTTTCGAATAATTTTATTAATTTCATGCGAATCAGTTCAAATCTCCCGTTACCTTCCTGACTCGGAACTTTCTAACAGCCCGTCGACGCTCCGCTTGCGGTGGATGCACACATGTGCCTCAATGAAGCCTTCGACGTCCAATAAACGTAAATGCAGTCTATTAGACGTCTCTTCGGTGTTACCCCCAGTACACACATGGTACGTTTTACTGGATACGTTTTTTTTTCATCGATGGCGCATGGAGTTGTATGGGCGACTTCACATATGGCACAGTATTCAGTATACGTATTTTCGATACCAAAGAGGTATTCAGTTAAACGTATCATGTGTGAACGGGCTGTTAGTGTGGTAACATTCATAGTGTCTCGTGGTCGTTACATCGTCATCTCAGTAAGTTTACTATTTTTCAGGGTGCCTGAAAACAAAGATTCCGGGAACACGGGGAGAAAGAGGCCTGTTGACGTTGGCTCTTCTTCAAATCTTCGTAAAAGACGTGCCACGTAAAATAAAGAACAGCCTAAATATTTAACGTTTGCTTCGCAAAACCATAAGCGAATGCGACCCTTGTCCAAGAATGAAACATTTCTAAGCCTGATGAATGACAGTGACGATGACTACAGCATGTTTGATGTTTAAACGGGTGTTCCGGATTTTGCTCTCAAGAGCAACCACAGCACAGATTTGACTCAAATTGTGACGAATTATTGACCATCAAACGAATGAGAATCGGCAAGTAATATTTATTTGTGTATTTATTTATAATTCTTATTGTTGTTTGCAATGACGCTTTCTGAACAGCATTACATATTAAAAAAATACCTATATGATTTTATATTACCTATTAGGTATTATATTTTTATTTGCAGCCCATACCGTGAACAAACAAAGATATAATGAGGAGCCTAATTTTAACATGCCTGAACCACTAGTACCTATAAAACGCCAAAATTCAAATCAAGGTGTTAGGTAAACTTGTGCTGTGTGTGCTAGCCGTTTTAAAGGACTAAATAAGTACTGATGTAATAAATGCAGCAAGCCAATATGTCTTTCTTTCTGCACTCAAGTTTGCGAATACTGCAAATAACAGTAACCAAAGAAGCATCGATAGGACGCTTGCAATTTTTTTCGTTTATTACTGTAAAAGCCAGATTTTGATATTTGCTTATAATTATACTAAAGAGTTTAAATTTCATGTTGATTACTAAAATATTTAAAAAGTTATGTCTGCATAAGTCAATGCCAAAAAATCTGCACTGAAAATTGTCATTCCATAAATAAGTGTTCATTATAAACTGAAACACCAGTGTATTATTATTTAGTACCTATTGCAATCATTGATCTAAATGAACGTTCCTTAAAAATATAATTTAGTGTCTGGTTTTGAATATTTCTATAGAATTTTGTTAATTAATATTTTACGTCTCATAGACGTCGATTCGGTATTAATGTAAGCTTTATACCAGGTCAGTAGTTTAAGGATACGCTTATGCAGGACAGTTTGGGCTAATCTAAATTGGTTCTAGGCTGACAAACTGGTATGATTGATGATTCTTTAAGGTCATCAAATTATCTACGTAGTTTTTTCGGGTTTTACTCATTATACGAAATAAAGCCACGCTTCAGAAATTGTGGTAGTACCCATCTGTGCCTGTTGCACCTGTGAACAGAACTGAAAACTGTAAACGAGACCCTTAGTTAAACTGCGAATTTATTATTTACATTAATTAATTATCCAGCGAAGTACTTAAGAATTACATTTATAATGTATTTTTTTTGCAAAAAGTAAAAAAAATAAAATATTTTTCTCCTCGTAATTTAACATTCAAGTCAGCTTGCCTGTTCAAACGTTCAACCGCAAATGAACAAACTTCTTTATCTGATCTATAAATTGAGTTACTCGATGTCTCGTGTCGGTGGATAACGACAACTGCAAATGTAAGCCAACTTTGTATCGCTGTTTAAATTGTTCGTTGCAAAGTTTTTATACAATGCCTTCATCGTTGCTGCAAAGAGAAGTGTATAGTTTCAAAGAAATAATAACTTGTGTGTTTGATGTTTGAGAACAACATATTTTAAGAAGTAAACAATGATCATTCACAGACACAGCATAGATCATGTAAATATAAAATATGAAACAAAGGAAAGGTGAAATTAATTTATGTGGAGCTTATCTCCTTCTTTATTAATTAAGTATATAACAACTTCTTGAAGCACTGCAATTCTAGAAGATCTACAGTATTTATTTCCAGTGATAACTACGTGGGATTTAGGTAGGGCTGGTTCGGAATATCTGTACCGCTCTTTGATACCGCTGCAATAAGGCTCGCGTGGCCTTCACATGAAGTACCTATTATTGTGTAGCTAAATATCTTCGATCCTATAGTGATTTAATCGTTTGAATAATAAACTGTGTCTTCCTTCCATGTGCTTTAAGCATTAGCTCTGAGGTTAGTTATTACCTGGTTAACAAACACTGAAGTCACCGATTAAAAATAGTGTATCGAAGTGAAGTTCAATTTATAAAAATATATGTAATCAAAAATTGTTACCCAAAAATAAAAAACTAACCACATTCTTTTGCAAAACCGTTTCCTCAAGTCATTTGTTTACGCTAAACGTTATTTTTGATCCCGTTGAACTAATGTTCTTAAGATTTTGTTCAAATAATAATTTATTCAAATCCGACTTGCAGAGGAATAAATTAGCTCATTCATTGATTCTTCGGTGTTTTATATGGTAAGCAAAAATGGACTCTAAGTACAGAAAACGAATAGTGTTTTTAAATTTTGATTACCGGACGTCCTTTTTATCTCCACATCGCTTACCAAGGTTTGCAAATGTAAATGTAAAAGGAGGTAGACATAAAACTTTGGTATACAGTGTAGCCCAAATAGAACTGTTGTAAAAATACCAATGGGTATATTTCATAGCATGATTTACGGGCATTTGGAATATATTAAACAACTTGCTGTCTCTCACTAAATCTTTATCTTGTGAGAATATCGAAAGTAAATTCTATTTTTGTGATATTTCAGTTTTTGTCCTATACTTACGAGTATTATATTGCTGAACCGAGAAGATCTGAGAATTGTGGAGACAAAAAAAAATTTAGAATACTAGCAGATACGCGTAGGAATTTGTGACCAAAATATTCTGTATAATAAAGCTATTTAACGAAATTGTTTTACTGATCAGTGATTTATTTTATTTTATTAAGTACAAACAAACAAAACATCGACACTGTATTTTTTTATATTGAGATTCACATAGAAGTAAGATTCATAGCTGTGGTCCAAATGGTATATACAGCAGCCATCAGATCAAGCGTTACACTACCTGTCAAATTTCCCTAACCAATTATTATTTTGTCGAGGCAGAATTACTTAATGTCGAGGGCATAGAGTTCAAATTCAAGTAATTTTCTTTGACAGATTTGTTACGTCGTGCTGGCTTCTGTACCTATGAGAAGAGAACCCCCTGCATAGTTAGTTTAAAAATAAAAATAATAAAGAAGTTGTCTTTTTCAGAATGAACTCTCTGCATAGACGGAGGCAGGTCTTTGATTCTAGATTTGTTTATAAGACATACATACATACATAACTTCACGCCTGTATTCCTTGTGGGGTAGGCAGAACACCAGAGGTCATCAAACCATCTGATGTCACGTTTGACACATTTCGAGGTATTATAATGATGGAGAGAGACTATTGCAGTGACAGGGAGTCAGCCTATCGCCCGCAAAAAACGCCCATAAAACTTCTGTCCCTTAACTGACTTTTACAGTATGCCCGGGAAGAGAAGCAGCTGGCACATTCTATGTTTTTCTTTCACTCCCAGTCCATCATGGAAGCATTATTGTTTATAAGACTTTTAATAATTTAATTGACTGTGTAAGTATTATAAATAATATTACAATTGTTTTGCCTCGCCGCATTCCTAGGCAATGTGTCAGTAAAATATTATATGTGCCGATTTTTAGGAATAACGTAAGAGCGCACTCGCCCCTCCCAAGAATATGTTCTCTTTACAATACCTTGAACTGTAAAATTCCTACACTTGACGTTTTTTCTGATTCGCCCATACAATATCAAAGAAAAATTAAATTGTGCCTAATGCCACTCTAATAGATTAGTTTTAGTAAATTATGTTTTTTTTACTTCCTCTAAAGAGTTGGTTTTACTTCTCACTGTTTTATTTTATTTTACATATTGATAAAATGAGCTTCTTGACATCATTTTTTATTATTTTATCTTTATTTGTATTTTTTTAAACCAATAATTTTAATCACCATCTGGACATAAATTTAATATATTTTTTTTGGCATTAAAATCCTAATTGACATTCCGTTTTTTAATGTTTTTAAATCTACCGCTTTTGACATCATTCTGATGAACATTATCTAAAATTTTTCATTTTGTGTGTTTTGACATTATTTTTAAATTAAATCTTTTTTGACATAATATTATTAAATTTTCATTCATTTTTCATTTGTATTTTTTGTTTTTGTTAATAATTTAATATAGCCGAGTAATGTGTGTGTTTTAATAATGAATGATGTATATGCCTATAATTGATATGTGTACTAGATTTAAGAAATTTTGTAATATGACTGTAATTATTTTGTTTGCATATTGTTGGCGTATCTTGCTTAAATAAATAAATAACTAATAAAAAATACAACAACGTCTACTGGGTTCCTTAATATAATAAAAAAAGATTTGAAAAATTGATGAAAAATTGATTGCTTCCATGCTGGACTGGGAGCGAAAGAAAAGCATAGAATGTACCAGCTGCTTCTCATCCCGGGCATACTGTAAAAGTCAGTTAAGGGACAGAGATTTTATTGTCGTGTCAAGTGGGCAATAGGCGGACCTCTTGTCACTTCAATAGTCTCTATTCATCATAATAATACCTCCCAAGTCAAATGTGACATCAGATGGTCTTATTGACTTTATGTCTTATAACCTTTGGTGTTCTGCCTACTCTATAAGGGATACAGGCTTGAAATTATGTATGTACATTTTTATTTTTTTAACATAATTGAATTTAATCAACACACATGTGTCTGAACATATTTTTCAGCAGCTCAAAATAACTCGAAAAAAGGAAATGAAGATGATTTCAATAGAGAAGATGGTTGGAAACTATCACTGACATGGGACCCTATCCTGAAAAATATTAAATCTAACATCCAGCAAGCTGCACGACCTGAAACTCATGATACTGTCAGCTCGTTTTGTGTCAATCCAGAACGCTACGCTCGAAGACTGAGAAACAGATGGAGATGATGATGTATAACATTTTAAATCTATCAATCCGACGCTTGACACCTCAGTCGCACGTGACCACGGGGTCTGCAAAGACACCGAAACGTCGAGTTAAAATTTCAAAAGTAAATATACGCGATAAATCCGGTTAAAAAGTGTTTTATTTAAGGAAATGAAGAGTTAATCCTTGTAGAAATTTTATATATATTCTTTATTGCACTTTAAAAAAAAAAAAACAAAAACAATACACTTAAATAAACTATAGTTTGCAAAGGTGAACTTATCTCTAAAAGAGATCTCTTCCAGCCAACCCATGACTGTGTGATATTTTGTGAGAAGTAGGGAAGCAGGTGCACGGATAAAACATAGTAAAATATAATTAAATAGATATTTATAATATTATAATTAATAAAAATACAAAAAATAAAATACCTATGCAAAAATATACAATACATACTTTATGAAAATATTACTTACATATCATAAATAATATATAATAAATAAATATATACATATACATGCGATGTACACAAGTGTTGAGTGGTGATAAAAGCAATTATGTTTGTGAGAGAAGGTGTGCTTTTAATTTTTTTTTGAAAGTTGATATCGATGGACTATCTCTTATAGTTTTAGGCAGCTTATTCCACAAAGCAGTTGCACGAACCGTAAACGATTTATGTTTGAAGATGGTGTTGCTATGCGGACAAACTAATGTCTTAATATGACATGACCTTCTCGGTTGCGTGGAGGGTGGTAATGTTTGGAACCGCGAACTGAGATAGTTTGGAGAATCAGGTTCATTCAGGATTTTGTAAAGTGTTGTTAAAATATGTAGGTCGTGGCGACGACGGATCGGCAGCCACTGTAACTTAGAGCGAAAATCCGAAACGTGATCGTATTTACGCAATCCGTAAATGAACCTAATTGCCAAGTTTTGTAAGCGTTCAAGCTTGTCAAGAAGTTCCTCGGATACGTCCAAGAAACAAATGTCAGCATAATCTAAGGTCGGCAGCAGCAGAGATTGAGCGAGCATAATTTTTGTTTTTAATGGCAAGAAGAATTGAAGTCGTTTTAAGGAGTGGAATTTGAAGTGCATACTTTTGCTTACATCAGCAACATGTGAGGCCCACGTCATATTGCAATCGATTATAAGTCCTAAATTTTTTACTTTTTGTGAGTAAGGTAAAGCGACACTGTCATAAACTAAGGATGGAATTTTACTATAGTCCAATCTGCCTCTAAGTCTACTGCTACCAACAATCATGCCTTGCGATTTAATGGGGTTCACAAGAAGACCAAAAGATTTTGCCCACAACTGGATGGCCGCCAGGTCTTTATTAATCAACTGTACAGCTTCGTTGACATCGGGAAGGGAAAAATGGCGATATATTTGTAAGTCGTCAGCATATAAGTGAAACGAGGAGTTTATCACGTTGGATATATTATTGATAAATATGGAGAACAATAATGGTGAAAGCACTCCACCCTGAGGGACTCCGGCAGTGAGGGGAGACCATGCAGATAAGGTATTCTCAACTACAACACACTGCTGACGACCGTTAAGATATGATTTAAACCAGTTAATGACAGAGGGTGAAATATTGAGTGTTATTAGCATTCCTAGCAAAATGTCAAAATCAACCGAGTTGAATGCATTGCTGAAATCTAACAGTGATATCACAGTAAGTTTAGTTTCATCCATGGCGTGTCTTATGTCTTCAGTTATATTCAGCAATGCACTAACAGTACTGTGAGAAGGACGGAAACCGGACTGATACGGACATAATAGCTGGTTAGAGATGAGGTGTTCATAAAGTTGCTTGTGGACAATAGTTTCAAGAACCTTTGAGATTATTGGAAGTATGGAAATGGGACGATAGTGGGAGTATGTAAGAGGTTTGGCAGTTTTAGGAAGAGGGATTACGAAAGCCTTTTTCCATTCTGAAGGAAAGACGTTACTGGAGAGGGAGAAATTAATTATATGTGTAATAGCACCAGCAACTTCTTCCAACACTGGCAAAATCATGTCCAAACTAAGGCTGTCATTTCCAATTGCCTTAGTAGATATTGCCTGAATAGACTTTATTACGGTCTCTACTGAGACCTGTTTGAAGGAAAAAGAGGAACAGTTTGGAGGTGCTATGTTATAAAGGTAAGCAAGAGAGGATGATTTAGTTTCAGGATCCAGGACAATGGGAGGAGTTGAGAAATAGTTATTCAAAGAGTCTAATTCTTTTGTCAACGTACATGAACGTGAATCGTTAACTTTGCCAATTCCTAATGTCCTCAAGAACTTCCAGGTCTCAGTTGGGTTGAGAGACTCAATAGTAGCATGGATATAATTACGTTTTGCATCTCTGCACATTCGATTACAGGTGTTTCTAAAATGTTTGTAAGTGGAATGGTTTTCAGGAGTAGGGTCCTTTCTGTACCGACATTTAGCTCTATCTCGCTTCGCCATCATTAGCTTAATTGAAGGTGACAACCAAGGAGCTGGGAAGTGGCGGATTCGCACAGGTCGTACAGGGGCGTGAACATCGAAGAGCATAGTGAGTTCTTGAGTAAAAGCAGAGACCATAGCGTTGATGTCATTCCCATTAAAGACTGGAGACCAGTCTATTCTACTAGCATCCTCTCGCAGTTTCTCTCGGTTCATTTTATGAAAGTTACGCAGAAGATGTTCTTTAGGTTTGACTTTGGGCGGACGAACTTTATAAGAGAGGAATATAAGGTCGTGGTGAGAAAAAGGAGCGGAAGTCTGCCCAAAAGTTTTAACCAAATTAGGGTTAGATGTAAAAATTAAATCTATAAGAGAAGGTCTGCAATTAGGAGAGTAATGAGTTGGGTTAGAAATGGGAACACGAGTAAGATTGAATGAAGTAGTTAAGTCAGTTAGTTTTAAAGACCTTTTGTTAGATTTTAAGATGCAAGTGTTTAAATCACCCATTAGTATCACATGTTCGTATTGAGTAGTGTATGTTTCTAGAACCCCTTCCAGTGTTTTGAAGTAGTCAACTTTATCATTAGGACAGTATAGTACGCCTAACAAAATCTTACGGCTGTGTGCTGTTATTTCAATAAATAAATATTCAAGAGAATTTGTATATTGTGAGGGGGAAGAGCAGATCACACTAGCTGATATGTGACTACGAAGAAAAATACCTACACCACCAGCACCCTTGCCAGTACGATCATTTCGGTATAAAATATAACCAGGCAACGAGCAGCAGGTGGACGGTATAGATGGTTTAAGCCAAGTCTCAGAGAGCAAGATGCCATCAACTATGCCATCGCAGAAAGACGAGTAGAAATCTGTATAATGAGATAGCAAGCTTTGAACATTAACATGCACAAAATTGAGACAAGAAGATTGTTCGACAAAAGTATTTTTTAATTTAGTTTCTAAAGGACCGGCGTCTGTAAGTGAAACATCGCTTTGAGTACTTTCATATTCATCAGATGATGAACAAGATAAATAATCAGTGTGTACTAACATTCTAAATAAGATAAATAAATATGTAACTACTTAAGTAAAATAAATAAAAATAAATACTATAAATTAATCTTAACTTGATTATCATTAAATTTTATAAAGATTTTTAAATATCAAACCACAGCATAAGTTGACTAAACGAGAGTTTTACAGACAATGGAAAATAAAATAAGAAGATATATTAAACGGAATTTACATAGGACTCACGCTCAGTAGTAGAGTAGACAGCTACGACTGTGTTTTTTATAAGTTAAACTATAACCATACAGTCATATTTTTACAGTAATATACAAAAAATAAAAGTAAACATTAAAAATTGTTACAATCGAACTTTGATTGAAATCTGAACGCAGCCCTTGTCAAATTCAACAGATAACATATTTGACAGTTTGATGTAATATGAAATGACATTACAACTGATTTACGTAAACAAACAAGAGAAATAAAAAAATAACGTGAGGGCACTTTTGAACATTTACCAAAATTGAGAATTTCTTTGCTGTTATGCAGCCAAGTTACGAATGATAAAGTTACCTGATCGAGTTACGAATGTTTACAAAATACTATGAAGCGAAACTTATTTAGTGGTATCGGCCTCCGATGAAAGCTTGGAATGTTGCAAAATCAATTGATTAAGTTCGGTCATAGTGACTAACTTCTTCCTAGTTTTGTCTGGTAATAGAACAACAATAACTCCGTCGGCTGACCAACATTGTTTCATACCGAAATGCTTTCTAGCCGTAGAGAATATGTCTTGCCGATTTTTGGTAAGAAATTCAGTGAGAGAGACATTCGTACCTTTTAGTGTTGTTTTAGACTTCCAAATAGTGGAACGATGAAGTAGTGTTGAAAAACGAACCAGTACAGGACGAGCTGAATCCTTTTTTGTAGACATACCCAGCCTATGACAACTTTCAATCATAGCGGGATCATTATTTGAGATCTTCATGTGAGTGGATAACACTGTTAGCACTTTATTCCTTACATCTTCCTTACTGTCCTCCTTGATACCATGGAAGAGAAGAGTCTTTCTTCGAGAATGTGTTTCCAGGCGATCAACGCTTTGATTTATTATTTGTAGTTGTGAGTTAAGGACACCAAGACTTTTCCAAATGAATGATTTGAAGCTGGAGAACTCTGCTGCTAGCACCTTGACTGTGGGGTTTGTAAGGGCTCCACTGGATGACAAGTAATTCTTTTCAAATTCCTCCATTCTTGTTTTGAATAACAAAGTGAGCTCTTCCATGTTTTTGCTCATTTGATCCATTGTTTTGTCCATTATTTAAAGGTTTGTAATTAATGAAAGGGAGTAAGATAAGTCAACTTATGCAAAGGTACTTTAAAATATTACATTTACTTGCTATTTTTACAATTATAAATTAAATTGGGAAGAGCAATACAAAATATGTCTAACCACTTCAATGCCTACCCCCCAAAAAGAGACACGTGTAAATTTTAATTGCAATATTTTACAACAATCTGTCTCTTCATAAGCTTTTTAACTTTTTCCTTGATCCATTATTTGAGATATTACTCCAATTCTTTTTTAATTATTTGAGTACCTGCATTTCATGGTTACCTTTTTTTTTATGGTACAACCAGTAGTTGAACTTTACAATCATCCCAGAAGTCAATTAACTTTTGTTAATTTATTATTCAGGCTGCTGTGACCACCGTGGCTGTGAAGACACCGCAACCTCGAGTTGAACTGTGACATACTCGTCAAATTAAACGCGCGCGATAAAATACGTTTGAAATTTTATTTAATTATACGGTTTTTTTTTCTTTTCGTCTCCTTTGGTGTTTGGTCTTCTCCCGATTCTATGCTGACCCTTTCCGACCGACAACTTTCTTTCCTGAACAGTAAAATCTTAGGACCGTATCTATCGTATAACTATATAAAGCTACATTCTTTAAATACCATTGTAATGCTCAAAAAAAGCTTTTTTTTCATAAAATGAGGACGGAAAATTTGTCTTCCATATCACCTGGTGGTTAATGATGATAAAGACTAAGATGGTACATGTCCATGAGAAACCTATTCACTCGATGCTTTAGACGTAGGCAGTTCATTCCTAACCTTGGCAACTAGAATTTTTTGGAATATCCATCACATACTAAAGGAAGTTCTGTCTGCGTCTAGTAAAAGGGTGTGGGTTCAATTTATTCGATCATAGCACTCGCGCACTCTCCAAAATGTACTCGGTTGAACAGGCGGTTCCTCGTCACATACCATCATACCATTTTAAATGAATATTTACTTGCCTCAGTTATCAAAACACATAGTAGTCGGTGTAAAGAATAAAATCCCGCCTTTATCTCTAACCTTACACCTACTTTTATTAGGCATATAGTATCTGGCTCATAAAACTGTGAGATAACTATTATATTATCGCTTTATACAGGATGGTGAGAAAGCCAGCGTGTTGTAATGTTAACGCCCGCCGCAAACGATCGTTTGATTGACACGTTTTATTGGATATGTGTAAGGGTGTTATCACACCAATATGTTGACGGTTGACCGACGGCGTTATTTTGGCCTTTTTTTGGACTATCAATCGACCTCGACTAATCAATCGATCGGTTGGTCGGTTGGTGTGGTAAACTATGTCTGTTAAATCCGAAAAGCAATGATAGTTATTTTATGGAATGAAACCTGTTTATGGCTTATAGTTCATTCATTTTCACATATTACTTACTAATATAGATACACATATTTGACGACCGGTGTAGCGGTAACATACATTGCCTTTTATGTCAGAGGTCCTGGGTTCGAATCCCGACGGCGGCGGATATTTGTGTGATGAACACAGATATTAGTCGTCAAGTAAATGATGTTTATATGTTTATTTAAGTTTATTCTAATAAAAAATATGTATTTATTCAATATGTATGTGTATATATTTCATAAGTATATCAGTTATCTAGTATCCATAACACCAGTTCTTTAAGAAACTTAATTTGGGCTAGATAATATTGTGTGAGTGTCAGAAATATTTATTTATTTACATAAATAAAAAACAATGAAACGTGATATCATGGTTTTACAGCCTTTTACCTTTTTACTGCCTATCCCATATTAGATACAGGCGTAAAGTTATGTATGTATGTATAAATACAATTGCAATATTTTAAAGAAATTTGTATTTTATAATGCTTAAATATAGATCAAACACGTCTGCACTAAACTTTGATCCTAAGTTGATTCTTAAATCTGTATTCTGAAGTGCAACGAGAATTTTATGTCATTTATCCTGTGGGACGGTTTATTTGACTTGATCGAAAGGTAATGAGAATACTATAAATAAAGTATTTTGGGAACTTGTGTGGCTCAGGTTTCGTCATTATACCAACTAATGAAGGGGATAGGAATTTTCGTATTTGAGAAAATGTTGATGCGTTCTTGTCTTAAGCTTCCATGATTCATGAAAGATATTAAAGTTATCTTTAATTATAATTATACTCGTACTATAAATTTTCATTAAAGTTTCGTTGATTTGGGACTTTTTGTGTGTTTTTTCTATGACTGTTATTTTAACGGTTCGTTGGAGCCCATAAAGATTAATAAAACATAATATTATGAGCCCTATGCCTATACGGTGTGAAAATTAAAATATTGATTTCTATGGAAAAAAAAAACTATTTTTTATACACTCATAATAACACATAAACACACAACACAACAGAATTTATTTATTTAATTTTGTTTATTGCAAATACTCGTAATTTGCCCATCTCTCCTGCATACGGGTTCTACTGGAAATCATCATGGCATCCTTCAAATGCTTTTGTTGCTGAGTAGCAATTCATTAGAAATACTTTTTTGCTATATTTTTTACAGTAACAAAAACAGAGTTTGACCTCTCGCCTGTGTGAATGAGGTCGGAACAGATCACCGCAGAGGCCGTGATATTTCGGGGATGATTTTATACGAAGGAAGGTCACTAAACAGAGTTACCCTGAAGAGGTCTATCCAATGCGTGAATTCACTCAAATTGGTCGCCTTAAAAAATCTTTTCAGTAGATGTCTTTCTAACAACCATTGTCGAAATTCGTGACAACTTAGCTCGCAGGCAATTTACGATAATGTTTAATAGCTATAGTGAACTCAGAGAATTACTTTTAGACTGAAGATATCCCGAAAAGACAGACAGTCACACGTCTCCTCTTATACGATGTATGTATACATTGTTCTTCTGTATAAGACCTATAAATAAAGCATACATTCAAACAAATTATGGTATTAAGATATTATTTTATTTTGAGTGTTTACTTTGGCTTTTAGTGCTCTTGAGGCGAAACATGCTTTCAATTATTTATAGTAAAAAGATCCGAATAAGAAGCTTTTAAATTTATTGCACCACAAAATACTATTACCAGGTGCTCCATATAGTTTTAAACAATGGAAATAAAATGCTTATGTGATTTATGAGATAGAGATATTATTAAAAAGCTTGTTTATGGAATAGACTTTTTAACGTGTATAGGAACAATCAGAATATTATTTTAAACAGAAAAAAATGAGTTAGGTATAGCGTACACAAACATCGAACGACAGAGAATGTTTACAGAGAATGTTTTATTTAGCCAATGCACTCGGACACAATTTTGACATCTTTGTTAGTTCTTCAGCCTCAATAAAGAGAATTAATTTTTCCAATAATTAATCCAGTGGCGCTATCGTAAGTTTTAATAAGATTTTAAGTTTTAAAAAAGTTTTAAGTTTGATAAGTCCTAAGTTTTTAATGAGTATTAGGTTTTTATTTGTACCTAAGATTTTAATTTAAGTGAAAGTTAATCACGCTGTATTCGCATCAAGTAGGTAGTGATTAGTAAATTTATTGGAAGAAATTTTTAGAATTTTTTTTAAAATTATTTACCAGTTTTGTGAATTAAATAAAAAAAAAACTCAAAATCGCTTGGACTGTGTTTCCAGTTAATCTAAATTTTAGGACTATTTTCATGATCATCACAACTCTTTGTCAGGAGCCCACTGCAGGGCTATGAGTCTTTCCCCTGGTTGAAGAGGAAGTCTTAAGTCCATAAACCAACAAGCTGGCATCCAGTGCTGTCAAATTGGTGGATGTCAGAATTTTCAAGGCACCGAAATAGCTTCTGTCAAACAACAATGACTACTACAAGTATACGGGACCGGACGCTGCTTACCGTGCCCTCTAAAACACGCAATTCGGCATAGGATATGAATGGTCGGCGGGCACCCATCCCAGTACCGACCCATCCGGCTGAGCGTTACTTAGGCTGCAAACTGGACGGCAGTGACAGCGAGAGCAACAGCGGCGCGGCAGCGACGCGACGCGGGGAATCTGGGCCGTTCTCGACGCCAGCGGGCGCTCGAGCGATTTGTCGCCGTTTAATACAAATTCAATACTTTCTATCGTGTCGCAGAAATCGCTGCCCGCGCCACTGTTGCTCTCGCTGTCCGTGTCGCTGCCGTCTAGTTTGCAGCCTTATAGATAATAATATCGATTGATGTGTACAGCAGCCACTACGACACGACATTTTTTTATGTATCCTGAATGTTTAATATGATTCGCGTGATTTCAGTCGTACGAATCCACCAATATGGCGCGAATAAGTAATATGACTATCCTGTGACAAGTCGCGCGACCACATCATGCGAATGCCGATTAGGATACCCTATTAGACTGTTCGCTGATACCATTGAATATCGCGTGTGCTTGCGGTTATCGCGCTGTCATGTTCTATCAGGACAATGTCATAGCCAGAGAAATTAATGAGCCTTTCTCGTTTAATGCCTTTTTGATTTTGAAAAGTGAGTTCGATATTAAGAATTAATGAATAATTAAATTATTATTTTAAATTTAAGTTACTAAATAACAATTTTTAAACTCCTTATCTACAAATTCATTGACAGTTAATTTTTCCACACAGTCTCATAAGATATTCAGTAAGACTGTGTATAAATTTAATGTCTTTATAACCAATAATCCCCAATAAACGAGTATTCTACAGGATTCAGAATTGGATGCGCAACAATATGGACGTAGAGATTGAGATTCAGTATCCGTGAAATTAAAATAAATGTCGGCGGAAATCATTTGTTTTGAGTACACTTGCTTTGCGTTCACTTGGTTGCCGAGAGTTGGTTAAAAGCCAATATTTACGAATCTGTGTAAGTTGAGAATAAATGCTTATGTATTTATCTTAGTTGTATATATAGCCAACTTTTTTAAATAAAATTATAATAAAATAGACACTACGGCTTGTCTAAAAAGCCGTCGAAATAGGGAGTTCAAATGTTTAATATGGCTAGCAGCTTCGCAGAGTATTTCCCGTGAGACTTTTAATTTGTAAAACCCTTTAGATTTTATATAAACTCAATGAAAGATATTTTTTTTTATGATTGCAATGCTTCATCTGAGAACTAATTGAATTCCTAAATTTCTGTAAAGAAGTTTAATCTCGGGTGGTAAAGCTGCAAAGTATTACCTATCACAAGCTGGAGCTACGAAAGCATCATGATGAAAAAATCCAACAGGACACAGGATACTAAAAGGATTAATTTTGGTGGCGACGGCCAGGACCCGGCAGCTCAGTTGGTGCCCGCGCTGCAAAATTAAGTTAATCTACGTTTTTTTTTATTTGACTCTAAGTCAGGTAAGACCTAGCCTATAAATGTTACATAATGCAACAGAGAATTTGGGTTTCCAAATGCAGAGCAAATACTATGTGATTGTAGTGTATTGTCTAATGTTGAAATGAGACCGAAACTGAAGAGTAAGAATGATTTCTAAAGACGACGTTGTTTTGTATTATGAAACAAACGAAATAATCATTTCATAGAATGATACCTGTCTGAAATAGCGAAGTGTATGAGTAGATTACTAGCAGATACATGATTTGGACCTAGAATATGTATGCATTAGGAAGACGAAAAACCCCGAATATAACAAAGAAAATTATATAAGTTTCCTTGACCTGAATTCCAGACTGCGAGCTATTCGCAAATTTATTACTTAGGACAAAATACAAACTTGTAATACCTTCAATTCAATTCAATATTTGGGTTGAGTGGCAACCAGCTGTCGATACTTGTAATACCTTAACAGGAAAAAAAGTATTACTATGACACATAAAAGCATACTCACACACGTTTTCGAGGGTATTTATAACTCAGGTGGAAAGTCGCTCACTCAATCATAAAAAACGTCTCACAAAAAAAGTCAAATAAATAAGTTCTACTAATACTATATTTTCGTCTAGCCCGTGTGCTCCACATCACTCATAATCATGTATGATAAGGTAAATCTCAGAAGGAATTTTAACATTTTGTTGTGGAAATTATAAGATATCGAGAATGAGGGGCGATGACTGATGATCAAGGTACATTATAACATTATACTCCAGAGAGAAGAATGGTAAGTCAATAGTAGAAAAATACGACCATAGCTTATAATTATATACATCACTAGCGCCACTGCATTATATGGGTGTAAACTATTTGTGGCGGGTATATTCAAAGTAGTATATTTATTATACTCCTTCCTACAATTACAGTTATTTCCAATTTTCCTAAATGGTGTGCGACTTTTTTAAAACTTGGTAAAGAACTTTTCATGTGTGAAACCAAATAGGTAATCTTAAAAATTATTTACTGATTACTTTTCTATAAAATTAACAATATCCTCTAGACATTTGATCTGAAAAAAATTGTTTACCAAATAAGACAAGTAATAAAAAATGGCCTATACATAATGACTTGAATTTTAGGACATGAATAAATAAAACATATGTAGGTTTTTTATTTATTTTTTACAATTTTATGAGTTTTTCCACACTTGTCACATGTTCTACAGTTAGTAGACACAATTGCACACAACACAGAAACCAGTTACCCAGTTCACCTCACTAATATATAAAACGTCCTGTCGTGACTAAATTAATACACAAATCAAAGTATCTTAACCTAGATAACGTCCTGTCGTAAATAATGGTAATACAGCAACCGAACTTTTACAGTAGAACGTCCTGTCGTAATAGTTGGTAACCATGAACACACACACAATGCACTTAAATACGGAGTATCTGGAAGTATTATTTAATTTCTAAGCACAACGTAAACGTAACGCGTCGAAACAATTACTGACTGACTGATATCATGAAAAAAATCTCTAACGGCCATTCAATGAATTTCAATTAGTCTATCAATGGTACAGCCAGTGAAACCAATTTTTTTGTATGAAAATTCAAGCAATATCAAATGAACTTAAATTATTTACTAAAACTTATAAAAGAAAAATAAAACTAAAGATAATTGTGTTAAAATGTATATATTTTCAGCATAATGTTACTCGTATAATTTATTTTTTGTGCTGGTTTGCAACATAGGCGATTTATCACGCACACATTCAAAGTCTGTGCATGTGTTCTTCTTCTGGAAATCACATTATTCGGTTTGATCATTTCTGAAATATCGAAACCGAAAGCAGATAGGTTCTGATTTTGACATTTCTTCACCGTCAAGATTAAGTTGTCAAAGAACTTTACCATTGAACAGTATGGCGCATGTAATAAAGTCCATTTTCCTAGTTTGTTCCGTACTTTTCTACACTTTGGTTGCTATAGTACTAACGGGGCGCGGCGTTTGGTTGTTACAATCCCAGTAGCGACTTGCATGTAATGAATTATTTGGCATTTTTGATATATGGCCTGAACAATCTCAGCGCTTTGGTTGGGTTTATTTTTATGACTACTTTAAATGCTACTAAGAGTTTATTTAGTATAGCAAAACACACTTAATGCAGCTCTCTGTACCTGGTAAGACTTTGCTTTTTTTGGTTATTGTGAAGACGCTACGACAAGCAATTTTAAATTTTCAAACAATTTCTTTTTGGTATGGTTTTAAGGAAGCAATTTTATCAGAGGTCTAGTGAACATTTAAACGCTATGCATGTCACACAACGGCAAGAATTGTATGTATAAATTCACATAAATTAGGTTCCTTGTAAGAAATCGCTTAATACGATAAGGCCGCCTAAATTGTCATTTCTATTTTTAGTTAACATTGTGAACATTCTTATTTTTTATTTTAATGGCAATAAAGAGTATTTATTATTATTTACAAGATCGTTTGTATTTACTTACAATTATTACTTCAATTAAGTTATCAAGTGGACTTTAATAATGTCACATTACTTTTTCATAAAAGAGAAGGTGAGCTAGAAGTCAAAAATATTTAACAGATTATTGATTTATCAACAAATAAAACCTTCTTTGAAATCACATTCGTTTATAACAATCTGCCACGATACAGTAAGTACTGTTTAAATTACACTATTTTACAGAAAATGTTTTGTTGCTGCGATGAAAGCTATTACAACATTGATAATGTAGTTTATTTATCGGTCTCCTAATGTTCGGTATTTCTATTTTTTCGTCTTAGAATAGAATATCAGATTCGGCTTAGAATATAAGAACTTTAAATGATACTGTTATTTAAAAGGCAAGTATTTCTTGCCTGCTTCCACAAATAATGCCATAATCACATTACAAAGGCCCTTTGTACTTGCGTATACGCACTTCAAAAACCACAATCTCTTCTACATAATGATCACACAGCCATTTTTTTATTAAACCACCTGCAATATCGCCATGGATATACTTTATTATAGCTTACACATTAATCGATAGATCTAGAAATGATCTATGGATACAACAATAATGTAAAGATTTTTAATTTAAAGCAAACCTTAAGAAAGGAGAATTAACGATAAAGATGACAAAATAAGAAAATAGTGTTCATTCAATCAAGAAATTCATAGGGAATCAAAGGTTACAAGAAAATTAAACTAAGTTAACTTTTAATATACAAGTAATGTTATATGAAACAGGAAAAACAACTAAGAAATATAACTAAGTTATCATTTACCTGTCGAGGAATTTGGAATTGGAATTTCGGTAAAATCCGTTCCCAAAATGAGCAGACCGGAAATCTGAAACTACCGGAAATTGATGACGAGTTTCACTTTGGAATATTTATTTGAGTCATTTGAGTAAAAGGTATGCGTTGAATGGTGAAGTGGTGTTGGATGTAATTTTTTAGAAATTGAGTCTTGATTTATTATATTAGACTTGTTTATGTGAATTATAGGAAAACATAATTCACATAAACAAGTCAGAAGACTACGGGCTACGTCAGCTTATTAAGGTATTCCTGGTAGATGTTGAGATAAATAAAATATTCCCACAAGCTGCCGCGAATGGTTTTATCCGTATATTTTTTTAGGTATGACAAGGTGTCTTACCAGCCCAACTGATAGACGCCTTGAAAGGCTGGGCTGGGATTCATCGGTGCTAAACTTCCAGAACTCATGCAAACGCAGTTTTATTTGAACTGCCCGCATTGTTTGCTGGTTTCTGTCGTCGAACAGAAGCGAAACAAAAATATTACAAAGAGGCTTACATTTCCTTAAGCAAATAATAGACAAATAGAAATCATAGTCTCTTAGTTCTATTTAGTTTGTGGATACACCAACTGTGGCCCCAAAGTAAGTTATGCAGAATCAGTAATTATCTTAGTATACGGGGATGGGCTGGGACTCGAATCTAGAACCTTTCACGCCGCAGCCGACCACTGCGCTTCGTGAAGCTACCTTCATCATCACCAAAACTCATTTTGTGGCGTTTCTCAAGATGAGGTTTAGGCTATAAATACACCGAGTTGGCTTAAAGCTGGTAGGTGGATGTCACAGTTTTTATGCTTTTACACGCTTGCGAGTGCGATATTGTGTTCCGCACAAGCAATAATGGCGGACCTGTCGTTGAAGTTGTGTCGGCTATTGCTCTTTAGTCTGATATATTTTTATTTCAAATACAATTATAACAAAGAAAACGAAAACTTCGCTATAGTTGATGGTCAGGTCGTCGGGTCCTCCCGCATAAGGAGGCGTCTAGCTCGTCTAATATTTAAAAAATAGATTCATAGATAAGTATACTTTCAAACAAACCGAGTAGCTTTAGAATACATTATTTAGATTTACTTGGAAGTGCAACAGGAGAAGAACGTTTTCTGTGAGTATAATTTTGGAAGAGGCTTGAACCAATCTGCTTATTCTCAGACGAGGTTCTCATTTCAACCACTAAAATCCTTAACATGTAATATTTACAGCGCAAAGACCATCGATGAGGTTATACTATCTGTTTCAGAAGCTATTGGCCGCGGTTGCAATAATTGTTTTAAACTATCGCGGTTATTTTCACTATGATTTAATTAATTTACAGGATTCTTACCACGATTTTTGATTTTATTTTCGCACGTCCGATATTTTGATGCTGTTACAAGCACCATGATCATTGAATCAAAGCGTTAATTTGTTGAATTAAAATGTTATGTTGCATCGATTTGAGTATATCGTTCATAATATTTATATATTTTCATATTTTTAAAGTAACGCGGGCGGGACCCTAGTACTAAAACTAAATTTTATTTTATTTAAATAAATGACTCCGCTGTGCAGCTCTCCGTCTGACCGTCTATCACCATAATCTGAATATAATCATAACATAATCATAACATAATCTGAATCTCATAAGCCAGCAGCATAAAGTTGAAATATTCACAAATTATGTATTTCTATTGCCGCTATAAGAAATACTTTAATACAGAAAAGATACATATAATGGTTGTCTGTAAGAAATCGCTCATCAGCGATTAGACCGCCTAGTAGTACTTACTCAACACACTGTTTTTTTTTCTCATTTACTGTCTGTACTGTATTCTGAAGTGTAAATAAATAAAAATAAATAAGGGCTCCCGTACAATACACAGATAGCTCTTGATGTGGCAGTTTCCTACCGCAGCGTAGTCAAAAAACGGCGCTGCATATTACAAAGCGAAGTTGCTTTTTAAAATACTGTGTCATATAATATTTAAACCTTAATAATTATCTTTTCAACACACTTGCTCGTAAAGTGAGCGTTATTCTATTGAATTTAGAAGTATAAACTGGGCTATAAGTCACGCGTGCATAATATATTAAACCCTAGTGCATAATATAATGAATCCTACAAAGTTGAATTGTACCTTTGTGCAAATTACATGCGAGTAAACAGAGCATATTTTATTGGTCCGGGTTATACATTAAATATTTTCAGAAACAACAAAGAGGTTTTATACCACTTCAAATCCATATACATTTTTAAATGTTTGCGCCTTATATTAGTAAAACAAATTTGTATATCAAACAAATTATTCACAATTTACATTAATTTGTTATAAAATATTAAAATATTAGCATTTACCACTCCAAATTAAACATTTTCACTTAAAATAGGCTGTATATGCTATACAGACATTGACACATTTGGCGGAAAAAAAAAACCTACGCGCATGCGCGAGGTTCGACGCCATTTCCTCGCTCACTTGTTACATAATATACTATTAACTAACCAGTCAATAATAAAAACGGAGCCAGGACGGAACTCTCCATGTGGAATTATTCCAACAATCCCAACCATCTTTTTTGAAAAAATAAATAACAATTCCCTCCAGATTTTTTTTTTATATTTAAACGAAACATGCGTTAGGTGTTATTTTAATGTTTTTAAGAATCCGTTTAAAAAAATTGTAAAAACATACAAGACTTCAGTCACTGAATCTAGTTTATCATGCATAGTATAATATATCAATATACACCACTAAAAGAACAATAGTCTATTATATAATATAATATTTTAACCAGAAATTCCCACGGGATCCGAAGTTACGCGGGTAAAACCAAGCGAAGTGATACTTAGTTATAAGTCAGTGACGAGGAGTAAAACCTACGCGGCGTTCAACCTCATTATTAAGTAAGAAAAGAATAAATGTTAATTCCGACTTCTTTTGTTTCTCCGTACAATTTTTTATTGCGTTTGCTTGCTACCGCCTACACAACAATTGTAAATTCTTTTTAATGGAAGAAAGTTAATCTAGTTCTATGTTTGATTAAATACAAAAATAAAACGGTAAAATACTTACGTGCGGTACATCAATGCTGTCTTAAAAGTAAATATAAAAATGGCGCAAATATAAGGAAATGTGCAGAAAGGAGAATAAAAAAGTTGAACGGATCTATTACTATTCAAGTAAGTTCATATGATTGACAAATTTTATTATTATTATTAATTATTTTATTCTTTACTCTACATATAATACTTAAAGAGAGAGTATCATTAGCGGTCTTATTAACAAAAGATGATCGCTTATATGCAAGTTACTGAACTGATAAGGACAATTATCTTAGATAAAAAAAAGGTCTTTTTGAGCTACATAGACGTAATTACTAAAAATATACAATAAATATATATATATTTTAATGTATATTGATAAATATATTAACCTGGCTTTTTTAAAGCATTGCCGGAACTGATGATACATATTGAAGCTTTAAATATTTTAAAAACAACTTATCGTAATAAGTTCTTACTTAGTTGTAGAGTCCGACAGTATACTCTCATTTTGATAAAAATATTGTTAAAAAGAGTATTAAGAGTATTGCCTAAGTACTAAAATGTTGTATTAATAAAAAAATATAAGCAAAAAAAATGCCTTACTATTGCATTA
The DNA here is from genome assembly GCA_944452665.1 of Stenoptilia bipunctidactyla. Lineage (NCBI taxonomy): Eukaryota > Metazoa > Arthropoda > Insecta > Lepidoptera > Pterophoridae > Stenoptilia > Stenoptilia bipunctidactyla. Next base: position 15,470,569 of record OX101741.1, read on the forward strand.
ATAAGAACTGATTTCTAAAAAATTGTCGAATCAGTGAAACTAGATCACACAAAATTCTACAGATAAGTCAACAGATAAATTTCTTATCTCAAGATGTGAAAGTCATCTTTGACACACTTATTCTAAATTGAGATACCTTCACGTACCTGCTCATGATGACCTTAAGAATCGCTTCAAAGATGATGATTACTGTTATAAAGCCCTAAACGAAGTCGGCGACAAGAAACCTTTATGTGAAATACCAAAATCTCTAACTACTACGTTTGTCGATCACACTGCTATTCTTCATTAGATAATAGATGACTCTCGGAACTATAAAAAGCTTAGAGTGACTTCAAGCCACACGCGCCCACCCAGCGCCCGCCCAGCGCACGTCCAGCGCACGCTCCGCGCCTCATCACTCACTTTACAATTTGTTGTAGGTACATAATCATAGTCTTATTTTACCCATTAATACATCTTATGGTGGTACCATCGATTGACCGTCGATCGATGGTAGAATGGAATAGTCGATGTCGACCGATCGTTTCTACTAGGCCAAGAAACCGGTCGATGATTGGTGTGGTAACACCCTAAAGGCGAGCATTCAGCGTTTTTACACTTTTTTGAACGATAATATACCCAATAATGATAAGCGTTAAAAACAGACACAAACACTCATACAAACATACAACACTAACACTCACTTAAACATATAACATCACCAAACACTCATCATAAATAAGGGAGACTCAACAAAATTTATAACAATTAGTTTAAGTATTATCGCTTTATTATATTTTTTTTATTTTTTATTCTTATCTTTTATTTTATGGTCAAAACTCATTCCAACATACAACGCAAACACTAATTTTGACATAAAACACAAATTACCTATACCTAACACTATTATTATTATTCGGCATATCAAAAGCAACTCGCCTTTCGGCGGAAAAGACCCGACAATAAGACCAGTCGGTCGGGTATCAGGGCAAGAGAGAAAGAAACCGGCGAACGATTCGGGCAGTATCGAGCAGCACCGCTTTCTGCATGCGTGCTGGAAGCGAACCACCGCCAAATCCCAGCCTTTCAAGGTGTCTGACCAGTGTGGCTGGGATCAAACCGTTTGCGGATATTACAACTGGGATGATTTCGGTGGACACAACCCCCCACATTTTGGTCACCTCGTGTGCAAGGTCCAAGTACTTGCGTATTATTATTATTATTATAATAATACCTAACACTAACTAAGGAGTCTTAACAAAATATTAATTTACCTATTTATTTATTTGTTTATTCAGGTAATGTAGTTTTATTTTTATTGCTTTGATTATTTTTTTATTATCCTTTGTGTTTTTATTAATTAATAAAGTATATTCTTGTTTTGTAATTTCTTGATATTTTGTTTTGTATATACTTGTTTTTATTTTTTATTTTGTGTGCCTGATGGCAAACCTAAAAATTGTAAATCCATAATTGGCTGTCAGCATCGTTTTAAATGTGTACTTGTTTATAATGAAGAGCTGTGGATTTTGTTATAAATAAATAAAATAAATAATGTTTACATTTTGTCTCTGAAAAAAAATATCCACAAAAATTAACCATTTAACCAACCGCTGTGTAAAGATAGAAACATGATTTATAAAAATTGGCTCGATAACAAATAGTCACAAACAAAACACTAATTTACCATTTCAAACGTATGGCTACGAAATTTCATAGTGGATTCATGTAAAAGTTACATAAAACATAAAATACAATCGTATAGTACGGAGACGGTTTGTAAGCAACAATTGAAATCTATCCATTGCCGCACGGCCAGCTTATTTAATTGTGTGCCGTGTTAATTTTGAATGTTTGTTTGCTTGTACTCTTCAATAACTGTAAGATAAAAAAATTACAATTTAACTAAAAAATTGCAACTTACTCCATACTAAAACATACGAGTCGAAAGTTCTGTGCTCGCACCGCATACTAGAATAAATATTATCTCGTATACAGTTACGCGGTAAAAACTGCATGCAGCTAGTGGTTTGACAATGAGGTTTATCGATTTTAAACATTAATATTAACACAAGCAGAAGCGGTATTAATGGTGGTAATGCGGTAGAGATGCCACTTACCATCAGTGGATCCAGCGCTTGTTTGCTGATTTATTAAACATTAAAGAAAAATAAATTCAGGCTTTCTGATGGCAGGTTTTTTATTCAAGATAGATAACAAATATAAAAGTAATGTTTAAAGTAGTTATAACTTTTAAATACCTATCAAATTAATCTATACTCATATGTTTGAAGGATTTGTTTGTTCTTTTGGAATGAAAATCATGTTCCAGTTCTTACTATATTTAATAAAGATATCTTACGAGATCAAATGTTGTACGAGGAAAACCGCGTGGGCTGGATAGCGGTTGGGTCAGCTTGGAATCACCTCTCAAAATCTGGATAAGCGTGCCAAAGCTTTGTGTTACCTCTTCAGGGTTGTATAATCCACCAACTGAATACTTAAGACTCTGGCTTGAGACAACCCTTCAAATAAAATTTGCCCTAAAAACACCGCTTGAGTGGAGCGCGTTCTCTTCTGAACCCGTGTGCGGCCATCTTTGACTTCATCTCCCATTTACATCAGGTGAGTTTTCACACGTGGGTTTAGTCTCTAAAAATAAAAAGCAAACTGTGTAGTTTCCTTTTGGTTTTACTTACTTTGTAGCTACTGGTATTCGTAGTAATAAGTATAATATACATGTATGGGCTGAGACGAACGGAACCCGTACAATATTTGATGATAGTAGAGTATTAAAATAATAGATAGTTGTAGATATTTAGTCTATAATTAACACTTAAGGAGTACACAATTAAACTTAAACTGATAGCAATAAAAGGATTAAAATGATAGAATTAAATTAAATGATAGATTATTGATAGATTTGAGTGACCGCCGCGGACACAACTTGTGCACTGAACTAAAAACGCCTGAGCCGCGTAAAATGCAAGCTCGGCGGAAATGTACGGCTGGCCCGTACATGCTCCCGGGCAGAAAGATGAGGAAGCGAGAGATATGATATATGTAAAATATACAAGGTAATAAACAAACATCTTAACAAATAAAACATAAAAAACAAAGAAATATAAAAATTAAGTTGCACTATTTGATATGGTAAAAACGGGTTGAAGCACTGGTGAGGTGCTCCTATTTTGTCTGGCCCTACTAGCACTGTTCACATTGGCGCACACTTCACTAGATAAAACATCACTATTGCACTGCACTACACTAAGCTGCATATCTGGGGCGGGCTGCGGGCGCACCGCACGCCGCCGCCACGCACGGCGCCACGCGCACGCTGCCGCCGCCGCCGCGCCTACCGCCAGGATCACGTAGATCGCCGCATAGTGATGGATGTCGTGATACGAAATGCCTTCTGATAAGGGCTCGTTTTGCTTCATAGTATCAATCTGGTTTTGTATGGCAAGCAGCTGTTTTTCGTTAAATGATTCCGAACTAGTACTGGCAGGTAATTGAGGCAGTGAAACATTGATCAAATGGTTTATGGGAGCTATTCCTGGGACCCCAAAGTCTTGTTTTATATTATATGTGCTTACATCTTGCCTATGACTATAAAAGTGATAGTTATTTGATTTAATAAGGCAACCTTGACCTAGCGTAAGCAGTCCTGTTTTATTCAACTTAATGATCGTAACTTGATCCTCACATATTAACTTATAATAACAATAGTCGCAGCAGTAATAAAAGTAAGTATTTAATTTGTGTGTTGTTTCGAGTGTATCTCGGCATTTTTTTTATATCTGTTTTACAGCCCTCTAAATCTTGACGCTTCTGACATAAGTTTTCATCATTGGCCATGTGATAAATAGGTTTTGTTGACCTACACAAAACTGTATTTAAATCATACTCATCACACTTACTGAGTTCGCTCTCTGATAGTGAAATAATTTGTTTATATTTAACGCCAAGTAGTCACTAATAGGTATTAAAGTGATCATCATATTACTCTGTGATTGTTTAGGAATAGGTATTACCTTATGCAATTCATATGAGTCGCGTGCTACTAATGGGATTCGTATTTCAAATATAAGGAATTTCTTGGTTAAGCGGGCCTTTTTTTTTTTAGTAGTTTGTAGATTTTAAATAAATTCTCATAATTGGTAGGTAAAGATAGGTCTTTAGGTAGTTGGGCTGATATGACACTTAACTCTTGTTGTAATTGCTCGGGGGTTAAAATGTGTATGTTAAACTTGCCATGGAATATGTCCGTGATGGTATCTAATAGGTAGTCTTGAATTGATTTTAATTTGTAAATGATGCTATTAGTAATCATTGCTGATAAAGTGAACTCACTGATGTAGCTGTTATTTTGCATCTCGGATTTGATTGAATTAAAAGAGTTTTCAATAGAGATTATCTTTTTAGTTACGGTTTTATGGTGTTTTTCCATGACCGATTCTACCCTTTTGATCAGATTAAATTCCGCTTCGACAACAGATGTTTGATTTTTCCATAAATTGGCCAGGTTTCTTTGGTTGTTTTTAATTAATAAAATATCATTTTCATACTTTTCAGCGAAACTGTCGTCTAATATGCCAAATAACGAATTTGCTATATTACCTATTCCATTGATAAGCCCTCGTCGGCGTCGGCGCGTGCTCGAAGCAATCTGCTGATGCAGTAATAAGTTGTTGTAGTGTTGTAGCTCAGAGTACTCGTCGTTTAATTGATATAAGACGCCGTCGCATTGTGATAGGCTCTTTATCTTTGAACATACTGTTTCTAAGTAGTTAATATATTTGCTAGACGCCGCCATGCCTTCCCTATATGGATTCATGTCATAGTAGACAACGAGGCGCCAATCATCTCTAATCAGTTGCATAGACGCGATTTTATCAAAATATAATGCAGTATTGCTTTGTAAGGGAGTTATTGAGTATAAGCCGTAGGTATTGGTTATAAATGTCATAAAAAATAAAAGAATGGATGTTGCTACTGTAACAAAATTAAGTTTTTTGTTGTTACGTCGTCGTGACCTTGGTTGAGTTTCTTCATTATTGTTGTCATTTTGCAGGTTTTCTTTGTTGATAGGTAGCACTGATAACTTTACTAGAGGTCTTTTAATGAAGCCATTTTTTGTTTTTAACGTCACAACTCGCACATAGCCGTCATTGCCGGGATGTAACTCTATGACACGCCCCAGGGCCCATTTTCCTGCAGGAAGGTTACCGTCATTAATTATAACGATGTCGCCACATTTAATATTGTTTTGTGACTGACGCCACTTGCTCCTTGCAGTCAAGCTTGTTAAATATTCCTGCTGCCATCTCTTCCAGATATCTTTAAATATTTGTTGTGTAAGGTGCCATCTCGTCCGGAGGTCTCTCTCTGTTTCATAAATTGATAAGACGGGGCCGCTTGATAGAAAGTGTGATGGGGTTAAATAATTAAGATCATCGGGGTCTTCTGTTAATGGTGACAACGGCCTTGAATTTAAACATGCTTCTAACTGAGCCAAAACTGTACTAAACTCCTCGTAGGTGAGTTTTTGTTCACCAACCACACGCTTCAAATGATATTTCAGGCTTTTCACAGCAGCCTCGCAAAGTCCATTTGCTGACGGCCAAGAAGGAGCGTTGAAGTGCCATGTGATGCCCATCTCTGCTACATCGGAGTAAAATTCCTTATCAAATACGCTAAGGAGCTCCTCGTATTCCTGCTGTAAAATCTTGTTGGCTCCTACGAAATTGGTACCATTGTCACTATATATGTGACCTGGCTTCCCTCGGCGAGCCGACATTCGTCGTAGTGCGGAGATAAATGCTGTGCTAGTCAGGTCTGATACCAGCTCCAAGTGAACAGCTTTTGTTGCTAAGCAGGTAAAAACTGCAACGTACCCCTTTGTAGTTTTGATACCGCGACCTACATTGGCCTTGATATACACATGACCGGTGTAATCAACGGCTACATGATAGAAAGGCCTGGAGGGATTGGTTCTTGCTGCTGGAAGGTCACCCATAAGCTGATAGTGCTGGCTTGGCTTCAGTTTTCTACACTTAACACATTGACGTAACCGTTGTTTAATAGCTCTGTTACCACCGATTAACCAATATTTTTGTCTTAAAAAGGATGATGTTAGCCTGGCTCCTCCATGGTAGGTTAATTCGTGAGCTTGATCTATTAATAACTCCCCAAGGCGACTGTTGTTTGGTATTATTACAGGGTTTTTCATCTCAGGGTCAAGATTTGAATGTCGCAACCTCCCGCCAACTCTTAATATCTTATTTTCATCAATAAAAGGATATAAGTCACAAAGTTTACTTCTACTGCTTATTTTATTTTTACTTTGTAAATCTAATAACTCTTGAAAATATGCTGATTGTTGTGTTTGTTTGATAATAAGTAAGGTTGCTTGTTTAAGCTCGTTAACTGATAGGTACATTGTTGTACTATGTTTATGGTTTGATATGTTATTTATAAATCTTTTAATCCACGCTACAAGTCTTACTATTTTGTTGAACGAGCTGTATTTTGATAGTATATTTCGTATGATAGATCCATCTGAATGCTGAGTCACTAGATTGACGACTTTTGATAGTTTTAACTCTTCATTGGTTGAATATTCGATGTTATCATTCTGATTATTATAATTTGATAGCCATGTCGGACCTTGCCACCACAGACTAAAGTCCTTTAATTGTGATGCAGTTAAACCACGACTTGCGCAATCGGCAGGATTTTCGTCTGACTTAACGTAACGCCAACACCTCGGCGGCATGATAGAGGTAATTTCTCGTACTCTGTTGGCAACAAAGGTCTTCCATCTAGCTGGGTCACCGTTTATCCAGCCTAGTACCACCGTGGAGTCTACCCAGCCGTATATTTTGATAGTGTGACCTTGAAGACATTGTATAACTTTACTCATTAGTTTTGATAGAAGTAGCGCTCCACATAGTTCCAATCTAGGTAGTGTAACGGATTTGCTGGTAGGTACGAGTCTAGTTTTCCCAACAACTAGTACTACGGAAGATTGTGTTCCTTTATTAATGCGACAGTAAATTACACACGCGTAGGCTTTTACGGAGGCGTCACTAAACCCATGCAACTCTATGGTATCCCGCTCTTGAGTCCTCAGCCATCGTGGTAATTTAATGGTCTGTATGTTAATGATATCTTCCCTTAACTTCAACCACTCTGCGTAGATGTTATTAGGTACAGGCTCGTCCCAGGTAATATTAGCGGCCCACACTTTTTGGAAGATGATTTTTAATTTAATTGATAGTGGTGACAGCCAACCTAGCGGATCAAATAGTTTAGAGATGTCTGATAGCAGCTTTCTTTTTGTAATAGTGTTTGTAAGACCCGCTGCTGGTTCCAATTTTGAATAAAATGTAAAATTATCTTCCTTAGGGTCCCAACCTAGTCCTAGGGTTTTCGTCTGTTCGGATAGTTTAAAATTAAAATTGCTTTCTGGTGGGTTTGATTCTAAATTAAATAAGAGCTCCTTGTTGTTGGACTTCCACTTTCGCAAGTTAAAACCTCCCGATTTTAATAAATTAATAAGGTCCGTCTGTAACTTCTTTGCAACTTTGAGGTCATGAGCTCCATGAATGAGGTCATCCATGTAGAATGAAGACTCCAGAACCTCAGTAGCTTGACTATTTGGATAATTCAGCCTCTCATCATGTGCAAGTCGTCTCAGCGTCATCATCGCCAGGAAAGGAGCCGCTTTTGTGCCGTACGTGACCGTAGTGAGTTGATACTGCTTGATAGGTTCAGTAGGAGAGTCGCGCCATATTATTTTTTGTAGATGCTGGTCCTCCGGTTTAACCAGGATCATCCGGAACATCTTCTCGATGTCTGCAGTAAAGGCATATTGGTACTGTCTCCACCTAATGATAAGAGACTGGAGATCCTGTTGGAGATTTGGGCCACTTTCCATGACGTCATTCAAGCTGAATCCCGAAGACGTTTTACCCGAAGCGTTAAAAACCACTCTAAATTTAGAATTGATTGTGTCATCAGATTGCACGCAATGATGTGTATTAAAGTACTCTGGTTTCATGTTACTTGTGGCCGGAATCATATGACCTAATGAGCGGTATTCATTCATAAATAATTTATACTGTGTATTTATGTGTTCATTTTTACTAAACTTATTTTCTAAGGACTTAAACTGTGCAATGGCTTTAAATTTTGACTCCCCTAATTTTTCCGAATAATCCGAGGTCAATGGTAACCGAACTTCATACCGACCGTCTTCTCGCCTGGTTGTGGTGGCTTCATAATATTCGATGTGTTTTTGATTTTCAGAAGACGTGGTCGGTTCCTCCCCAATGTCCTCAATCTCCCAAAATTTTTGAATATCTGCTAAGTTATTGATAATTACATTGCATTGTAATGTTTTAACATTTCCTGTTAATATCCACCCTAAGCGAGTGTTCTGTGCAATAGGCACATTATCGCCAACTCGACATATTCCTTCAAGTAAGATGAGTGAATAAATATCCGCCCCCAAAAGTATGTCGATAGGGCGACTTAGATTGAAATCCGGATCCGCTAGTGCAATGTTATCTAGGTAAGTCCAGGATGGTTTTGAAAAGCTATAGTTAGGCAAGTTTTTGATGAGTTGTTTCATTATATAGACCTCAGTTTCAAATTCAAAATTGCTATGATTGGCCTTACATTTGATAGAAATGGCGCCCTTACAACTGCTTTCTTTAATACCTACCCCTGATATAACACCTCGGCATCGAAGCCGGGCGTGACCTAATCGTTGAGCAGCGTTTTCTGTTATTAGGGAGGTTTGTGAACCCTGATCTATTAAGGCACGCATGTTGATGTAAGTCCCGTCATTTGTCTGAACCTTTAACATGGCGGTTGCTAAAAGTATTTCGGGGGTGTCACATTGTAACGACACGTGCGAGTTGCTACGTAAATATTCTGCTGTTTCTAGTTTTTGCCTACCTCCGTTGTTTGCTACCTTTGACGTGCTTGGGTTGTTTGTCGATTGACCTGGTTGTGAAATGTTGAAAGCAGTATGTAAAATTGTATTATGCGTGCCATTGCATTCTGTGCAGCGTCTTTCTGATATACATGGCTTACCGTTATGAGAATAAAGGCAGTTTTCGCAAACATTTAATTTTGATACCGTTTGCAGCTGTAAGTTCGGTGACATACTTAAAAATTTGCGGCAGTAGAAGAGGCAATGTTCATTTGTTCTGCAAATTCCGCACTTATAAAAGACCCACTTTTTGCTACTTTTAGTAGGTTGTTGCGAAATTACCCTTCCATGTGCCGGAAATGCTTGTTTATTGAAATTTCTACTTTTGTTAAACTGTTGCGACATATAATTATTATTTGGCATGTTTTTGATAGGTATCTCTGGCTTTTTTCTAGATGATTCTAAGCTTGTAAATTTACTTTCTAGAAATGATAGAAACTCCTGTAACTTAGGCAATTCTCGAGGCTGTTTTTCCGCAGCTACGTAGTCATTATGCGTCTCTGGGTCGAGCTTTTGCGACAGTAGATGAACTAGTAAGGGATCCCAGGACTCGACGTCTACGCCTAGATTTTTGATAGCGTTCAAGGTCTCTGAAGTGACGTCATGGATGCGTTTTATGTGATTTACTGATGTATGATTAGTTGTCGGAATGTTGAGTAATATATCAATATGCGACCGGAATATTAATCTCTTATTGTTATATCTGTGGTTAAGGATATCCCAACAGATCGGGTAATTATCGGATGTTATAGGCAGATGTTGTATAAGTCGCTTCGCCTCGCCTTTGACCTTGGATTTTAGAAATTGCATCTTTTGTGCATTTGATAGAGATGGGTTCCCGTGGATTGTCTCCGTAAAAAGATCTTTAAAGGAACTCCATTGGTGATAGCTGCCACTAAAATAGGGTATTTCTATTTGGGGTGTAGACTGCTCCCTATGCGACGTGGAGCACATTTTCCTATTGATAGTTTTGATTATTTCGTTATATTTAGCTTCGTACTTAAAGAAAGTAGCCTCGTAATCTGCGTTCCTACCCCCGAGCTCACTGTCTAACTCCCAATGAAGAGTGTCAATGATAGACCAACGAGATTGTATAGACCGCAATATATGATCGAATTCCCATTTTTCCGTGATAGACTCTAATATGATATTGGACACAGTATGCTCAAATGCTTTAAGATTGCTACCTTGTTTTCTAAGCATTTCATCCGTTTTGCTGCTCGTCCCCTGCGACTGTAACAGAGGTACCTGGGGTGACGGCTGTCGGGATGTTCCAGGCAAACCCAATGGAGTAGCTGGCTTAATCACTGGGGTAGTCGGCCTGTCTCTTTGATAGCTATTGATAGCCGCCTTAATGTTCTCATACCTTTCTTGTACTAACTCAAATTCATTCGTTGTAAAGTATGAATGAGTCTTGGCGTATTCAATGCTGCTTAAATTATTATGATTATGTTGGAATTCCTGCCAGTACTTATCAAGGGTGTCCAACCTCCGCTTGATATAGTCGGAAGTTTTCCGTTCGGCACTATCTTTCTTAAAATTTGTATAAATTTGCTCAATAGCAGAGTGAATTTGTTGCTGATTCGCCAAGATGTCTTCCATACTGAACATGATGAATGCAGTAATTTATAAAAAAGGAAAGATCTTACTTGATATTCTGCTTAGCTGCTTGCCTTTTCGTGAGCGTTATTGCTCACAAGATCCAAAATGTGATAGTTAGCGTCTCCGCTAGTTCAGTCCTCACGAGTTATAAGTAAAAAGTCACTAAGTACACTCTGCAACAGAATAATGTATACCACCCCAGACGCACGCACACATACAATATGCATTCGCGTTGTATGTGTGCGGAAGACTCAGAATAACGTTGACCACCAGTCGTACGCACACAACTAAAGATCAATTCTAACTAAGCTAACCAACTACATCGTGTCACAACAAGAAATAATATAACTACACGGATGTATAGATCTTTAGTTTCAGTACTTCGACGAGCCTATGTCAGCCGTATAATGTGCAGATTATTGTTTTATATTATAGAACTCTGAAAGGTCTGCTTTTTTTTTTCTCCGTTGCTATATTAATATGTCTTTTTTATTGTTAAATTATTGATTGATTGTTAAATTAATAATGTATTAAGATATATCTTCGATATCTTTTTTTTTGTTCAAATTTAATGAAGATATATTCATCAATAAACCATAATATATATTCATTTAAATTAAGAAATATTTTAATAATTTATTATAATTTAAAATGATATAAATATAATTTTTATGTTTTATATTCTAATTATATTTATATTCTAATTAATCAATAACTTAAATATAGTGCAAGCAATCGAAAAATAAGGTGCAGGTAAAAACTACTAATTAAAACAACACAATCTTTTCCAGATAATTATTTATTTTTTGCATTTCACAATATGTTACGTCTGACTAGGAATTTTTATTTCACAAATTTATTAAACGATTTATTTTAAAAACAATGATATATAGTTTAGGTAATAGTTGTTATTTGAAAGATTTGAATGACAGTTCTCACTTTAATTTTTCTGTCACTTGGCGTATGAACTGATTATATAATTGAAGTAATAATTCCATTGTAAATATGAATCAACATGTTATTAGCCAGAAACTATAAATAAGCTAAGCTAAGCTTATTTCTAAGCTAATCAACAATAACATCATTCACTCTGGATTATCTACTTTTTAAAAGACAACTATTACCTCACTATTTTATTAATAGCTAATTTGAGCGCCGTCGGAGTCTATGACCTGCTGTAACCGAGATCTCATACTGTCAACTAAATTCCAGCACAAGGCAGATCCTCTCATCATCTCCCAAGTTGAAATAACCCGCCGTTCTAATTTGGCTCTGGACCTCACTTGTGATGAATCCCAATTTAAAATCATTTGACCCCACAAATTCTCGATGGCGTTTAATGCGGCCGCTTAAACTAACAGGTAGGGTGTTTCGAGCATCATAACGTTGGCATTTTCTCCTCCATAATATTTTACGGCCATCTTTGTCCGACTTGAATGTCGTTTATCCGTAAAAATAACTACATTGCTAGACGAATCAAATTCCAAATATTGCTTTCGTTCATCAATATCTCTTTTGCTAGCCTGTAAATGAATAAATAAACTTAAGTTCCCTTGAAGTTTAAACAAATTATATTGCATGTATAGGTAAGAAAGTTAATTCATTTTAAATTATAATATATTGTATATCTAACTTCGGATTATATACTTCTTTATTTACCTGTAACAATATATGTTGCTTGCTTTCAAATGTCGTTTGCAAACTCACATCATATGTGGTGGCCGTCGAACGAGTGGGTAAAAATGGATATATTCCCCGGTTCCTCTTAACGACAAACAGATAGTTGCACTGTTTTTCTCTGAAAATAAAATTATCAACATAGAAATAACGATCACGTTTAATACAAGGATTAAGTCAGAATAATAATTAACTTAAAACTTACAAATATCATCAATCGACGTGCAATTCCCCTGATAGAAAAGTATTAATTGAATGAAACAATGATTTCAGCTCTCTGCAGCAATGTTAAATGATAATTCATTTTTAATTTCATTTGGGCACAACAATCTGATAGTAGTAACAAGTAACGACGAATGCAAACCATCTAGAAACACGACTACACAATATTAAATAATAGAGGGTAGATTTAACTTTTTTTTTCTAAAGATATGACAAGCTAAAAATAAATCTAGCAACACAATAAAAGATAATCGGGGTCTTCCACTTATTTTGTCTTAAGAAATGAGGCATCGTTGTTATTTCGAATAGTTACGCTAATAATAGCTACCTACTTCAAATTCAAACTTAATAAAAAACATCAAAAAAGTTGTAATATATTTCTTCTTTCAATCTCTAAAAATGAATATGAAATCACAGTTTTTTGTGGGATTCGATACCTGACCTGTCCAGATCTCATTCCTAGACCATTAAACCGCTAGGCCATGGACGCTATGACTTGAAGTTGTGAAATTAGCATCATATTATCTTGTCTGCCTGCTATTCATCCATATAGCTCGTCATGTGATACTTGAGAGTAGCTAAGAACGAGTTTAACAAATTAATGAATCAGCAGAAGTAAAGTATTTTCACAGTGTGCGTGTGTGCGTAAGCACGTCCACTTATTATGCTTGGATTGGTTGACTTTCGTGGTGTGAGTGAGTATGGATGAACGCGCGTGTGCGTGCGACGTCAGATGGTGGTATACATTATTCTGTTGCAGGCTGTACACACGCGAGGTTTTCTCGAAGGACCACAAATATGTATGGGCTGAGACGAACGGAACCCGTACAATATTTGATGATAGTAGAGTATTAAAATAATAGATAGTTGTAGATATTTAGTCTATAATTAACACTTAAGGAGTACACAATTAAACTTAAACTGATAGCAATAAAAGGATTAAAATGATAGAATTAAATTAAATGATAGATTATTGATAGATTTGAGTGACCGCCGCGGACACAACTTGTGCACTGAACTAAAAACGCCTGAGCCGCGTAAAATGCAAGCTCGGCGGAAATGTACGGCTGGCCCGTACAATACACTTAATGGCTTCAACATTTTTAACGATATTAAATATTAGGTTGTTGTGTGTCGATGGATGAACGTTTTCTCTTTCACAGCGAGTGCTCTTCATGTCCTGAAATTTCTTAAGTCGGTAGCGCCTGAAATTAAACGTAGTAAATGTTATATCCTAAAATTCTCCCGCTATCAGATTCTATGCAGGTAAAGCTGAGAAAAATAGCTAGTATCTTATACAACAACTCTATGTAAATTAAGACGCCGAAATTTATTTTAAGCCAAGTTACGAACTATTCACAGACTTCCTGGGATTGTCAATTTTCCATTCGATTTCCAAAGAATAAAAGAATAGATAATGAGTGTTTTAAGAACAAAAAGCTTTGGCGTAATAAAGTTGTGGCAATTGTTTTATGGAATATTCCATGCTTCAGAGGGCACGTTTTAAGCAGTCGACCCCGGGTGCTGTATATTTGTATGCCGTAGTGGTTAGGGATTGTCAGAAGATATTTCAGCGCCATGAAAGTCTGATATCCACCAACCAGCCCTGGGCCAGTTAAGGTTTATGTGTTTCAGAAAGATAGTATTTTCCTTAGCCCGTGTGCAATCATCTTTGACCTAATCTTCACTTACAATCATTTTGCTAAGGTCAAAAGTGGATTTCTTCAGAAAAAAATACTTGGAATATGGTACAGAAATAATAAAAAAGAACCAATCTCTCATACACATTTATTATAGATGATATTGAAAGTATTTACAAAATTTGGTACATTAAGATAAATCTTAAGATAATTAACACATTAATACTGTATTTACTTAAATAAATTTATTTCAAAATATAATATTAACACTTACTTGTAGAAAGCTCAGAGATAATTTATTCATTTTGTATTTACATTAATTACATATACTTTGTATTTTAAAAAGTTTAAAATATTAATACAATTGATGTTTTCAGCGATCAGGATTTACAAAACTTTGAAGGAGACAAAATCAGACATAAACTAAATATAATTAAGCGTGTATCTTAAACTTATGAATTACCATTTTCTCTTATAAAACACACCAAAAGTAAATCGATGTAGTAAGCCAAGCAGCTATGTCATGTTTAATGTTGGGAGTATCCTAGTTCCCCAACCTTCACTGCATATGAAAGCTTACTTGAGGGCTACTAGGTTTATAAAATTAAATAAATTACCAGACAACCACACCATGGCTCCAAACTAAGCAAAGCTTGTGATATGGGATAAGTACCATGTAGCGAACTAGAGGGGAACCTAGAAAATAAACACCCAGACCCGTAACATGTTTTTTTCCAGCGGGGTTCGCACCCGCCACCTCACGCAATACATAGTAGCGTCTAGAACAGTTTGTCACAGCTGGGGTTAATATATTTGATATAAGTATTGTATTCATAAAATAATCTAAAAATTACACTTGAAAGGTCAACTGGAATGATGACAATGAACCTAGCAGACCCTTGGAAGGAGCCTTCCGCGAACGTAAGGGTACATTTTAATTAGTTTAATACGAAGGTTTGCCTTTATCAATATTGGACAGATGTTTGTCATTACTCCGAGAATTGAACTTTAAGGGCTTACACACTGATCTGTTTCTAGGGTCCACGAAAAAATTGTTTCTCTTAGTGTTAGCTGTGTGATAGGAATTTATTTATTTAAAACAATATTGCACAAATAATGCAGTGCATATGTAATTAAACAATAAAAATTCTAGCATGATTAATTGCTATCTTGAATTTTGAAACAGCATAACACATTGGAATAATTATCCTGTAATTGTTTCTTTCATGGCGTATAGTGGAGTGGTACATACAAACATACATAACGTCACGCCTGTATCCCTTATGGGGTAGGCAGAATACGAGAGGTTACAAGACCATCTGATGTCACTTTTGACAAATTTGGAGGTATTTTCTTTTGTTTCTTTCATGGCGTATAGTGGCCACTCCACTTCTATCAATTTGCTCTTGGGAACATCTGACAAAAAACACTCGAAAGCTTTTCCTTTCGTTCAATCGTTGACACGTTTCAACGCCGCCAACCGGCGAGGTTGCGCCGTTGTCGTGCATTGAATGTGATTTTGTTAGGTAGATTAATGTCATTAGGGCCGTCTTTCAATATTATATTTAGGGCACTCACAATTGTATAGTGTGAAATCTAAGGGATTACGTGTGCACTGTGAATTCATTTCTGAATAGCTTTGAACAGACGTTCGAGTAGTCAAAGGGCTTAAAGCCGAAATTAGGACGAAAAATACAGATAAAGTGTTGACGGTCTCTTTTATCTTTGGGTATTACTTTATTCTTTTAAATTTTCATCTCAAAATAGGCGGGAATTCTTCTGTTTTCGTCGTTTTTATTAAGGTAGTTTAAAGTTTTTTACAATGGCACTTTACAACAAAGTGTCTTCCAGAATATAATTGTTCTATGTCCAAATTAGTCAAAAAGGCAAATATAATACTCGGAAAATATAAATATAAATGGTCCTTATTAATGTCATAATTATTTATCATGATTTAGTGTCTACCATAAATAAGAAAAACAAAAAAACGAAAGAAAATATAGTAGGTACAATAGTGGTTGCTCTATTTTTTTATCAAATAAGTATTTGATAGTTGACCTTTTAAGAATATTTTATACCCTTTACAAACTATAAAGATACTACTTGCGGTAGGTTCTTTCTTGCGTCCTAAATATTTCAACGAATTTTTTTTTGTTTTTGATTGCTTTTTTTCAATTTGTTTGAATCTAGTTTTAAATATTATGCGTAATAATAGACCTAACAATTTTTGCACAGTGCGAGAATCTCAATCTCACAAACTGGTACCTATTTGAAAATGACATCGTCAGTCATTTGTCGATATTAACAATTTGAAAAAATCATTTAATCATCATCCTACTAATCTTATTCCTACTAAGATTATAAATGTGAAACTTTGTATGGATGTTTGTTTCTCAATGACGGCAGAGTTACTGAACGGATCTTGATGAATTTTTTAATAGAAATAGATTGTAATCTGGAATAGCACATAGGCTACTTCCCGAAACGAATAGACGTCAATGACATAGATAACGTATTTTAATCGCACAAATGTTTTTTAAGAAATTTCTATATTAACGCGAACGAAGTCGCGGGCTGGTGCCTACATATTTCTCGCTAGTACAGTGACGTGCATTAATATAACACTTTGCAACTTATTCGGTTGTGATAAGGTTCAAATTCCAATGAAAATGTTTACACATTATTAGACGTGACTGTACATATTTACATATTTCTCGAGACTATGTTCTTTCGTTAATCGAATTTTCGTCCTTCTGATTACATAAATTATGACAAACGTCCATACATCACAAACTCTCACATTTATAATGATATGAATAGTTTAAATATGACGCGAAATTTATACCGCTAAAATCGAGTTGAGCCTGCAGCTTGGAGGGTCGTAATTCGATTCCCAGCGAGGCTCGCTTAGGAAATGAAGTTTTCTACTCACTTAGGTTAAGGGGTTTAGGATGTTCCCTACACTGTCTTATCTGCATAACAAGACTTAGTCGGATGCAAAAAGTAGCCGTGTTTCTTATGATTTTTAACGGTCTAGCAATAAAAAACTTTGCCTTCTATTATATATTTGCAGGGTTAGTATGTGACCATCGACAGACTCGAATCGACAAGATAATAATTATTTTATCCTATCATGCTAGCTAACATACCATAATAGATAGAATAACTCGATTCAGTACCACTACTAAGCCCACAAAACAAACTTTTTTTTTATTTATTTTGGCAACAAACAGTCGTTTATTTACAATTTATTATAATTAAGTAATTTGTTTTGCCCAAAAAATCATAAAAGTAAAACTGACGTGGTCAATTTTAAACTTATTACTAAATTAAAAAACTAACTAATAAGATGAGATTTTAACAGCTTTATATATTAACATTATTTATATCTCTTTAAAAACAACAAAAATACATAAAACTATAACAAAACTTGCCATATTCAAAAAAAAAAACTAAGTGCCATATTTTAAGAAAATATCGTTAAAAAGGCCCGATTTATCGTTGTCGATAGTCGCATGCTAGCCCCGCTGGAGAATGCTGGATATTTAAGATTCACATAGACATAAGCTACCAAGTTATACATGTTGGTACATTTATTACGGTTTAACTTAACGGAGCAACTATAGCAGCAACTGGCAACTAGAGTTTACATTTCAATAGGACTGCTAACACATAGAAACTCGAGTTTCGAGTTCCGGAGATTGTCAACTATTTCAGTTGCTGTAATAGTTGCAGCAATTAACAACTGTATAATATTTACCCGTTTTCAAAGTTGCTTCGCACTCTCTCTTTCTTTCCTTGTGATCGCTACGCAGATTGAGCTATGAAAGTTGCTCCATTTCCATTTCCATAGAACTGCAGCAACCGTAGACGTTGTAGCAAGGAACAACTTTTTACAGGAAACATTTATAGAGTTGAAAGCTACTGAAACTCAAATATCCCAGCGATATAAATTTTGGAAAGTTCTACTACTGACCTCGATTAATTAACGCCGTATTGGCTACAATTGGGTTAGACTTTTAATAATTATCAATAAATTAATTTAGATAGTACAGTTAAGCCCTTGAGTGTCTCATTGTGAAAGTATAATTGTAACATGATTTTTATATCTTATTTTTCGGATATTTCCTTCCCAAGACCTAATACTTATGTAGCCCCAAGTAATGCCCTCTATATGTTTCTATGAAAGAATAAGCAATATGTTATATGAACCTCAGTGCACTTGAGAATGTCTTCCTGATTCCTGACTCATAGTTTTCAATCACATATCAAATAACTTGCTTCGAGTACCTGTACAGCATTATGGACCATATATGCATATAGCGCAGTACCTACTGGTCATAGATTTATTCAACATTGCAAGCAAAAGTTTGTCACTCAAACTTGGAACATTAAGTACGGTTTGCAACGCAAATTTTTTACTAAACTCATTTAAAATTTGCATGTAACATGAATAAACGAGAAGCGAAAACAGTGTATGCTTGAATTTTATTCAGTTTTTCTCTTTTTGTAGCCAACCAGGAATTTAGTTTACATATTTTACACAGTAAACAACGTGTTGACTTTTAAATTATTTTTTTTGGTATTTTGTTTTGTTATTTTTCACACGCTTTTTGTATATAAATTTAGATTTACTTAACTGGGACTACATTTGATATAAATAAATTGTAAGAAAAAAAACTAATACTGCAGTTGTAGTGAACATAATTCAATGTAGAAAAACTTTTTAATTACATTAGTTGTGAACTTTCACATTAGAATCCTCATGATAAATACACAATCATAATATTACACTATCAATTGTAACTATTGGTGCACTGCAAAATGTTTTATATTTACAATCAATTTAACATAATTTTACAGTGTGTACACCCTCAAACAAAATTGTTTTTTTTTAACCAGGCTTTTCAGTTGATAAATTCGACCTTTGATCATACTATATAAAATAATAACCTTAACGACACACGGACCCTGTGGCCCAAAAGTAAGCTTATATACGCCCAGGCTGCAGCCAGAATAAAACTCGTAATCCGAATAGGATCCCTAAGCTGTATAGGGAAATGCTTCAACTGACGTACGAGCAAGGCCGTCAAACATTACCCGTAGTGCCCGGTGAACGACGGAACACGACAACGCGACGCAACGCGATGCGACAATATCAAAATGGTTGCTGTATAGCAGGTACGGTGGCGCATTGTCATAAGACATATGAAGTTTAGGTCACTTTACGACCGGTTACACATGAGCGTTTTTAAGCGCGCTCTTTAGCAACGCGCGCTTTGAGATCCAGAAGTTCTATTGATGCATACACATGCAAGCGCGTCCTTTTGACTAAGCGCGCGTTCCCGTTTTTGCGGGCTTCAGCCGCCCGCTAGGAGATGTATGAGGGGACATATTGCTGTACATGAACGCGCGCTTTCTGAAATTGGAGATCAAACATTTCGATATTGATTTATTTATTGACAAAATCCAAAGCAATCTGATTAGAGATATGGGAAGTGATTTTTATAAATCTGAAGATAGTTAAGAAAAAAAAATGGATGAGTAATTTTTATTGCAACAATTTCTTTGTCTCTGTAATCGTCTTACAGCGGCGATAGAGGAGCCACACACAAGTAATCTCTTCGATGTCCATTTTCAAATTGAAATAATGCACACCCTATTAACGCTGGCGGAACGCCGCCCTAAGCGCGGTGTGAAGCGTCGAACGCCCAATGTGTACTTGCTCTGAATTGTATCGCATTGCGTCGCATCCGGTCTTCACCGCAATTCAAATATATTTTTGCGATCACTCTGTTATCATTCGTTATGGTATGATTGAGGAAACAAATGAAAATCAGCTTGGCATGAAAACCAGGATGGATATTCAGTTCGTTTAACAACACACGCTGAGATGCCGACATTTGTTTCTTTTTTCCTGTATAATATTAAATATTGATAACTGGTTAAAGCGGCTTGTCTGAAAAATCCGCAAGAAGTAAATTTTTGTTTTGTTTCTTGTGTTGGTATGTTTTGCACAAAATATAACTTACTACATTTTGATAAGACAGAGCATTTTATACATCGATTTACTTTTTAATGATTTTTTTTTTATTTTACTTAAGCAAGAGAACAATGCAGTAGGTCAGTTAGTGATAACATAAAACATTTCAGTTACAGTTGGGTGATCATTTTTCAAAAAGTCTTGCCATATTAATAACATTAGAATTAAATACATTTAGTAGAAAGTAGGTACCTACATCCATTCACCCTCGTATGGTTCTTTGTTGTTTTTTTATCAAAGTTTATACTAAAAATAATTTAATAATAAATTATATAATTTTTAAATTTTTATTTACATGTCACTTAAGTCATATATTTTCTATAAACCATAATGATCTGTGATAATAATTAATGTGAACATTGCCTTGGTTAATTTTAATGATATTGATTGATCCTTAGGTTAAACCCATCTAATAAATTCAGTAAGTATGCTTCTATTAAAACGTACACTTTATGTCCTTCTGATATCATGTAATTATAGTTTTTCTTGCTTCCGACTGTACAGTATATTAAAAAATAATTTAAAATGAAGACTAGTAAATTAGGCTTATTTTCACTTACTTATCAATACATAGTGTTAATCTTTCGTTTATTCTTTAAATGGCAGCTATTTAAACTACGATTAAATTTAAATTTAAATCCATTTTTAACCTCGTCATCTACTGTGAACAGTTCCTTCCATTCATCTTTATTTTCTCTGTAGTCTGCATGCGTATCACTGTGTCTTTCTTCGGTGATAAAGTTGTTAAGTTCGCAACTATGACCATCGCCTTTAAAACAATCGTAATAAGGTTTACAATCGATACTGTTCGTGCTACGTGCGATATATCGGCCAGCGTCATCTTTTTGAATGCAAGAGTAGGTAACTAAAAAGTCTTTACTTATTTGTCATTCTTTACCAGCGTCTGTTGCAATTGTAAATCTAGTAGCTGATTCACTTAGCGAATCATCTCTTATTTTAGGACGCTTGTTCCCATTCAAATTTTCAATAAAAGACGTGTTAGTGTTTCGCGCATAATCTCGATAAATATTATTTTGATTTGATGGCGACAGATGAGTTAGACGGTAGCTCACACAGGAATCGTTTCGACGCACGATAGTTCTAGTGGTTCCAGCTCTTGAGCTTCCGATCGGAGCGAAGGACGTTCCGTTCTGACTCTGCGACGCAGCTGGGTGGCAACAGCAAAAACATTTGAAGTATGATTTGTGGAATTCACGGCGAAATTTACCTGAAACAATGAAGATGGAGTTTAAAACTTTGTTTAATTAGTTTCGTAGACCAATTATTGTTTATGGCTTCGTAAATGCTAGTTTGTGGACGCACTGAAGTAAACTTTGACAATAAGGTGGGAAAACTTTGCTATTGGTTAATATAAAACAGTTCGATAAACATTTAACTTTGCAAGAGTCTACAAAGCAAGCAAATAAATAGCAAGAGTCTACAAAGTGGTTTTAATAATGACAACAAACAAATATTAGAAGTAAGTGTAAGTAGGCGTGGGCAAAAAGATAAGTTTCTTCAATAAACATAACGAATAATGTGTATTTAAAATAACATAACCTGTAAAAATCTTAGGAGTCTATTTTTGATATCCCCTTATGACTAGAAACTTAAAAAAAAAAGGGTAATAAAAACATCAAACATTCATGCTGAATAAAGCTTCTTCAAGAACTTGTGCTATTTATATAGGGTCGCCTTATAATAGTCAATTATATTTCAATAGCAGATTTATGACTGATGAGTGGGTCACAATCACGAAAAAAAAATTGTTTTAAAAATATTTTTCGTAAATTATAATTTCAATATTCTTCTAAAAGCGATCAAAATTTAAGGCTGATCTGTAGTTTATGACTACACAGCAAGTAATAAAACGTTTCCATATAATTGTATGTAGAATGAAGATTAATCTTCAATTTTACTCACAGAGAAGAATTTTGAAATTCTAATTTATGAATAATATTTTTTTTTTCGAAATTCAGGCCCTCTCATCTTTCCTAATCTGCTATTAAAATATAATTGACTATTATATGCGAACCTGTATAGTAAAGAGATACATATCGAATAAATACATAATAAAAATACATTTTTATACCTAAATAAACATGTATGGCTCTACGTTAGCCGTCACCTGTGAGATCAGATGAATACCCCCCCCCCCCCTCCGGTATTGTTGCAGATGAAGCGTTTATTTTAATACTAGCTTTTATTTTCATGTTAGCTCGAAGTGTTTTCAAATCGACATTTATAATCGTTATCATAAACGTTTTAATAAATATGTATGCTCCGTTTTATACATAGTACCTAAAGTTATGTTTTAATTTGTACTAAGTAAGAAGTAATTACTTGCACAATTTATAAATTAAGTAAGTTGTTTCTCTACGTGGCCTTTTACCCAAATTTGCAAAGGTGCTACCTTTATTTCACTGAATACATGCATACATGCCAAACTCATTTAATAGCGCAAAACTGCAGGTATTTTATTTCATAGTATCTAAAAGAGCATTTCAGTTAAGGGACTTCAAAGTTAATTCAATTTTCCACTCAAATTGCATCCTGGAAGGAAAAATATCCTGAAATTGACTAGTAATAAGATCTTTGCAAGCAATTTAAGGCACCTCTTCGGAACTTCTTAAAAACTGACAAAATTTAACCCTTAATGGGGAACGGACAGATTTCTTTAGACGAAGGAAGAAAAAGCATTAGCACTAGACGCGTGGTTTTACTCTCGCAACTTTTGATTCTATAAAAACAAGCTTGGTATAGGTAAATAAAATAAAACTACTTTTGAACCGTATTAATCGCGTATAATTTATATTTTACATTTTAACTCGACGTTTCGGTGTCTTTGCAGACCCCGTGGTCACGAGCGACTGATATAGGTAGTCTATAACTGTTCCCAAGATCTTGATTTTAAAATGCAAAAGAAAACAAATGCTACTGTTAGTTTCTGAGGTTAACGCGTTCACACAGACAGACAAATTTACCCTGTAGCTTAGTTTTTGTTTGATCTGCGGATGATTGGTATGGATTTGGTTTTTTTTTCCATATAAATATATATTAGCTTACATTTATCTTTCTTCAGAATTTTGTTAACTTGTTTTTTTTTTTAATGAATTTTAATTCAATATATTTGTTTGTGACCATAGAGTCTGTAAACCCAGTTGACTTTCTATTACGTACCTACGTTACGTAGTACGGTATAAGTTAAAAAAATGTTTTTTTTAAATTTTACTTCTCAAAAGTCGTTGTCAAATCAAAATGCTGAGTATTGCACATAGACGCTTTTTAATAACAAGCCTTACTACCTTATTTTCAAAAGTTGATATAAAAAAGCATATCCAACTATCATCATAGTCTATCATAGTTATTTGCATACCGTAATCAACACTTCGAAAAATCGTAAGCGTGAAAACCAATATGCAATGTGTATAAGCTCACAACATAGTGACGGAAAAGTACACGAAATGGATAAATATTTGTGTAGTGTAATAATATTAAACAGATTGTTTTTTTCTATTAAAACAACAAATAGCTAATGTTGAAAGTTTTGTTGGAAAACACGCGCACATTAAGCATTCTTATCTTAAACTGACAGCTGGTGATGGAATGTTGATTGAGATTTTTATCCTGCATCTTCAACACATGTTGTTATGTGTAGTTACCATTATGAATCATAAGCTAAAAACAGAAATTAAACTTATGTCATTATAACGTATCTTTTCATTACTAACCGACTTTGAATAAGAGTTAACAATGTGATATATGTTTTGGTATGTTTCTTACGTTATTATTTATTAATTCTTCAATTATAAATCGGCTTTTAAGGTTTCTTGTTTTGTAAGGTAGAGTTAACAACAAGGTAGTTTTATCGAGAATAAAACGGATGGCATTCTGAGTATCATATTTCGATAGTATTTATTGTCTCGACTCACTGACGCTCATTGAACACACCTAATGAAGGGTCCGGTTATAATTAAAACATTCACCAGTATATTGAGAGTAAAAAGCTTTGGTATTTAACCAGATGTTCAATATTATGCTTGGATGCATAACATTTTTAGGGATGTTTTCCTAATGAATTTCCAAAATAATTTAATTTATGTACACATACATTCTTATTATTCATGTTCAATTTAATCTGTAGTTAAATTTAAAAAATGTTGAGGTACTAGAAAATAAAAAGTTAATTATTTTAAATAAGTAGACTTTTGAATATTAATTCCGTAACGAATATTGTTGATTGAGAACAGATTCAGCGAATAAATCAATTGATTAGTCAAAGTTGTTTATAGACTAGACGAGCGCACAGACGTATGCTTTTTAATTTACGAATAGTTTTATTTTCTGTATACTGATTAAAAGTTTCCTTGCCATTGCTGTAGGTAAAGTAAAAGCTGTAAAATCTCTTTAGTATTCCCAAGTTCAAAATTATGCGAGTCTAAGGTGGGCGTCGTTACGTTGCTACAATATCGATTTTTATGCCTCATTTTTCAACGGCTGTAAAAATATCTTCTACTTATTTTCCTTTTACATTTATTTTTATGTGTATCAGGTTCTATTTCTGCACAGGGTACCGTCATGAATAGATATGTTACCTAGGGACACAATGAGAGATATTTCAAAAATATCTTGCTTTTACTGTGACTTTTTTACTATTTATTTTAATAGAGAGAAAACCATTTATTTGGCTATACATTTATGAAGTTGTGGCGCACTGACTCCCGATCATATCATTCGATACTGTAGGTTGTACAAATTCAGCTCGGTCAGTACATGGGTGACTGTCTGACCTCCCGTTGCGACCATTCTCTTATGGTCAACCATCTTCGTACTTTAGTTAGCATGTTAATAAATGAAGTCGGTCCCGGCAGGTTTATGCTTGTATACACTAGTCGTAATAACACATTTTTTTTGACGAGCCCATGCGGACTTGTGCTCTCTGCCCTGGTGACCAGTAACATGTAGGCCGTGATTATTTTGCCTATTCTGTTTGGTGGATGTAGAAATATTCAGAGCTCCAAAAGGGCTAGTAAGTTTATTACTAGCCCTTTTGGGGCTCTGAATATTCACTCGTCAAAAAAATGTGATCTTCTAAACTAGAAAGAATTAGCAAAGGTAAAACGAAAAGGTCAAAACTTACCAGGACTCTGTGCAAAGGTCAGAAAATACAGTTGGGACTGAAAATCTAGTGTAGTTTACAAGAAGTACTGGTGACATAGTATCTAATGGTCGTAACTTAATATCAAATAACACAGAAGCCTGATCGCCGCGTTTTCCATGCTTGCAACATAACAAGAGAAAAAGTATATTACAAATTAACGCCTATCTAGTTTTGATGATAATATATATTTATTAATATTTATTACTGTTCCGTATCTGACTGAATAATTGAGTGATTGATAGACAACTTACAGCCATTTGACAGCCATAGCTACTGGTTGTAGAGAGCTGAAATCTGGAACATACATTTCTCAGGGGGTTTTACGGGAACGAAAAATATAAGACTTTTTCCTTTGTATGAAATATCTTATTCCTTAAGTGCAGTGCAACAATGTAAAACTTGATAAAAAAGTTCTTCAATGAGTGGTTGCGTTATGGAAGGAATTTCTGAAATTGTCACAGGAAAAAATCTCACGTTTTAACACGTACAAAGCCGCGGGCAAAACCTCGTTACCAATATTCAGTCTCGTGTTATGAAGTAATTAAAATGTAGTCTCTCTTACAAAGGGTGTTCTTGAAACAGCCTTTAGCAATATTAAGATCGGCAAGATGTTACGTGTTCGAGTTGTGAGACCTACGCAAACGTGCTTACATACAAACTAATAACGCAAGTAACTTTCAGATTAATAATATATCAATGTATATAAAACTGTTCCGTTACTGACTGAGTGATTGACAGACAATGTACAGCCGTAACTACTGGACGTAGAGAGCTGAAATTTGGAACATGCATTCTTTAGGGGATGTAGGGGTGCACGAAATTCCCACGGGAACGGGAAATATAGGACTTTTTAGGTTGTATGAAAAATCTTATTCCTTGAGTGCACCGATGTGAAACTTGGTGTACAGATTTTTCAATGAGTGTCTGATTGTGTTATGAAAGGAATTCCCGAAATTACCACAGGAACGGGAAATATATGATGTTTTAGTTTGTATGAAAAAACCTTATTCCTTGAGAATGTGATACTTGGTATAAAGGTTCCTTAATAAGTGTCTGTTTGCTACATGGAAGTAAATTCCCGAAATTCTCACGGGAACGGAAAATATAGGACTTTTGAGTTTATGCGTTTACGAAGTCGCGGGAAAACGCTCGTGTAAAGATAAAACAACGGTATTGACTTCTGTTTTAAGACTGTCTCTAAAGTCCAATGCAAATAATTCAAATGAAAAGTTAGGTACTTCAAACTGTAGCATGGTACAGGTATCTACGGTATTTCAAGTCGGCCGCATCTTTGAAATTAATGCCTACAGCTCCGTGGTCCGTTCACATCACACCGTTACATTACATTTGCCTACTCTGTGTTTAGTTTTTGTGGCTGTAAATATAATTTTATAAAAAAATAAATACTTTGTGAATTGAATAGAAATGTTCAACAACAAGTTAAGGGGCATCCAGAACACCAGAGGTTATAAAACCACCTGATGTCAGGTTTGGCAAATTATCAGGCATTATAATGGTAGAGAGAGACTATTGCAGTTACAGGGGATCAGCATATCACCCACAAAAAACCTTCAATAAAACCTCTTTACCGACCTTTACATTACGCCGTGGAAGAGAAGCAGTTGGCACATTCTATGTTTTTCCTTTGCTCCCACTCCAGCGTAAAAAAATAAGCATAAAAAATGTGTACGCACCATAAGAGCTTACATTCGAATGCAAAAGTCGTCTTGTTTTAATGGCTGCTGTGTATATCAAAAGATCTTGCATTCATTTCTCACGGCTACTCGTCTTTAGGGATTATAAGAAACCATTTCGGCGCCCAGATCACTGAGATCACCGAGCACGCTTGGTGGCTTACGGGCTTAAAACCTCCTCGGTACACAGAGGAAATACTTATAGCCCTGCGGAGGGTTCAAAAGAAAGAGCTGTGATGTGCTGCAATGATATAAGTACAGATTTTTTTTTAACATGAAAAATTAATAAATCATTGAAATCGATATAGTTACCTATTGATTCAGAACATTATGTTTTACTATTATTAAGCGCACCCCAACATAGTTCATCATAAATTCTACCCATCGTCTGCCATTGTGCTTATAATGCGGAAACAGGAAGGGTCCGTGCTACCTTATTGTACAAATAAAAGATAATTGCAAGTGAAGGGTGGTTTACGAGCCATTAATTACTATCATCTTAGATTAACGATGTCTCAGGGCGGATACTACCCACATTTGTTGACTCATGGATCAAGCAGTTTTAATTTTTTCTTATCGCTGTTTCACGTGGCTTTACCAGATTCTGTGGATATATCAGGTGGGAAAATCCTTTTATTGCATATATTTTTTAATTAGATATGACGCTTTTTATGTAGTTTATTGATATTTATCATACTCGACGTTTCGATGTCTGTACTGACAGGCCCCATGGTCGCCCGAGATGAAACGATGGCGTGTGTGTTACACGAGGAAAATCAAAACTTAGGAAAATACTATGTTGACTATTCACAAGACATTCATACGTGCTAATTATAATTTATTTGAGTAGATTATCAAGTGATGCTATAAATCTAACTAAATAAGTCAAAAACTTATAGACCTAAATTTACTTTTTCATATTTGACAATAGCAGAAGTTCATTTTATGAAACTTAATTTGGAATAGATACTTGTTTTGTGAATGATTTGAATATTTATAATTAGCATACATTTATAATTTTAGATGCGAGGATCGATCCCTAAGCTGGGTGCTTTCGATACATAATAATTCTAATAATTCAGTTTGTACAACCCTCGACTAAACTCATCTAAATCCTCAACTTAAAGGTAGATATATTCAAATCCACCGACTACTTCGTAAGTGGGTGATACTGTAGGATAGCTTTACTTAATTTATTGATGTACTATACTTGAATAAACATCTATGACTTAACGGCCAATATCTGTGTTTATCACACAAATATCCAATGCCAATGGGCTTCGAAGCCGGACTTCTGGCATGGAGGGCAATAAATGACAACAGCCGGTCGTCAAATACACTCACTTCATCCATTTCGTTGAGCTCGTGAGTGTCAATCAGGGTGTCCTCAAAAACCTTTTTAACAAATTGTTTTTTTTTTCTTACTCTGCAATATATTGCAATAGTCTGCAATATATTGAAAACACAAAACACGGAACTGTGACTCTCCGTAATTGCTTTATATTCCACAATCATAATGAATATTACTTTAAGCGGCGTTTTATTCATTGTAAGATAGGTATTCCATAATTCAGATTTACGGCCCATCAATAATTTTAAAATTCCCTTAATATTTAGGTACTGCTTTCCAATTTCAACGTTAAAGCAAAATACATAAATATGATATAATGTTATGATGGAGAGAGACTATTGCAGTGACAGGTGGTCAACCTTTCGCCCGCAAAAACAGTAATCAAACCTTTGTCCCTTAACTGATACATTCTATGTTTTTCTTTCGCTCCCAGACCAGGGTGGAAGAACATTATAGCAAAAGGAAGTACCTATTCCACACGTGAGCATTAGAAAATACCCGGCCACTCAGAAAGTTTTTCGAATAACGAAATAATTAAATAAACATTTTGGCAAACTTCGCTTATTTAGAAATAAAAATACCACTATTCGATTTTCAAACTTCCCTCCGCATTTTTGAGAGCCAAATGAAATTTTCTTGTCTCATTAAAAAACGGATCTGCATCAAAAACATTTTCGTGCTAAGATTTTTTCCGATTTAAAATGTGGATTAAAACCTAGAAGTTATTTGATAGACTTCAAATTGCGTTCATGGATAAAGGACCTTTACGACCAACCATCTACCGTGGTATAGTTAGTTCAAACGTGTTCGTCTTACTTTGGGGGATGAATGAAGAAGTGATCGTCCTACAACGGCTGACACCGAAGAAAGTGTGCTGGCAGTAAAAAAAAATAATTCAAGAAAACAGACAAATTATATGCAAAGAGATTCAGCATACTTTACAGATTGATTCAGGAAGTGTTCAGAAGATTATACACGAGTATCTTCGCGTAAGGAGGATAGTTTCCCGCTGGGTGCGGCACAACCACACCGAAGTTCAGAAGCAGGCCCATGTAATTTGGTGCCATGATATGATACAAAAATTTTATGCAAACTCGTCACGAAGCGTTTACAACATTGTGGCCGGTAAATCCTGGATTTATCAAAACGATCTAGAAACAAAGCTTCAGTCGACAGTTTTGCTGTCTCAAAATGAACCAATCGTGCAGCACTGGGAAGGTTTTAAATGATAGTTCGCTTTGACGGGGTAGGTACTTAATTTCAATTCCACTTCAAAAACAAAGCAGCATCAACGCTAAGCGGTATGCCACAAATTGCATGTTAAAAGGTTTTTACGCAATGAGCAACAAGCGTCCGAACACCGGGCTCCGCGGTGTCCTTCCTCGCCACTACAACGTGCCCTCCGCGCACTCTGCGAACAAAACAAGGGATTTTTTGGACCTTCACACCAGTCAGAGCCTTGAGACATCCTCCTTATAGTCCTTATTTGGCTCCGTGTGACTTCTTTTTCATAAATTCATACATAACTTCACGCCTTTATTCCATAGATATGAGGTAGGCAGAACACCAGAGGCTCTTAAGGTAGGCAGAAACCATCGTTTGACACCTTTGGAGGAATTATAAAGATGGATCACGAGTTTAGTAAACCGAGACCGTATTAAATATATATTTCGGTTCATAAATTATTTTAGTGCTATAAAAAATACTTCAAGCACTTCAAGGAAATTCTGAAAATTGTTTTAGGCTAAACATGCTTTAGATCTTGATCTCACCTCAACTTCTACCCATTATCTAGCCCTTATTAAGTTTCTCAAAGAAATTTTGTTATGGATAACAAATAAAGAACTCGAGAAATATAAAAATACAAACTGAATATATAAATGTTAGAAATAAACTTAAAAACATAAAAACGTTCATGACTTTTCGGCTATTATTGTACATGAGACCAATATCCGCCCCCTCCGGCTTGCGAACCCCGAAACCTTGACACAAAAGCAATGTTTTTACCACTACACCAGCCGATAGTCAAATGAGGCTACTGCTTCAATTTCCACTATTTAAAGCCCTGTCTTTATTTAAAATGAAAAATCGTGTACAAATAAAGAACATTGAGAAATTTCAAATAATTATGTAGTATATTAAGTGAAAACACACAAAGTTAGTTTCATTGTTACAAGTTTACACACGACATACGTATTTATTTTAAAGTTTTTCTTAAATTTTCTAACCATCTATACTGGTAAATTTTACTTGCATAATATTTCAAATTACACAAGAAACGTATTAGCTTCCATGTTAACCAAAACCATCGTAGAAATGATGATTGTAATGCGTTCAATTCATATTTGATTTAAGCAAATATGTTCAGCGACAATAACTACCATTGTTCGATGTTTGGAATAATTATTATAACATCACTATTGAGGACATTTGAATTTACTGTAGTAACGGGATCCATATCATGTTTTAAAATAAAACACTTTACTAGTTTTGAAAATATGTATATAAGAAACATGTTTGGGCAATGTTACCTGGGTTCATTCAAAGGTTACCATGATAGTTAAATATATTTTTTTAATGAGGACAAATTTGTCTTACAAACTTTAAAAGCTAGAGTTAGTACAACTTACTAATATGGCGTTAACCTTTTTATAGATCCTTACTTATCAAAAAAAATTTAATATTGTCTTAAGTTTATACGATTCATGATTTAAAATTATTAAATTAACTTATTGACTTGAAGGAAACGCTAAAATATTAATTAATAATAATAATAATTTCTTTACTGTGCAAACTTGGCCCACTGATTAGTTTTACGCGATAAATCCAGTTAAAATATGTTTTTATTTCAATCGATTTTTGACAGCATTTTTAATCCATTTTTTAATTTCGAATCCCTTGGGAATTCCGAGATAAAAAGTAGCCTATGTGCTATTCCAGACGGTATACTATCACTATGTTAAATTTCATTCAAATCCGCTGCGTCGTTCTCCCATGATTGAGGAACAAATATCCATACATCCAAACTTTCACATTTATAATTATAAGAAATTTAAGAGCAGTGGGGTAACCACCGGGTTAATCTTGAGCATTTGTTGCAATATCCTTATCCTGGCAAGCTGTGTACATAGCCTATTTTGCAGTTCTGTCTAAAACAAGGAAAGACTCAATAGAACCTTTGCTCACCGGATTTACACATTTTGTGCAACGTTTCTGTACCTTATGGTTACCATGGTCTCGTGATAATTACACGCAATAAAAATCCAGTTAATATAGTTATTGTAAAGTTAAGATGAGGATGCAGCGTTTTTAACCTTTTTTTGAACGATAATAAACCCAGTAATGTGTACATGTTGTATCTGAAAAAAATTTCACAAAAATTAACCGTATAACCAAAAAAATTCACATATTAACCATATGACTGTGTAAAGATAGAAACATAATTTATGTAAATTGGCTCGATAAAAAAAGTCACAAACTAATTTACCATTTCAAATGGATATTGCTAAGAAATGCCAAAATAGATTCATGTAAAAGTTACATAAAAACATAAAACGGACGTCTCTTAACCGATAAGTAAAGCAACATTTTTAAATAGTTATAATTTTTGAAAAATAAACCAGTTAAACGTATTTTCTCACGTTATTCGCTCACGTCGGCGAAATTCGCTAGCGATATCTGGGCGGGAAGTATGGAGGTTTGCACCGCCATACAAGAGGCCCTTAAGGCAATATTTGTAAAACAAAGTTTTACCAGTTATTATGCATAACATTAATATTTTCCTTAGAAAATTACCTCAAATTGTGTTAAATTCTTGAACGTAATTTTGACTAAACAAGTTAACGAGCCGTGAAGTAGGTAAACAAAAACTGAACGAATGCCGTGAATTAAGTGAGCCCGAAGTTCGAAAACGTTTAAAAGCTATTATAACCTAAAAACAGATTTTAATATTTTCCTTTTACGTTGTTTTTGACAACTTTTATCGTTTAGCGGTTATTTTAATATTTATCGTTTTATATTAAGTAATATTTTAATAGAATAGAATAGAAATATATTTATTGACAGACACAACGCATAACAATAAATAAATAAATAAATATAAATATTTCTGACACTCACACAACATTATCTAGCCCAAATTAAGTTTCTTAAAGAACTTGTGTTATGGATACTAGATAACTGATATACTTAAGAAATATATAAACATACATATTGCATAAATACATATTTTTTATTAGAATAAACTTAAATAAACATATAAACATCCATGACTTGACGACTAATATCTGTGTTCATCACACAAATATCCGCCGCCGCCGGGATTCGAACCCAGGATCTCTGGCATAGAAGGCAATTTATGTTACCGCTACACCAGCCAGTCGTCAAAACACAATACAAATCGGACAATAACATAAAAAAAAAACAAATCGGACATAAACAGGAAGAAAAAAACATAGAATAGGTAAAATAAACAGAATTACAAAATAGACAGGATATAACAAGCAGACAATTTCACAAAGTAAAAATAAATGAGATTCACCAGAAATTTTAATTATTGCAAGTATTGAGCCAGCCAAATGGCGACGACTCATCATATGTTATGAATAAAATGTTTTAATAAAACAAATAATGTTTATTGCCAAACAACAAAGAAAATAAAAATCCAAAACATATAAATAACAAAAACATAATTAAAAAAAAATACCATATACTATTTCATTACGATTGAACGATGTGGTTTTCACAAAATTTTAGAATAAAGTGGCCAGATGCGCTAAGTGTTTTTAAAAAATAAACTTTGTTCCTTCAAAGAAAAAAACATTATTTTAAAGATTTTTTCACGACGTCATTACTCTTTCTTTTTTGCCTTTAAAACAACACCAACAATAAGCTTCTACAATACGTACAACTTACGCCGCCGATGTTTTACAAACTGAGGTGAATTTTGCTGAAGTAATAAAAATGGCTGCAGATTGGCAGGCTTTTCGAATTGACCTGACTTATGGGGTATTTTGGTCGATGAAATAGTGCGTGGTAATTGCCCCTAAAGTTTTATTACTACATGCGTGGACACACTGTATAAAGGTGCTAACGATTATATTCTACTACACGGCATATAACGTTATATTAAGTCACTAAATATTTTGTTTTATTAATTTCTAGTAAAAAGAATTTAATTGAGGATTTAAATATAGGTTAAGGATCAATTCTTCGAAACAAAGGAGGAACATCGTTCCAAAATTTAGGGGCACAAAATTTTAAACTTCCGCGGAATGCTGCGGTCCTGTGTTCGGGTATTGACAAAAGATGACTATTTGAGCTTGAACGCCATGGTAATTTATAGTAAAGGTATGTTGATTGCATTGTTTTTATGACGTCAAAAAGGAGATAAGCTAACTATAATTTTTTTCGTGCTTTCATATTTAATATTGTTGTTTTTATTAAGTACGGTGTTATGTTTGTTCGCGGGGGGATTTTGAAGCAAAAACGTGCACATGCATTCTGAATGCGCTGTAATAAATACCTATTGTGACTTCTGTGACGCACAAGGGCCATAAATCGCAATACAGTAGTTTAATCTTGACAACACGAGCGCATCGCAAAGTCTAACTCTAATATCAACGGATATATGGTCCCTTATTCTATACAGTATCTTGAGTCGATAAAAACAGGCACGGAAACATTCAAAAACATGACTGTAATCGATGATTCACACCCAACACCAAACTGAGATTACCGGCTTCGAGTACCCTTTCAATGTCGACACCTAATAGATTAAGCGGATGTGCTTGGTCGATTTTGGCAATGTTGCTCTTGGATACCAGAACCATAAATTTGGTTTTCACAGCATTTAAGGTGAGACAATTTTTTGTAGACCATGATGAAATTCTAGATTCATTGAGGCTTGAAGTAGCGTCAATTACTGTGGAATCATTAACAGGAACGTACACCAGCAGATCATCTGTATATATGCAATACTGGCAATGACAGATACTATCAGGTAGATCCGAAGTGTACAGAATGAAAAGCAGGGGCCCAAAAATGGAACTTTGCGGTACTCCTCTTGAAACAGATCGCGGGCTCGATTCCTTTATGGTTCCATTTCGAGTATCTATAGTAACTTTTTGGCTACTTCCAGTCAGGTAGCTATGACCCCATTTCACCGAATCATTACCAAACCCATAATAAGCAAGTTTTAACATAAGTAAAAAAACATTAATACATTCAGTTCTGGAAGAATGTTATTATATTCACAATATTTTAAAATTTGTAAGTTTATAATCCTTTCCAGAACTTTAGACAGAAATAAGAGTGTAATTATTATCTTTAAATTAATTTTATTTGGGTCAACTACCTTAGATAGGGGGCGTACTAAAGCTGTTTTCCACTGACTTGGAAAAGCTCTTGGATAATAGTGATAGCTTCGATACTTTGCGGTAACATAAGCCGAAATATATCCCGTGTAAAATTATCAAAACCCATAGCGTTAGATTTTATTGAGAGAATGGCCTTACTGACTTGATGACAAGAGACTAGATGCAAAGTAAAAGTGCTGTTGTGGTTTTTGTCAAACTCAAGATATGATAGTGATATGGTCATCGCATCATTACCGGGAATCATATAAGAAATGTTTATTGAGTAGATCCGGGTCATTGAGATGGCAGGGCAAATCGTTTGACCTTTTAGGGTTCACTGTTAGTGAATGACTTCACTTTTTCTAGAGTTTCGATTTCGAAGTGTTAAGGTTTTTATAAATATAATGTTCATAAAAACACTTCTTTCCACAGTAATACTAGTAAGTACTTGTTAGTTTTTATTAAATTGCTAATTTTTTTAAAGGTTCTACGGGTGCGGCAATTGAACTGTCCGTCTCCTTGTAACTTTTGTAAAATTCGAACTACTGAATCGAACGCGGCAAAAATTTGAAAAAATAATCTGTGACACATTATCTTTGTTATTTCAAAACTATTCGGTCGTGAGAAAAAACGTTCTAATTTTAAAATAATGGATATAAAACGCAATTCAGTGATTGCTCTTTATTTGGAGGGAAAATCGAACATCGAAATTCGTCGAGCGCTACCAAATCTTCAATTGAACGAAAAATTTGTGTGTCGTACTATCCAAAGATTTAACGAGACTGGAAGTGTTAAGAAACGCTACGGGTGCGGTCGACGCTGTATTGCAACGGCGCCAGCTGTTGTCGAAAAGGTACGACATCGATTACGCAGAAATCCAGCACGTTCAGCAAATCAGCTAGCCCAGGATCTTAAGGTGAGCGACAGCAGCGTCCGTCGTATATTGAAGGAAAAGCTTAAGGTTAAACCGTTAAAAAAAAACTTTTCTCAAAAACTCACTGCTTTGCAAAGGAGCAAACGACTGGCTCGATCAAAGGAGCCGATTCGCTTGCTCGACTCTGGCGAGCTTCCCAACTTGGTATTTTCAGATGAGAAAACTTTCTGCGTTGAGCAGTTTCTTAACAAACAAAATGACCGTGTGTGGTTAAAAGGACGTGTCAGCGATCATTCAGATGAACTGAGAGTCACTCGAAGACAAGGGGCCGACCAAATCATGGTATGGACGGCGGTGTCCGAAAAAGGTCGTTCTCCGCTTGTTTTTCTTCCAATGGGTCGCAACCAAGCTAAAATAAATCAACAAATCTATCAAAATGAAGTCTTAAAAACAGCATTGATACCGTAAGCACGCAAGACATTTGGTTTGGAGCTTTGGACGTTCCAATAAGACTCGGCGCCATCGCACAGAGCATCTGGGACGCAAAATTGGTTGAAAGCGAACGTTCCTGTGCTGATCGCCCGAGATATGTGGCCGTCGTCTTCGCCCGACTTAAACCCTCTAGATTTTTGTATTTGGGGTATTTTACAGGCGAAGGCCTGTGCTAAAAAACAAACATCAGTGGAGGCGCTCAAAACTACTCTTACACGAGAATGGAACATTTTAAGTGACGACGTTATTCGAGCAGCCTGTGCTTCATTCCGAAAGAGATTCAAGCTTGTTGTGAAGGCTAAAGGCGGTTGTATTCGATTAGAATAAATAAAAATATAACTTTGGGCCTTTTATTTTTATATGTAAAAAATATATTAATAAATATTCAAAATAAAAAAAAATATTTAATTTTTTAATATGGACATTTCAATTGCCGCACCCGGTATATCTTAATGAATTAAAAGGAATCCATAATATAATATGAACGAAGATCATCACGATTTTTTGTATTGATCACACTGCAGAGTTTTGATTCTTCCTTGGTTGGCGGGCTTGTCATCAAGCTAACCCAGTGCTGATTGGTCAGTGGTTCTCAGAATTTTCAAGGCACCGAAATGGCTCCTGACAAGCCCCTTATCGATAGCGTAAAGTTATTTGCGTTACCACAGTACGTTTCTTTTCGCTTTCAAGCTTAGTAAAATTTGATCCTCAATTTTAAAAATATTATACGTCAAGCAAACCAAGTCTTAGACCCGTG
Source organism: Stenoptilia bipunctidactyla (assembly GCA_944452665.1). NCBI lineage: Eukaryota > Metazoa > Arthropoda > Insecta > Lepidoptera > Pterophoridae > Stenoptilia > Stenoptilia bipunctidactyla. The sequence continues at coordinate 15,507,424 of OX101741.1, forward strand.
TTAATATAAACTGTTGAAAGGTATTTTTGGAGCAAGAGTTGTAAAAATATGCCGTTGAGGTGCCTACTGAATAAATTTAAAATAAATACATATACAGGGTGTCCCAAAGGTCGACGATATACGTTTTTTTTTGGGGGCATACCGGTACTTCTGTCGCGGCGCGGGCCCTTTGTGGCACAAAAGAAAGCCAATTGTGTCTCATTAGCGGTGATTAAGAGGGCTTATGAAAGCTTTGCTCGCGGCATAACTCGCGTTCTGTAAGTTTTTTGTAGTAGATTTCTACTTTGGTACCTGTTTAACAGGATAACCGATGGCGAAGCTGACGTTCATAGCAACGAATGCTCACAAAGATAATGGTAACGTCATATAGTCACCGTACGACATCAATTGAGAGCTTCAGCAAACGCGACATTATCGATCCCGATCCGATCCCGTCCAGACTTTGAACATTAAGATTCCTTGGACTACTCACGCCAAAGCTGACCATGTGAAAAACAACTCACGCTAAGATCGATGCCAGCAGCGCCTAGAGTCTGACCTTGTGCCTTATTTATTGGCATAGCGTAACATAAAGCTACCGAAAACTGTACCTACTCCTTTAAGCTGAAATTGTCCAGAATCAAATGAATTCTAGGAATCAAAACACTAGGATTCGCCACTCACCAAAGCCGGTTAAAATTTCTGCCTTAACTATGTGAAAACTCATGAATAATCTGCGCTTTATCACTATTCCTATTAGGTAATGCAACATTCCGGATTTTCTGTGCAATCAAGATCGATAGGTATTTTAAATATAGTATGAGTTGTTTTTCCTGCTGGTAACAATGTCGTTGCTATTCCTGCTTAGTATTCCTAATAGAATTTCTCACAATGTATTATTAACACTTAAGCGGACACGGTCAAATACTTAACAATTTTTGCTCGAATGTCATATTTGAAACTTTGTTTTCCATAGTTTCTAATAGTTCTGCAGGATTATAGTTATTTCCTGCAGCGTTATCCCTATTAATACGTTAGAATAGCTATCAACACTGATTTACTGCGAAGGTCAAGTATATAATCTATACGATTATACGCCTTATAATATCACATATAATGTTTTCACATCGCCTATACCTTAAAATTAAAATCTTTTCCTACGACTTACAGAAATAAAACTAAATTAACCGTCCTTTTACTTACTTATACGGTAGCGATCCGTGGCGGTGGCGCACCACACGTGTGTTGCGAACGGTGCAAACTAAATTCAGCCTTCAGCACTACATTTACAGCAAAACTTAGAATTTAGTGGCCTGTGTGTGACGTATCCTACGACAAACTTATTATTTGCGGTTGGTACAGTAATCAGGTGTAGGGAACCGCAAACCGCAAAATTTAGTTTTTTTTTTTATTGTATATACTTTTCCGGGATAAAAATTATCCAGTGTAGTGCCCAGAACCAAGGACTGTATACCGGTATGAATTTCTGTACAATTTAATGGTATGACGTCATACCGTTAAATTAGGTGTATTTAAAAATATTAGTACAGAAAATCATACTGAAATAATTCTTGTACCTTTTTTATTATTGTACCATAACTGATTTTTTCAGTTAACTGTAATTTTCCGGTATTAATATTAATATTGATATTAAAATTTTATTTTTAAATAACTGTAGAATGTTCGATAGTTTAGTTGTAGCCTATGAAGCGTAGGTACATATGCTGACATTTCGGTACAGAAATTAAATAAGTTAAAATATTTCTGTACTTAAAACATCTACAGAAATTAATCCGGTATACATTATTTGGGTACTGATATAATTAATTTAGATTTTAATAACTTGTACAGTTATTGTGTTTGATGAAGCAGTACAGTAATAAGGGTACTGAAATTTTACAAGTACTATTTAAAAAATTTATACCGATGCAGGGACTGCATCCTGCCCAAAACATAAAAAAATAATTATACCAATTTTCATCGTAATCAAACCGGTAGTTTTTGCGTGATGCCTGAACAGACCGACAAAAACATTTTTATTCACATTTTTGGGTTCGGTGTCGGTCTAGTAACACAATCTGGCATTTGTATTTTGATATTTTCAATGTACAAAATTTTTACCTCTACAGATTTATTATAAGTATAGAAGAGATAGATTTTGGAAGTTACGAGTAGCACGAAAACTTAACAACAGAATATTAGTTTATAAAATTATGTAACAAGCGCATGCATAAAATTTACAATGAAATACGTAGTTACACCGTATGGAAAACAATGAACAAGTTTAACTAATAATAATACTCTTCATTGTGAACAGAAATCAAACACATAACACAATTATATAAAACAAATTTTGAAAATATGGCAGCCTTATCGCTCCAAGCGATTTCTTCCAGATAACCGAAATTTTAAATATTACTCACGGACGAAATATAAGTATGAGCTCTTGCCCAAAACTTTGTACGGGCGTAAACCACCGTTCCTATAGGAATTTCAAAAAGTCAATAATACAGCCCATTGAAGAAACTTTTTACCAAGTTTCACATCGATGCACTCAAGTTATATGATATTTCATACAATCTAAAAAAATCTATTTTCCGTGTTCCCTTTGAAATTTCGGGAATTTCTTCCATAGTTACACCCCGTAAGAAATGAATGCTCTAAATTTCAGCTCTCTACTCCCAGTAATGATGGCTGTACGTTGTCTATGAGTGACTCAGTACCTCAATCAGCAATGGAACAGTTTTACATATTATACTGATATCTAATTGGTACATATTGGATCAAAAGAAAATTCACCTTAGAAACAGAGCCCAAGGTTTCTGAAATCGTTTTCTTTAAGCTGCAACAAAATATCGTATTACGTATTCTGTCTCACGGGTTTTAGGTTTGCTTTAAACATGAGATTTGATATTTGACTAAGAACGCTGCGTTGACAATCCTACTCGGTACATAGGTAATAAACAAAACTCCATGTAGGACCAAGTAATTACGACGACAATATGATATGATAATGAAAACGTTTCTAGTAAGAACGTGCTCGAAGGTACAAGAGTACAGGTCTGATTTGCTGTATGATTAAGTACTAGGTAAAAGCAAACTTTATTTCAAATTCATAAAAATATGCAAAAGCTATGTATATTATTGGTGACTTTAACCTCCATCTCATGAGATGTCCATTGTATATGAGCTCGAAGATGACAGCACAAGAGAAGAAACGAACTGGCCATTTGATAAAAGATATCTGGGACACATCACCTAAAGCTTTGAATATATCAGTTTTTTTCAGTTACTTTTGTCATCAATGATACATTACTGTGTTCTTATTTTGGACGACCTATTAAAGAAAAAAGAAAAAAAAAGACTATTGTATTGACAATATTTTTTTTTATACGTAATATGAAATACCCCTAAATAATTAATTCTCGGTAATTTTACGCCATCCATATATCTGCTTGCTACCACTATGTTATTTTATTTAGACAGTTCACACAGGGAAGTCGACTTAACTTTGTTCTAGGGTCCGCGATTATAACCCCTAACAAAAATATTGGCGACCTCCCGTCGTGTTATTACAAGAATCTCTTGCAATATTGTTTATTATAATTTACAGGAATGACAGAATACAATGTATACTTTTCAACGTATTAAAAAAGGAGAACATTCAGCAAATATAAAAGAAGTAATTAGCCTACAGGCGTCTGTGTAAAGTGTTTATATGGCAGCTATTTCTTTTTTTTATTGGTGACATTTTCGTCAATCTCACCTGCTGGTTATCATATTGCTGGAACACATCAGCAGGAGCTATGATATTTGGTCGCAGATCTTATGAGAAGGACAGTCCGTATACTTTATACTTCTGTTAATTGTATAAACACAAAAATCGCCATATTTTATATTTTAACCGACATGTCATCAATACGTTCCTCTATCTAAAATGCAATACTATACTGGAAAGCGTATATCCTAATCATATTAATGTCTTTTATTTAGTATGTATTACCACAAGTACTGCTCGTAATCAGAATATTCAAGTATTTCTCGAGATATACGAACTTTAAAAAAGAGAACCTTATTAGGTCTAAAAAACTTGTTCATTGTTTGATTGATTGTTGAAATACTTTTTAAATTTAGAATTCCTTCAAAATCCTTGACAACATAAATATTTCTAATAATAAAGCAGACAACAACTTACACTTACCGGAAAACCCGGGGAATCCTGAAAGCATAGTAAAAGAAATGCATTTTTATACAAGCTCAAAACAGCACATATAAATGACTATAGGAAAAAAATAAAATAAATAAATGAATTGCAAAACAAACAAAAGTTCCTAATATTTTGGTTTTGGAGACTTACGAAGAATTTTATGAGTTCAATTAATTAACTAAATCGATTCAATTTACAAGATATTGTATAAGATCTACCTTGTTGATTTTGACATGCTTTTTTATACCTTACTTCTGTCTTTTTAAAGGTCACCGCTTAATAAACGTTGCAACAAGTAAATATTTACTGAAAAAACATTGCATAATATGTTGATTGTAGTTAAATTTTTAAATCCAAATGTAATATTTAACAAACTGCATACAATAAAAAATTTTTACAAAGTCCATATTGATATAAAAATAGATACGAGTAAATTAATATTTCAAAAAATCGGAAAGAAGAATATCTTATTCCCAAAAAAATAAGTCATTACAAAGGGTTGTACTTTAGTATGTTGGTCAAATAGGACACAAGTCAGCATATACTGCAGTTACAGGTCGAGAAAATGGGCAAAAATATATCAAATGCCCAAAAATCAAAAACAGTAAGTAAATCTAATCATGATTTTACAGTATTTTATTTATTGATCATCGTGAAAAATTAAGTAAGTATTGAAATAAACATTTCCAATCAATTAAACTAAAAACCGTCGGTTATCACTTTGTTCATAAAACTGAATCCTTTGGCGGTAAAACTATAAATAAGTAAATTCTTATTCGGTACGCCTTTGCGCACGACAGTGAAGTTATACTTTATTGACAGTAGTTCGAATCAACGAACTCAAAATAAGGCTTCGGCGTTTCATACTAATGGTATGAATATTAATAAAGGTAACAAAATTTATATTGCTATACTTAGCTAAAATCTGAGCCAAGGGATAATGACATACTTTATTTTTCCTTTCAAGAACTGTAACCAAAAACGTTTATAAAGTTTTACCAAATAAAACTTTATTTTTCACATCGCCACCAGTCATTCTTGTGCCCTTAGGGATAATTCGCTAAACAGCTTAAACGAGTAAACATTTTGGCGCCTTTCAGAAACTTTTTCTGCCTAAAGGAACCGGAAGTTTGCAAAGGTTTATTCTAGTTGAACCACTCTTCGATAATACATAAACATAAACTTAGTTCCAACATTGGAAGAAATCGAACGCTATAATGTTTGGAAGATACTAGCCTTTATTTTATGCCGTATGCAAAGGGTAACACAGTTTGTTTCTCATTAACCATGATAGACGGGTGATTAAATAGGAGAAAAAATAATAATATACTTTACAAAAGACACACAGCATTTTCCTACAAATATCTGAATGGACGTATAGGATGGAACTCACCCTTAACCGTTTCTGTGCATCCTGCTTTCATAGCAAATAAATATTATTCTTTGTTTGCAAGGCTGAAAGTTACAATTTCTTATCGGTTAGCCGAAATTTTGTGGTAGGTACGTAGTATTTAATTTCTCCCATGTGAGATATTACAGCAAAGAAAAAGGTACTTGATATACATATTTAAAACCTTTGTTACATGAAATCATCACATAGATTCAATTATTTTTAATTTTGTTGGGTTATAACAATGCCAACTGAATTCAGTTGCAGTTGCATCTCTAAAAATGATGAATGCAAAGAGGTTGCCCTAATTTCATTTTGAAGTTTGTTCTTTAAAATTTTAGAATACAGAGATTGTAAGGGAGACTCTTTGAGAGGCTGCTCTGCATAGAGATTTTATTATTTCACTTATTAGTATTCAGACTGCAAATCTCAGCCTTAAATTCTGTGTTGAAGCGAATTCGCTTCCATGTTTGTAGGGTTTAAATTTATTCTTGCTATTGAATAAAAAATAAGCTTTTGGTTAAAGTAAGAGAACGTGGTAGAACACTGCAATTTGTTTTTAATAAAAACACAAAACTGAAGTGACGAGTAGGTTTAATCTATAAGACAACAAACTAGCTCAGTAATGGTTGCAGGTGGATGTCAGGCTGATGTTTTACAGGGCACGGAAACGACTCGACAAACCCTAACGACTCCCGGAACCGACTTCTTAATGTGAAAATATACTTAAGAGCGCACTGTCAAAAAATATAACTTCATAACGCACTGCCCTTTTCCGCGCGCCCCTGACGCGCCCCTCACGCTAACACTCGTCATTAAACATTTAAGATTTGAATTTCGCGCCAATGGCGCCATCGCAGGTCAACAGCGTTCAAACCTAAGGAACAAGAAATCTACGGAGTCGCAACAACTGTTATTAAAAGTATTTTTATAATCGCTTAATATTGTTTAGTGAAAAAATGTTAAATGTTTGAATGTCAGTGTTTCATTAATTATAAGTACCTAACGTGTTATATTTTTGTATTTTTTTTAAAGTGATTAATTGTAATTGTTGTTCCCTTATTATAATTTGATCGACTTTAATAATTTGTTATATTTACGTCTGATATTTATGTTGAATTCAATGGCATTACTTATACATAGTTACTAACATATTAAAAAAACAGAGTTTGAACTTAATAATGTAGTAATAATGTAATGTATATATTTATATTTATTATTTATACATATTTATTTTACAAAAGAAAAAAAAAACAATCTTTTACAATTCATAAAAATCCAATCTTCGTTGTCGAACTGGTTGACTATGAAGAAATAAAACGTCATCAGTACTATTATTTACTTCAAATGGTTGAATATTGATCGTCGACAAGGTAGGTGTGGAAACATTTACTATTGATGGGTCTCGAATATTTTTTGTTGTTGGGTAGCGAGGATCCACCAATTCAGGCAACAAACACTCCATATAAAATGAGACAAGTTTGGGTTCCATTTCTTTCTTCCAAAACTGGTCGTCCTATATGGTAGTCTCTTAGCTATATGGTATTGTCCCCATACCATATAGCTAAGAGACATTTAGTTTTCTTTGCGATATGCATTTGACCTTGGACTTGGAAATACCAATCAGAATTTTTGTTTATTTTTACCTGGAATAAGAATTGAATCAAAATATTTGAAACTCAAAAAAACTGTAAGCAAACATTTTTATGATAATTAATAAGTGTTTGCCTGTAAGTGTGTAGGTGTTAATACCAAAATTTTTATGTCTATTTAAGAAGTGTATTTAAATATTTAAGCAATATCTGGAACGCTCAGTATTTACCTAATCTAGATTAAAAAATATTGAAAAAAAAACTATTTTATTATAATAAAAAATCGAATTATAGATTCTAGGACAAGATAAGAGATTATGATGAGTCTTGTCGGATTTATAATTTGTACAAGAAAGGAGAGTTTTGACGAACATGAATTTTTTGCATGAATTCAACCTTCCGTATGCATTGTATGTAGTAACTTTTATCAGAACTCAGTCATATTTACATCTAACGCAAATATAATTGTAAATATAGTTTTATATATATAAAACTGTTCCGTTACTGACTGAGTTACTGAGTGACTAACAGACAACGTACAGCCTTAACTACTGGGCGTAGAGAGCTGAATTCGTAACATACATTTTTTAGGGGATGTAGAGGTGCACTAAGGAGGGAATTACCGAAATTCCCACGGGAACGGGAATTATTGGACTTTTTAGTTTGTATGAAAAATCTTATTCCTTGAGTGCACGGATATGATACTTGGCATAAGAGTTCTTCAAAAAGAGACTGGTTGTGTTATGAAAGGAATTCCCGAAATTTCCATGGGAACGGGAAATATGTGATGTTTTAGTTTGTATGATAAAATGTTATTCTTTGAGTGCACGGATGTGATACTTGGTATAAAGGTTCCTCAAAAAGTGTCTGTTTGTATAATGGAAGGAATTCCCAGAATTCCCACGGGAACGGAAAATAGGACGTTTGAGTTTATGCGTGTACGAAGTCGCGGGCAAACGCTCGTTTTTTATAAAACTACAGATTCCTAAAATAAACAAAGAGTGAAAAATCAGCAAAAAATATTTATATAATGATGACATACTTTGTATATACAGGGTGTCCAAAAACGATCAGTTCTCGACTTCGATCGACTAAGATAAGAGATTATGATGAGTCTTGTCGGATTTATAATTTGTATCCCTACAAGAAAGGAGAGTTTTGACGAACATGAATTTTTTGCATGAATTCAACCTTCCGTATGCATTATACGTAGTAACTTTTATCAGAACTCAGTCATATTTACATCTAACGCAAATAATTGTATATTTTTTATCAAACTACAGATTCTTAAAATAAACAAAGAGTGAAAAATCAGCAAAAATTATTAATATTAATGATGACATACTTTATATATACAGGGTGTCCAAAAAACGACTCGTTTGGATGACACTGGAGATAGATGGACCTTAGGACTATCTGATAACGAGAACACTACGTTTAGAAAAAGAGGGAAATTTCCTTATGTTCTTGAATTTAATTGAGTTTTTGGAAAGTAATTTCTGAAAAATTATTCTTTTTAAATGTCAAAAACGTAACTTTTAACTGATCTAAAAAATATTGTATGTTGATTATATAAGGAATAAGGAGTTTGACTTCCTGAAAAAAATTAACTTTTACGCAACCTATGAAAGGTTTCAAAGATAGCTAAAACTACAGATTAAAAAAAATAGGTATGATCATTTTTAGGGACAAAAACAACTTCAATAAAGTATGAATTTTACATACCGAATTAGTCAAAGAGAGTAGTTCTTGTAAATTTTCGCCTATGTTTGTATTACAAATATTATCTTTGCCACTGTTTTGAAATGAGATTTCGGGAAGCAAATTATCGTTATCTATTGTATCCAAATGTGCGATCTCCTAAAAAACAACTTATTATATGAGAACACAAATATTTTTCACTGACGATGATAGACTTTTACTATGCAGTGTGTGGCTTGACATATAGTAATACATTAGGAATTAATACTTGACGTATCGGAACGGTATCCTTCTATCAATTTAAATTACCATATCAGTTCTCGACTTCAATCGACTATAGATCGATTGGTCTGGTAACACCCTAAATAATAGAGATAACAAATTTTCGATTGCCATTTTTTGTAAATTTTGTTAGTAATTAAAATAATTGAAGATTTCATGGTATTCCTTTCATTCAATTAACCAAGTATGCTAGAGAGATTTCATCCTTGCAATTGACCCTAACGATCGACGCAATAAAAATTTTTTTTACAGATTTTAGTCGATTTGATTCTCGGGTGAGGCGAGCGAACTTTCGAAAATCTTTGAATGCGGCTTTATTTCTTTTCCGAAATAAAGGAATATTTCGTTTGAGTAAAATTTGTTATCTCTATTATTTAGAGTACCTACTTTCCCTCTAGGTGGAATAAAAAAATCCACCCTGTATAACTAAAAAAGCTATAAAATATTATTTAATGAAAGATTAGTTTCGACTTAAGTTACTAAATAACACTAAATAAAATTTCTAAATAAATAATCTACAGGGTTAATTTTAACATTTTTTTTATAAAATTTTAATTAAATTAACCCTGTATAGTAATGACCAAAATTATAAATATTAAAAAAAAAAACTTTTATTTACACTGCCAAATAGAGTAGGTACGTATACAATCTAAACTAAATCAAAGCTACAGAGAAAAACTAGCTAAAACTAGAAAAACGAGCCAATATAAAAAGTAAAAACTACAGAGAAAATCATTATGTCACGTACTTCTTGTTCACTCATTGGAGCTGTGGTATTATTAGGCATTATAAAACTATTTGTTGGTATGTTTACAATCTTTGTGTAAAAATTAATTTGATATAAGAATATATTTAAAAAAAAATTAATTGTATCTTTACTAACCGGTACGGTGAATTTAAAAAAAAAAACAATATTATTTAGTGATATCAGTAAAAGTATAAAATAAGTAAATAGATTAATCTTTTAACCGTAAGTAAATTAGTTAGTTCAGATGACGACTCCACTGTGCCAAAGAAGCTCTGTGCCAAAGACTTTTTATTTCTGAAAAATATTGTTGATAAGGCAATAAAAACTATTTTTTTCATATCGTAATATTGATACATAATATTTAAATACATTGAATCTCGTACTAGACTAAATCGTCACGAATTGCATAAAAAACGGCTTTGTATGTCTACATCGCATTTTTATATTAGCATCCTACTCACATCGCTTTCTTTTCGTCAGAGGCATAGGTCAGGCTAATCTGGTAGAGATCGACAGTTTCATACAAATTCACATGCCGTCCATTATAAGTAGACCTCCGTCAGTCAATACCTCATCTTGCAACGTAAATTTAGTTATCATGTTTTAATATAAATAGTTTCAAAACCCACTATTGGTTTTTGAACCGATAAATGGACTAGCGCGCTATCCCTGCCGCTTAGATATAATGTTTTTATTTCCCATTATAGTCAATTATAAATTTGTACTATGTATTTTAATCCTTTATCGTACGTAAGCTTAGCACTGCCGACGACAAAGTGATACGTGTTCCCCCTTCGACGAACCGAGCGGCACTGAGCTGTCGATCCCATGAACGATCAATATAAGGTCTTTTCCAGTGGACGTAAAGGTTAGAATTGCCTGTTCTGTTTTAACACTTTTAGCTCGGAACTAGAGGACGTAAGTCTCAAAACCTGTTTTTGCTTCTTGTAACGATTGTGTACATTTTATTGAAAATATTTTTTGACAGCTTTTTAAAACGATATAATATCTTACACTCAGAAAAATTTCATGTAGTTTTCTCCGGCAGTTTAAGAGATATATCGAGAAATCTCTAAAAAACACCTCTTTTTCAAATAAAAAAAGTATCGAACAAAAATTTGAAAAGTACAATTTGCTTTAATACATATATAATAATAATTCCTCTAAATTTTGGAAACATCGAACTGCAATACAATAAAGCAAATCACTTCAAAGTCATAAGATTCTTGAAAGCAAAACCTTAATACGTAACCGCCGATACTTAGTATCGGCGGTTACTCATCCTTGTAACGCACCATACGTTGCTTAACCTACAATATCGAATGACATTAGGTGTATGCACAGAAGTCACTGCGCCGTGACTCCTACGCTTTCAATTTGAATTCATCCAATATTTCCCCGTGTGCTTTCATCTTCGAACTCATCGTCACTTACCATCAGGTGAGATTGAGGTCAAACGCGGGTTCAGTCAATTATAAAAAAAAAAAAAAATTTGATTGTTTGATTAATTACCAGCATTACCAAATGATGGACCTACGATGGCATTATAACGAATAAAAGAAGAAAAAATATATTATCTTACTAATTTTACTTCTTAATAAAAATGAACTTTTAAGTGTCGAGTGAATAGGTTTCTCGTGGATGGACGTGTAACACCATAGTCTTCATGCGCACTTTCCATCAGGTGGCATGGAAGACAAACGTCATATCCTTATAATATAAAAAAAAATGTATGGATGTTTGTTCCTCAATCACGGGAGAGCAGATTTGTATGAAATTTGGCATAGTGATAGTGTACATTCTGGAATAGCACATAGGCTAACTTTTATCCCGAAATTCCCGCGGGATTCGAAATTAACTCGCGCGCAACAGCTAGTTCTAAATAATTTATATTGCAACAGCCGGGACCCGATGGCGAAGTTGGTAGAGTGCCCGTCAACTGCGGGAGATTTGGGCTCGAATCTCAGTCGGGATCGATTTTATGTAGGAATTTTATACAAAAAAATACATTTAAGCATTTATAAAAAACCAAAAGACTTTAAAAACATAGTATAAAAAGACACAAACTGGACGAATTTACTTTGACTTCTTATACTTAGCTGTCGGAGAAGACAGCACTCTTTTTATTTACTTTTAAATAGATCTTAAATACAGCTATCGAGAGGTATAATCAAAATTCAACTCTATTTAGAACCTCGATTATCGCCGCATATTCTTCTTTTCCTGTCCCAGTTGCGAAGTAATGTGTGCAGATTTTGTTGGAGATTATCCAGCCAGTGTCACTGACTTTATGTTAAACCGAAGTTATAAAACCTTGACGAGGGATAACAGGCAATTTTGTGCCTCACATAATTGAAGAATCAACTATGATGGTAATTTTTTTGAATGACAGGTTTTATTTCGTAGGATATGAAAGGATTGTATTGTATTGGAAAATTAATTCTATTCTACTTTTTCAATTTAACCAGATTTTTATATTATAACTAGCAGGCTGTTCACTTCGTCCGAGTGAAAATCATTTCTTGCGGTTGGATAAATAATATATCTATAGAAGTACTTTTAAATTCGAGCTTACTCCAAACTAAATTTCGTCGAAATTGATTTTGTAGTTTAAGTGAAAAGGCGTTGCAGACACACAGACATAAAGTTACTTCAAAACTATTTTTCGGGTTGTGTTGAAAAGAGCGACATATATTAACTACAGTTAAATGATTTCAAGGGAATAGGAATACTGATTACGTAGGTCACACAAAAATGTTTTGCGTAAGTTGAAAAAACAACATGTTATAACCAAAATATTATGTTCATTGTTTTTTTTTTCATGCGATCAAACCATTTTTAAAACAGGAGGACCACAGGTCTGAAGGATTTTTTTCTTCGAGCAGATTGAACGCTATCACTGCCTCTTTGGAGGTGGTAAAAGTAAAAAATCTCATAAAAACTTTGACTTTAGGGAAGATGCAGAATCACAGGTTGCTAGGTCAGGGCTATGTGCAGGATGGGTGATGAGTTGAACGTTTTCGGAAGCTTATAATGATTTAGGAGAATACGGATTTTTGGTCGTCTTTCGCAAACTTTTTATTTTTAATCATTTTTAAACAATCTTACTGATTTTGAGCTTGGCCGGAATAATTGGTCCACTTTAATTATCTATAAGTATGTCACATACATAGATAATCAAAGTTAGGCTATTAGTGTTCTAAGGGTAAATCGCCAAGTGAACAATGACTGCAGATTACTGAATCACCTCCATGCATGGTTTAGGTACTACATTGGTTGAAAAGTTCGCGGCCTGGCCATTAAAAAAATAACTTTTGTTATTTTTTCTGCCGTCATTATTCAATGTCAGCCCGCGAATTTGCAATTTGATATCTTGTTTAAATAAAATTTTACGAACAATATAAATACGTGTGTAGAACAAATTTTCACTAATGGAGAAATTTGAACAACGTGCTGTAATTAAATATTTGTTTAAAAAAAGATTAACACCAAAGGAGATCCATGATGACATGCAAACAACATTAGGGGAATCTGCCCCGTCTTATACCACTGTGAAAAAATGGGTTGCAGAATTTAAACGTGGACGAGAGAACATCGAAGATGACCCTCGCTCCGGCTGGCCAATGACGTCTACGACCGAAGAAAACATCAATAAAGTGTGTGATCTCATATTGCTTTCAAGACCGTTGATTGACAATCGAGAAATTGCAGACACTATAGGCATCTCATATGAACGAACGCAAAACATCATTGTCCATGAACTCGGCTTTTCTAAGGTTTCGGATAAGTGGGTCCCCAGATTGCTTTCAGTAGAGCAAAAGCGAATTCGACTCACGATTTCTCGCGACTGTTTGGAGATGTTCGAGGCTGATCCACAAGGTTTTCTTGACAGATTTGTGACAATGGATGAAACCTGGGTTCACCACTATACCCCAGAATCAAAACAACAATCCAAACAATGGAAAAAATCAGGTGAACCAACTCCGAAAAAAGCAAAGGCAATTCTGTCGGCTGGCAAGGTGATGGCATCGGTTTTTTGGGATGCTAAGGGTGTCATTATGGTGGACTACCTTCCAAAAGGCGAAACAATAAACTCTGCGTACTATAGCACCCTTCTGCGCCGTTTACGTGAAGAAATTAAATAGAAACGCCCAGGATTACTGAGAAAGAAAGTGTTGTTTCACCAGGACAACGCCCGAGTCCACAGGTCTGTCGAGTCTATGGCTGAAATTCGTGATTGTGGTTTCGAATTGTTGCCACATCCAGCTTATTTTCCTGATTTGGCACCTTCGGACTTTCATCTGTTTCCAAACCTGAAAAAAACACCTCGGTGGGCAGAAATTTTTAACGAATGAAGAGGTCGAAGCCGCTGTTAACCTGTATTTTGAAGACCTTGAGGAATCTTTTTTTAAAACAGGTATGGAACCTCTGGAAAGCAGATGGAAGAAGTGCATAGAGCTAAATGGAGATTACGTCGAAAAATAAAAATATTTTTGTATGTACTTTATTCTGTTTTCTTGACTAGGCCGCGAACTTTTCAATCCACCCTCGTAGAACATTTATTGTGAGATATGTAGTTGATGCATACCTAGTAAAAACAGAATTGGTGACAACATACGAACCCGCGGACCACAGATGTCCACTATTTAACATTAATGTATTACCGTCCATAATAGACTTTTACCAGCCATACTAAAATATGGCCACAGCGAGAAAAACCTTTGCAATTTATAAATCTATAATTTCTTTTGTACTCGCATTCGTTTCTAAGTGTGTTTATAAAGTTTGTTTCATTGCACTTCGATATTAATTCGTTTCCTTTTTTTTGATAAGCATTACGTTTAATTTAGTAAGCTTATTTTACTCAGCAATATTTGTCAATACGTTTAAATTAACTACATACACGCATTTTATAATGTACCGATGAAACTTAAAACCTTAGGAAGATATTCCTGGCGGATGAATTCACGTAAACTTTTTAATGAAACTTCATGTTTATCAAGAACATGTTTCAAACTCCAATATCTAACATGAATATTCCAATTAGCAAACATTTTGTTTTAATAAGGCCATTGAACTTCATGATATGTTGAATTAATTTAGAAGAAACAGTTTTGAAGTATATTGCAGTGTAAGTACCTACCTAAGCAATGTGCGAAAATCATTTGTGATCTTTTTTGCATATTTTTTTATTCATTTTAATATTATACTAAATTTTCACATTCAATATTTTAATAAATTTTCACATTTAATATTTAAATTTTTAAATTTCAATATTTTATTGTTTGATTTTTCATACAAAATAATTCAATTAAGTCAAAACACTTTTATGCGGTCGTGGCATTTTCTATCCCTTTTTTTACCGCTATGCACCGGTACCGGTACCGGTTTTTGTTGTTTATTGTAGGTATAATTTCAGTGACACGCATCTATTGAATGAATGTTAAAGAGATTTTACAAGGCTGATGTTTTCTGAACTTATTATATTCTGATTATAAATAAATAAATAGTAAAATCCCCAGACAATCACACTAACTATATGGACCCAAAGTAAGCATAGCTTGTGTTATGGGATACCGTGTAGCGAACTAGGGGGGAACCTAGAATAAAAATACATAAATAATTTTTATTCTAGGTTCTTCCCTAGTTCGGGAATCGAACCCGCAACCACTGGCGTCTGAGGCAGACAGGTCTACCCCATCGACAAAGTGGTTGTCAGGTGTGATTGATGATATCTTGGAAAGTTTGCACTTTTGAACCACATTTTATTTGGCAAAAAGTATTTATTTTTAGGAAGGAACAAAACCTCAAAGTTTTGGGTATTAAAAATAACACCTTATATATCTTGATTTTTATAAAAAAAAAAAATATGTTTAACTAAGAATTTGTTTACTCTAAGTAATTATTAGGGACGATGTCCAGGACAGGGATCAGTGGAGGAAAAAGTGTTGTGAAGCGGTCACCGGCGGTGTAAGGCGGTGGCGAGACAAACGATATGAAGAAGAAGAAATCTATTGTGTGTAGGTAAGTATACTTGAACCATTATCATGAAAAAAATATTGTATAAGTGTCTAAAAATTACTTATATCCACAGTTCACAGTAGAACTATCAATCAGTAATTCAACTCGGTCGAATCTTTGAAATAAATGCCTACAGTTACGCGGTACATAAACATGCGATTGGGCTGCCCGCCTCCAGCATTTTAGTCATAGGTATTTGACTACTTTGTGTTTTTTAATTTGTAAATGAACTTTTTTATATAAACAAATAAAATGTTTTGTGATTGGAATAGAAGTATGCAATAAAAGTGCGTGTTGTTATTTGATTGATATATTTAATCAAAAAACCATGTTTATGTTTAAAAAACAAATCGGCCTTCTACATTTGCTACCGAAAAATACTTGCCCTCCTCTACTGAGAAGTGCAGAATTCTTTATTATTAAATTTTAATGTACCTATAAAGAATCCGCATTCGAATATAAAGCTCAATTAAAGGTGGAGAAAAAGGAATATCTTTCATTTGGCGTTAGATACCTGCAGCGACTTTATAATTTATATGTTTCATTTTAAATGGTACTATTCTTACACTCTCGTGACGCCAATAAAACATCTCACTCTCTAAAGGTTAAACAGTTAGCAATTTAAGTTAAAAACAACTAATCTATACATATAATAAAATGGTAGGAAAATCAAAACTGTACATTGAATATTTTTTTAAAAGAATACTTGGGGTATGATCTACAATCGAAACAGAAACAAAAAATATAGTTTTTAGAATTTTTGTCTGTTTGTCTGTTTGTCTGTTTGTCTTTCCGGGATAAACTCAAAAAGTACTGCATGGATTTACTTCAAATTTGGCATGAAGATAGTTAAGAAGTCGGGTCAACATATAGGCTACATATTATCACGCTAGCAGTGTTATAATCGTAGGTGCGTTTGGTGCTGCATAGCGTTCACGCAGACGACGTCGCGGGCAGCAGCTAGTAACTAATATAATACCAAGTCTTTACTTTGAGTTATAAAACCTAACGAAACGGAGCACTCATGCCCCGAGGTTTTAACACAAACTTACTTACTTACCGTATCATGATTCATGAACCGCTTGTAACTACCTATTTTATTCGTGTCAATTAATTTCCTTTACTCTTTTCACTTTATTTATTTAAAATAACTACTTATCCATTAATAAGACACAAATTATGTATAATAATTACCTTTCATAATTTCCAGGTAATCTAAAAAAAGTTATCTCTTGATGCGTCATTGGTGAATTCATGCAATCAAAAACAGCACAATATATCCTACTCGTCATATTGAATATGTAAATATGTACTTGCTTATGTTTAGATCGCGCTGTTATTGTTAAAAACAACACACAGTACGTTCGTCACAACAGCGGTGGCAATCGCAACTGTCGGCATGCCGAGCGCATGCTGAGATCGAGGTGCGTAGGTATAGCTCGCGTTGCGTTCGTTTGTATGAAGTTGAATTACTGATTGATAGTTCTACTATGATAATAATAAATATAATGTATACTGTTGTTATTAATTTAATAGTAGTTATCATGTTTGAGTTAATTACTCAACGCAATCATGTCTAGATGATTGCTATTGTAACCATCAATTATTCAATGCAAGCATTAATTCGAAAATGGATTAACACGTTCCTATATGTTTACGAAATGTGCGTCTGAAGACACGAGAACTAAGTTATTTATCAAATTAACACAACATTCTTTAGGTAAAAAGGTCGAATTTTTATAAGTTTCTTCCAGCAAACCTTTGAAACTTAAGGCAATGTTTTTCGAGGCTAACCGAGGTTTTTGGCACCGGGAGATGGCAGCACCAAAAAGTTCACACGGGATCAAGGAACATTATACTCTAGAGAGAAGAATGTTAAGTCAATAGAATATAAATGCGACCATAGCTTATACTCATAAACATCACTAGCGCCACTGCATTATATGCGTGTAAACTATTTGTGGCGGGAATATTCAAAGTAGTATATTTATATTCTCTCTTACTATTAGAGTTATTTCCTATTTGCCTAAATGGTGTGCGACTTTTTAAAATTTATTAAACAACTTTTCATCTGTGAAACCAAATACTAGCTATTCTTAAAATAATTTACTGATAAGAAAAAAAAAAACATAAATCTACTATCACTTTTCTACAAAATTAACAATATCCTCAAGATATTCGTTTGTTTCAACATTTGATCTAAACACATTGTTTACAATAAGTCAAGTGTAAAAAATGGTCTTTGCGTAATGACTTGAATGGACATGAATAAATAAAACAGTAAGATTTTTTATTTATTTTTTACAAACAGTTTGTAGACATGGCAATGGAATAAAAGGTACACACAACACAGAAACTATAGTACACCTCACAATATACAATAAACGTCCTGTCGTGACTAAATTAATACACAAATCAAAGTATCTTAGCCTAGAAAACGTCCTGTCGTAAATAATGGTAATGCAGCAACCAAACTTTTACAGTAGAACGTCCTGTCGTAATAGTTAACCATGAACTCACACACAATGCACTTAAATACGGAGTATCTGGTGTTATTTAATTTCTAAGCACAACGTAAACGTAACGCGTCGAAACAAATAAAAAATGACCGATATCATGAAAGAAATCTCTAACGGCCATTCAATCAATCAAAATTAATTCTTTTAATACTTACTACATTTTACTCTTCAAAATATTTATGGATCAGTCGAGTTTCCCCACAATATCCATAAATTCCGTAAATAATAAACGTTAGCAGCCTCTGGATTTGTATTTTCACCCGATTACCGCGAAGCAATAAGGAGGGTAATTTGACCTGTATGAATGTAAGTATGTATGTATGTGGGTATGGATGTTCATCTGTTCCCTCAGAACTTCTAAACTAGTAATCATAACAGGACAAATGAGGTGTCGTTAAATGCCTCTTCATTGTCCGCTGGTTATAGGCTATCTAAAGTTACGTTAATTTACTAAAGCGCCCTCTAGGAGACTTAAAGTGAGGAACTAAACATTTTTTCTTTATAGTTTTGTGTGGGGTATAAAATGAAAGAGCTATGTGAGCGCAGCTCAAAAATGTAAAAAAAATATTACTCCAAAATAAGTGAAATAATAGTTATAGTAAAGAACATACATTTTTTTTACATTTTCGTGTAGGGTATCAAATAAAAGAACTTCGTTAGCACATTTCAAACATATATGAACACTATTTAAATATAAGTTGGGTGTTTGTTTTCGGTGGCCATATATGAGTTCGATCTCATATGATGGTAAGTAAGAAAAAAGTGAAATTGGAATAGCTTAGTAATTTTTCAAAAAACCTTTCAGTAAATTAAATATCACATCTTTTATCAATCGATCCATGACTCAGCAAAATCTACAATGTACCAATTTTAGGTCAGAATTAGATTTGTATCAAGGATGATTAATGGACTTGGTCCGTGCGTGACGCGAAAATATTCATTTACGATGGTAGCATAGCATCTTTAGGACAGCCTAGTACTTAGATGATTATTTCTTTGTATGTACTTACTTATTGTATAAATAAAAAAGAATTATAACAAATTATTTTTTACACTTATTGAGTCACATCAAGATCTTGTAAGATGGAAACTAGAAAGTGGTTAAATAAACATTATAAATGAAGTAGGTTAAAAATAGCATATTCAAAAGCAGTTTTTTTTTGTAAACTAGTTAAGTTACGGCAGTTTTGCAACTTGTTTTTTTTTATAGATGAATGCGGCCCTTTGCTATT
Source organism: Stenoptilia bipunctidactyla (assembly GCA_944452665.1). NCBI lineage: Eukaryota > Metazoa > Arthropoda > Insecta > Lepidoptera > Pterophoridae > Stenoptilia > Stenoptilia bipunctidactyla. The sequence goes on from OX101741.1 coordinate 15,527,095, forward strand.
CCATTATTAAATCATTTTTTTCGCCCTGCCATTTTTTTTGTTAAAAGCTACATCAACTGTCACTTAAACGTCAAAATTATCGGAATTTGTTTAAGAGGGTTTAAGACCCTCTTTAAATAATGCATAGTTTTAACAGCTGGACCAGGGGGAAGTCTTTACATTTAAACGCCATCTAGCGTCAATAAATACTTAGGTGTACCCACATACTGTACCGTATTCGAAATTGTATTTTCTTATTTTTAAGTGTCTCCAGTGTCAAAGGATACCCTTATAAGTGGCCCATTTGAAGTACCGAGGTACACTGAATGGCTTATAATACGTTTGATTGCACTAAATAAAAATGTATTAACAGTTGAGGTCTTAGCTGAACTTTAAACTGAGAAAAAATCTTACTCGTGGCTTTGTACACAAGCCATATTGCTGTACTATGCAGTAAAAAGACTGCTATCCATGCCAAGAAAACGCCTTCTATTAAAAAAAAAATATATAACTGTCAAACTGACAGTTTGTTGTTCATTTATTTATTGGAATGACGACCTTATTTTAATGACTAACGGAGTGGTGTCATCCTGTCATTGTTATCATTTGCTGACATATGTCAAAAATTAATGAATTTATGTTCCGAAACGGCAATTTTTTACAACTTGACATAATTTATTTTACAACATTTAATCATGAATAAGTAAATATCAATATATATAAAACTGTTCCGTTACTAACTGAGTGACTGAGGTACTGAGTGACTGACAGACAACGTACAGCCGTAACTACTAGGCGTAGAGAGCTGAAATTTGGAACATACATTCCTTAAGGGATGTAGGGGTGCACTAAAGAAGGAATTCCTGAAATTCTTACGGGAACGGGAAATATAGGACTTTTTAGTTTGTATGAAAAAACTTATTCCTTGAGTGCATGGGTGTGATACTTGGTATAAAGGTTCTTTCAGTGGGTGTCTGGTTGTATAGTTTCTGAAATTTCCACGAGAAGGGTAGTTAAACGCATACGAAGTTGCGGGATAAAGCTAGTATCCTATATTTTATAGTTCCTCGGTTTATGCCCTACAATTTGGTGCCCATATACCTCGCGGTACACATGTGGGCCAAGATGTATGAAAATTCAATCTTGTCCTTTTACGACGAGACACATGATAACCTCATACATAAATTATCTTTTTCTCTTTCTGTCACGGCATTCAGAAACACTTATAATAAGAGAATTCAATGTCGAATCGAGCACAATTACTATGTAGCACCGTGTGCCGTCACCAAAAAATAATCATAGAGCTCGATTCGACATTACACACTCTAATTTTAGGTTCCCCTTAATATGTCATATTGAATTACTTCAAACCCAACAGTTGCTGACAAAAGTTGATTTTAAAACCTCTAGGCAAATATAATAAATAAAAAAATCCCCAGACAATCACACAAACAACATGGCCCCAAAGTAAGCATAGCTTGTGTTATGAGGTATCATGTAGCGAACTAGGGGGGAACCTACAATATAAATACAAAAATAGATTAAAACCCAGACACGGAACATTTTTTTTTCTTGTTCCATGCGGGAATCGAACCCGCAACAACTGGCATCTGAGGCAGGTTTACCCCATCGTCAATGGCTTTGTCAAAGTTTGGCATTAGAGAGACTTAAAATTAACGAATGCAGAGCATTAAAAAACCGACTTCGCGTCAAAACTTTGGCTGAAGTATAAGATCGTCAAGGTAAATAATCTCCGAATTTATACATATTTGAAAAAAAAATGAAATTTTTCATGAAGTAGTCAATCGATTACGAATTCATATGGCACCAAAAGGGAAGTATCCTCTATCATATGATACAAGAATCATTAAAATCGGTTTACCCAGTCAAAAGTTATGAGGTAACAAGCATAAAAAAAACATACAGACAAATTGAGTACCTCCTTCTTCCTTTGAAGTCGGTTGAAAATAAGAAAGTGTAATATCGAATACTGCCCATAATGCACTTATTTCACATAGGTAGCGTCACTTTCCTTTTCCTCCTTCCTTTTCCTCCTTCCTTTGAGTTTTGTAATTAGAAACGTTAAAGTTTATAAAGATTGACTGAAAGGATTCAACTACAATTTGATAGATAGTGAACAATATTCTGGTTCAAAGAATAATGAAAATGAAAATTTTTATTTATTATAAGACCATCGAATAGCCACTTAATGACGTCACAATTTTGTACTTCGGCTTAAACAAGGTGTTGATAGTTATTGAATAAGATAATACAGTAGACCAAGAGACAAAAAAGCCGGCGGAAAAAAACTTTTGACACTCTTTTTCAGTCAGGATTATACGAATTCATACAAATAGGTACATTGATAATGACATGAAAAAAAAAAAAACACAAGACAGCTAATTGTGAGAGCCAATGTCATGCCACAACCGAATTACTTCCATATATGGTGCATTGAGCTATGGATGCACAATACGAACATGACAAACTGGGACCAGAGTATTTAAACAAGAATGGAATAAAATAATCATAGTATCATCAGCAAAACGACCTGGCACCGCTAGCAGCACCCGTTCACGAGTATAACGCAAGCACAAACCATCACTCTCCTGAACCAAATTTTAGGGAAGAGGATGGCCCGATACCCGACGCTGCCACCTGAGCATGACGTTCTTGCTGTTGTCTTGACAAGAAAATAAGTGAGTAAAACAGTCACCAGTATGCCACAATATGTCATACTGCAAATCAATAAGTAATTAGAAACTTTTGGAAATATCCTGTAGTGTGCTTAATCCCATGCCTAATCCCAAATGATTTGCTGCTTTTAGCCAGCCTTAATTTGGGAAACGCTAACTTATGCTCGTTCCTAGTCTTTACAGAGTAATTTTTATCATGATTATCTTTCCTAGTTTTAAATTTATTGCTATTCTTAAAAATATACAAAATGTTTTCGTAAATATATAGTGATGCAAGGGTCAAGATACCAATTTCTTTAAACTTTTCTATTAGAGATTCTTCATTTCCTAAGTAGGATACCGTAGGTCATTAGACTATGAAAATAACTAAAATAATATAGGATAACCATCCCGGTTATATGTTCAAAGAAATCGATTTCAGCGTCTCGTGGAAGCAAAGCAGATATAGAATCTAATAAAATTTGAATATAAACTTGCATTGTTCCTGCTCTATTACAGGTATATATGCTTAAATTTTTTCCATTCGAATACAGTATTTAAATTATAAGTTGGGACTTAATTGCGTTAAGGCACGTTTATTTGTACAGAAAACAAAACTAAGTTCATTTATCTAGCCAAAACAACAAAAATCAAAATGAAAGTAAATTTTAAGTAGAAATAATATAGTTTAATAAAGTTTGTATTTCTTTAACTGATATCCTAGCTTTTTTTGATATGACGAATTACTAATACTCCTGGGAGCTTTACGAAATTCCTACTTTTGCCGTGAAAAGGGTACAAAAGGTAAGAGATCGTTAACGTCACATAAACTACTGTCCCGATAATTTATAAGATGACCAATCTTTATTTTATCTTCTTAGTATTTGCGAGTAATACCTGTAATTGGAGAAATGCCTGTATCGTCTAACAACAGTTTAATAAAGTGAAGTATACAGTTTTTTTTAGCAGAATTCAAAAAAAGGAGGTTCTCAGTTTAACCTGTAAGTATGTATGTTTGTCCACAATTTTCTCGCGTTTGGCTAAACCGAGTTGGATGCGGTTTTCAGAAAAAGAATTTTCATGTTTACGAGAAGGTATATTAACCAGCTTTAAAAAAATAAAGTTCTTAATTTGTCTGTTTGTTTTGTATCAAAGGTGAGCCGAATGTTCGGCCAAACACTCGTATTTCATACATTCGACATTTGTATTCAGCCGAATGTTTGATTGATTTGACGAATAATTATTGACTACTATTAGTTTCCCGCAGATCAACCAGCGCAACTTCTGATTAAAAGTGGCCAACTTACAAAGAGGAGTTTTACCTGTATGTTAATTATGTTTGTCAACGATTATCTTGCGTTTGGCTGAATCGATGTTGATTTTAAAAGGATATTTGTCCCATTTAGGAGAAGCTTTTGGTATTTTAAGTGACTTCAAAAAAGAAAGTATCAGTTTGATCCGTATTTATGTATGTTTTTTCACAATTATCTCACGTTTGGGTGAATTAATTTTGAAGTTTTTTCTTTTACTTACTTTTAATTTTGGGCTAGCTCTTATCTCTCTGTCTTCGTTTGTCAGTTTCTGCAGCACGAGCAGCATGCTGGCGATACCTACACAAGACCATCTGTTGCTGCATCAAATCGTCGTTTTTTTTTCGTTGCCATTTTATTCCTCTTCTTTTCTTTCTTAAAGCGTCCTTCTCCCTAGTTTTCTACCTAGGCCTACAGGCAAAGCGTATAATAGTGGGAAGGTCAAAGTCATAGTGTTACCAGAACTAGCCCAAAACTTATCACTAGAAAACTATCACTAATATGTAAAAATGTAGAACTTAACTAACTATGAAAAAACTAATTACTAATAACTATGAATAAACTAATAACTATTTTGAGCTAGTTATTAGTTAAACTTATCACTTAAAAGAATGAAATAAAAATAAATAAAAAAGTCATAAAACCCAAACCAAAATGAAAATTATAACAAATTATTTCTTTTAAAAAAAAATGAACAGCCTTCAAAAAACCGACCCAATAAAAATGTTTAAATATTTTTTTATAAATTGGCTGTTCTATTCCATCTATATTACTACCCCGTATAGTAAATTTCTGCCAAAAATGAATTAATACTAATTAATGTAATAAGAACATAAATAATTTATCTGCGTAGGTATTTACATAGTTTTGCTGCTTGAAAAAAGCGAATTTGCTAGAAATAACTTTTAACTATGCTTTTTTATTTAAGTATGAACGGGTTGCCGGGTTGCTTGGTAGAATTACGCCGCCCACATTGTCATTAATAATATTGTTACAATGTTTATTTTTAAGTTCTGTGGCAATAAATAATATTTATTATTTAATGTATATATCAAAAAGGATATTCTCTTTAAAAGAGGTAAGTTATTTAACAATGCGGGCCTAAAACCAAGCATGTTAAAGTTGTGTTGTTTCGTTTACGTTTGTTCCAGACGTTAGAAACTTCCTTGTGATACGGCAGGTGTTAAGTATAATAGATTTTATTTATTATTATTATTATGAACGACTGATCGACACTAGCATGCTTAATTTAAGCAAACCTGTTTAGACGCGCTTAAAGCATGCTTTCGTGCTTGTAATGAGCATGTGTAAGAGTAGCTTAAGGATAATAGACTGTATGGAATTGAAAATATTATAATGTCATGCAAGCTTTTGGTTTGAAACAATTTTAATTGGTTTTAAACCTTAGGTAACTATGTCACTTTTTGAAAATTATTAAATTGCGAATTGTTTTTTTTTATTGTGATAAAAAAATGACATTAATGTCAGACATCCTGGAAATAGGCGAATAATCTTATAATTATTGGTTTATTAATCTTACCACGATGTAACAAACTAATCTATAAAGCTAACTATAAATAAACCTTTAATTTAACTTACTGTAGCGAAGTTCAATAAGTTTAACAAGGATTTGTAACATAGGCCCATGCGTGCCCTTCAGTTTCGATCAGCGGAAACTTCAAGACAAGTTTTCCGTTCTTGTAGTCTTCTAGCTTTAACTAACTAAAGCAATCAAAAACCAACACTTGTCAGCATGTTTCATAGTTATAAAGTTATTCGTCGAAATATGTGAATCATGAAGTCTATCAAGCATAACAACAATTCTTCTACATAAATGATAAATTTAAGTTCACTTGACGCTACTTCTGTTTGCAGGAAAACACGGCTGATATGTGCAGTTTACAAGAGATATGCTTAGGGCTTTCACAAGCCGGCAGCGTTTTGGAATCAAATGGCGAATGATTGTCTATCACTCACTCAATTCACTCATATTAAGTTGTTATTGCCAGTAATAAGTGGCGCCACCAAACGTTAAAATGGTGCTATGGCCAAACTCTTGAAGTTGAATAAAATGCTTTGATTGTCAATGCCGTGGTAGGAATGATTTTACTATTTATGAACGGCCAGCGTGAAGTTGGCAGTAAGAAACCTGCCACCTTCATGACTTTTAACTTAGCTTATTTTGCAGAATTTACTGTTTGTTTTATTATTAATATTGTGTGATCGACATTTCTGCACTGCTTCAAGTGCCAAATTCCATATATTTATTATCATGTCACTAGCACAAGTGCTGAAATATCATCCGTTCATCTTTACTCTCTGTATTGAGCCTAATACCATGCTTGAGTTTCCTGGGTGACGAGTAGGTATTGACCATAAACCACCAAGTTGGCCCAGTGCCTGGTCGGTAGGTGTCACAATATCTAGGGCACCGAAATGGATTTGAACAAACCCTAACGACTTCTGTAGACAAGTATACAGCACCTGGGACCGATTGCTTAGCGTACCCTCGGAAGCACGGAAGTTGCAGGGAGGAATGAATGGTCGGCGGTTACCAACCCAAGTACCAACCCCACTGAGCGTTTCTTAATCTACTATATCAATTGATATCTCGGGAGTCACTGCTCCACGACCACTTCCCGTTAGGCTGCAAACTGGACGCACCGACGACAGCGGCGCGGGTAGCGACGCGGGGAATCTGGGCCGTTTTCGACGCCAGGAGAGTGAGCGCGATTTTTCGCGGTTTCATGCAAACTCAATACTTTCTATCGTGGCGAGGAAATCGCTTCCCGCGCCGGAAATTTCAATTAAACGTGTGAAAAAGCTTAATGAATAAACCTCATTCTCAAAACACGGATTTTTTGAAGCTAACTGTACTATAGAGCATTGTAAATCTCATATCTTCTATATTTCTTCAAGTTATATTCACCCTTTGTATAAATTACCATATCTGGTAATTTATACAAAGATAAAATTACCTATTTGAAGTAATTTTATACTTTGTTTTGAAACCACCTCATGATCTCTTCAAAATATATTTTTGAAATAAATGTCTAAATGCTATTCATTCATTTCTATCTAAATATTCACTATAACCGACTAACATCAAAAGATTTAAAAAAAACGTGCAAATTTCAATACAAAACGAACTAAAAAGCGTGCAAAAAAATAAGGGCAGATTTCAACGACAACAACGGAAAATTAGTTCTAATTTAGATGAGTATTTATTACTTTCACGTAACGTAAAAGTTTATACTCGAATTAACCACATTATACCTAATTTCTTAAAAGTTAAATAAGTTGAGATATCGGTGAGATTTGCCCTTTTTACCACGTTTACACTCTGAGTAGCTTTTATTAGACACAAAACAATTTAGCACTATAGAAAGTAGATTAATGAAAACCTGTGCTTGATCATTTTAACCCGTAACAATGAAGTATTGTATGACATAAAGTAACTAAGCATGTTAAGTTAGGTCGACACTCAAATTAATCCACGCAAATATAATTTAAACAATACCTATATAATATATATATATATATATTTAGTGTAGGTAACGAGCAAACTCAAAATTTACATTTATGCTTTTAAAATTTTTTTCAGCGTTAAAAAGCATTAAAACGTAGCACAATTCCCACGGGATCAGAAGCGCGCGTGGAAATGCACGAAACTGATAGTAAACAACTATTTCGTACTTTAAATGCCTCTTTGTTGGTAGGAAATATTTTGTTTTAACCTGATTATCGGAAACATTAATTTGCAAAGACGAGAATTCTCGTATAGTTTACTTACATTCGTAGCACATAGGCTTTATGTAATTTTATACAATCATTAACTCTAAATTCACAATTTTTGAGCTACTTAGCTTAAAAATTATACAGGGTGTTTGGTAACAGTATGCAAAGCTGGGATTTGAACCCGAATGACGTATGGTTTCTTTTATAATGTAAGCATAAAATAATTATTAACCAAATTTTTGACGTTTCATTTTGTCATAAGAACAAGGAAAACATCCGTTACATTAATTTAATTACTTTATTTCCAAAGATACGATAGTTACTGTCGTGATTTATAACTTAAATGAAAGAACAGTTGCCAAGCATGTTTTTAAAATGATTTGAATAACCAAGAATATATGTTTTTTAATCCACCCCAAAAGAAACACTTAAATATTTTTTCTAATTAATACTTTTCTTATGTACTATTTCCATCAGTTTTTTTTTAAATTGTAGATGTTACAAATTACAGTGACTGGATACAATAGACATAGGCAATCTAAAACAGAAAATAAAAAAGTACCTACTGTTGGAGGTTTATTTTAAATTTTGGAGTTTTCTTGGAAAAACCCTTAATCTTTAATAAAAAAACTATCACACTTCGTTTAAGACAAGTATGTATGGCTCAAAATGTTCTAATTGGTCTAGACTATCAACTCCGTTAAAATTACAGATAAAGTAGGTACATAGATGTGAATCTGGTGAACAGTGAAAAAAGTTGCCGTACTACTAAAAACAAAAATACAGTTTTTATCTGGGCAATAAAAAACAAATCTGAGGTTTATTATATTTTTCTCGTTGTTAAATAATATTGTAGCTCATCAACAATGGCTGTAACGGTTAAAGGTGTAGGCACATGTCTTAATTTATGTGCTTTAAAATTTCACTAAGCTGGGTGGTTGACTGGCTTGACTAGAACTAAGATTTCTACTAAGAAGATTATTTGTCTAAGGAATCTACCCTTAAATAAAGGTACTTATTCCATGCCCTTAAAACATTCTCATCAAATTATGCCTCTCTTTTAGCCAACCCATGTGTAAACGTGGTAAAGTACAAGAAATATGAACACAATATACGTACCACTCATGAAGTTATAGATGAGCGGGTTGACAGCTGAGTTGGCGTAACACATGACATGCGATATGAGAGCGATGCACGTCATTATGTCACTCTGCTGAACGTCGTAGGCGAGCCTGGGGAAAGATGAATTAGGCACAGTTCAAGCACAGTTAGTGTAATGAAAAACCTTTTTTGGGATTTGAAGATGTGCATATTTGAATACAGAATAGACTTAATAGAAATATCTCTCATCATCATCATCATAACTCTTTGTAATGAGATCAATGCAGGGCTTTGATTCTCTCTCCTAGGTAGCAAGGATGCTTAGATTCTGTTAAATACATTCTGCATTATCATTGGCGATTTTATAATATTTAAGATAAAGCGATAGAGACGGATCATTATGAAGCAAATTTTGATCTGGTTTGCTTCAGTATATGGTATACCTAAGAGTCCTCTTGGCTCGCTAATGCGAGTTAAATAATACGATACTATACTTACGAGCCAAGTTATCAGTTTTATTTTTGTCAACAAAGTTGAAAATAAGAATTCTTTTTGAAGAGTCTTCACTGCAAAGACGGCAAAAATTTAAACACAAAGGGCCCCTGAAATGAGTTGCAAAGCACAGCTACTAAAATATGAAGTTAATTCAACACATGAGGATGTCATTAGGCTCTATTCAATGAAACTGCGCACCTTTTCGTCTGGATTTAAGCACAATAATATTTGTGCTTCTGAATACCTCCTGTGATTAGTGATATAAGTCGAAAATAGCTACTTTACAGGTAAGCGAAAACAAAGTTTTGACAATTTCTAACTCGTGAACCAAAACAGCAAAACATTCCCCGAGTTCTTCTTTTTATATATGAAAATGTGGTCTTTGAAACTGCATTTGATTGGTTTTTCAATAATTGATAAATTTGGAAAAAAACACTTAAAAACATGTAAGAAAAATAAATAATAAACGTTTTACCTACGGATAAATGTAAAATGTAAAAAAAAAATATATGATTAACGATACAAGTACAGTTATATCATGGTGCGCCTACAAGCAGATTTTTGTTACTTGTTGGAAACTGATATGCATGAACTTATAAAATCATTTAACTCAGCAGTATACAGGATCCGTCTATAATAGTAAATTATATTTTTATAGCAGATTAAGAATGACGAGTAGATCTGAACTTCACAGTTTAAATTGCAAGTATCAGTTTCCCAAATAATAGCCTTTATGTTAATTGTGTGTATCCCAAATTTTACTGAGAAAGGAAGACAGGTATACTGACAACCTCTGTGCTTACTCGAAGACCTTGAAAAGTATTTAAACAGATCATTGCCTACTGCATCAACCACCTCGTAGCAAATGAGGTACCTGACCTATGCGACCGGCAATATGGCTTCCGTAGATCTACGGTCGACGCTCTTGCGAGTCCGCAGCATCATTGACATCGCCCGTGGAAACAATAAAGTGATATTAGCAGTTAACCTAGACATCGTAAACGCCTTTAATACTCTGCAAACCATAACACTATTATTACATCACGGCGTACCTGAATACTAATGAAACTCATTTCATACTTCAGCAACTGATAATAACTTCTATCACAAGGAGGTGAGCAGCGGGGTTCGGAAGAGTTCAGGGCTCGGGCCATATTTATGGAATACGAATTATTATTGCGTGACAATCTCCCGGTGAAGGTGGAAGTAATATGCTGTACAGGCGATACACTATTGCTGGTTACACACCGAAGCTTGAAACCACGTAGGTCGTTCACTAAAGAATAAGAAATGATGGTAAGCAGGCACCTTAAACACTAAGGTGCCTGTCTACCATGATTTCTTTAAACACCTAGACAGTCAGTGGAATTATGGGAAACGCTCGACCACCTTGTTCCCCGTAGGTATTCTTATATCCCTGCTCACATAAATATAAAGAAACTTTATTTCAGGTGCTAGGTACAAGTGATACAAGTCGACAATTTTAGGACAATTTCGGTCAAAGTTTCGGTTAACTTTATTTATATCGATATTCATAAAATAAATACATAAAAATAATATGTGAAACTAGATTCAAGTCCACTTATACAATGAATCACGAAAATTTGCTATTACATCGAGCATAAATGTAGTTACAAGTTGACATATAACAATGTGCACAATTTTTTTGTCGAAATAGTGTACACTTGTATTACTTTACACAAAATTATCTCCGAAACTATGGCAGATAGAAGAACGTGAGTTAGACCAAAAAAGGTAATTTTTTTCTTATCATCAACACGTAAAAAATGCAAAATATATAAAGAGGTAAATATATAATAAGTCGACTTATATCACTTTTCATAGGAATCCTATTATTATATGTATTCGGTAGACGATGGACTGGTGTAATGGTAAAACATTGCCTTTTATACCCGAGGTCCTGAGTTTAAAACTCGGTGATGTTGGATATTTGTGTGAACTCAAATAATAAGAAATGGAAGAAATGGCAGTTTATACAAGGTTACTGGTGGGTCCTTTTTTTAAATTCAAGGACGTGATAGTTTGAAATTATACATGAAGAGACAAAAACATAATAATAAATAAATATTAATTATTTACTGAGTGAACTAAACCGAAAGTTACAGAATTGGTTACGCAACGCATGGTTACGCTAGCGTTGGCAGCGATCCGCGTGCCAGGTCACGTGTCGCGATTGACTTAGACGTAAGTTCATAGTAACGTAATAGTATTTATTTATAGGGAATTCTAAAGTAAGTAACTTCTTTTATTACATAATTATGATCAGAATCAAGTACAGAGTGTTTCAGTATCTTAAATTTGTCACCAGTCACCCTGTATAAGAAGAAGTAAACCAATGTAGGACGGACTCTTTTGTATCTATTATGATTATCGAAAAAATGGAATTTCGTATTTATTTTCGATATTTTATTATATTGGTAATCAGTTTGTATATTTATATATTTCTGAAGTTTATTTCTCAGTGATCTTGTATTCATAACGCGAGTTTTTCAAGAAGCTAATTTGCTCTTGATAATTTGGCATGAATTACTAAGTAGTTATAAATATATTTTAGTTGCTTCTATGCTGGACTGGGAGCGAAAGAAAAACATAGAATGTGCCAGCTGCTTCTCTTCCCGGGCATACTGTAAAAGTCAGTTAAGGGACCGAGGTGTTATGGGAGGCTTTTTGTGGGCTGACCCCCTGTCACAGCAATAGTCTCTCTCCACTATTATAATGCCTCCAAATTTGTCCAACGTGACATCACATGGTTTTGTTACCTCTGGTGTTCTGCCTACCCCATACGGGATACAGGCGTGAAGTTATGTATGTATGTATATTTTAGTTTTTACTACTATCTGTCAAAGTTTCCTATTTTCAGTGTCATATTGCTCATATTTCGAAAACATGTACAAATATCATACTTTTTCCATAAAATTTCTTACGGATTTTGTCATATCAAATTTTACTCAAAGACCGATACTTTAAGAGCTACAGGGTGACAAGAGCAAAGTGGGAGATGTGCACGAGCTTTATTAAAGCGTACGCATGGTGCAGCTCGTTCCAATAACTGAGGTAGGACCCCCGCCTGGGTAACGTTTCTTGAACCAACGCCTATCGCTTTTTCCTCCATGACAATTGTTTTGACAATACACCCACTACCCACCTTTATCTTTCAGACGAAGAAACTTCTTTATTTTTTAATCCAGCACCATGTCAAAAGCTGATCGTTATTTTCTTTGCCTACGAAAACGTCCGCAAAATATCACTCACTACGAGTAGTTCACACACAGTGGCTGAGTATCAAAATGCCTCCTGAAATAGAGGATGCTTTGGATCATGAAAAACGGAGTATCTGTAGATCTTTTACATAAATAAATTCTATTAAATAATAATCATGGTTGTCTGGTAGAAATCGCTCCTAAGCGATAAGACCGCCAAGTTTTTATGTTTAGTGTAAGTGTTCTTTTTTCTTTTACTTTACCTGTAAAAACTGAAGTGTAAATAAATAAAATAAATAAATAATAATATAATAATAAATTTATTTATTTCTCCCACAATAATATTTTACATAGGTACTATAATTAAAAACTATATATATTATAAGAGGTAATATTAAATAAGATGATTGTGTCGATGTAGAAGGCTTCAAGTGATGTAATAAAAACTTCGTTATTTTTTTGCTATCTCTAAATCAAAATTCAAATAATATTGTTTTTATTAATTCTTATGTTACTTTTTTATCCCGTTATTACTTTGAACAACCTGTAGCTCTTAAAGTACAATAAAAAATAAGATAACCAAATCAGTCTTAAGTTTTCGCGATTCATACTATTAAATAAAACACTTTTTAACCGGATTTATCGCGTATATTTACATTTTAAATTTTGACTCGACACACTGTCGCTCGTGACCACGGGGTCTGAAAAGACACCGAAACGTCGACTCAAAATTTAAAATGTAAATATACGCGATAAATCCGGTTAAAAAGTGTTTTATTTAATAACCAAATCAGTTTTAAGTAGAAACTTTTGTAAGAAACAAAAATTATTTTTTTCGTATAGATATTCGAGATATGAGCTAAAATCTGAAGAAAGGTAATAAGAAATACCTACATCACAAATTTGAACACCTTTAGCTTCTAAAATATTGGTCGTAGAGTATAAATGAATAGAACCAAATCAGGCAAACGTTTTTTATGCAGATTTGTGAATTATGAGTAAAACCTGAATAGAATGATGTAATGACCTTCATCCCCCCACACCTTCAGCTCACCCCCCACCATCGAAGCCCTTTAATATATCAATCTGGACTGCACTTTTCAAAACTAAAGGAAATGTTTCCACTGATTTATTTAATTTTTTCTGACTATGAGCAAAATCTGAAATAGGAACCCTCAACCCCCTACACCTTCAGCATAGCCCTCACCATCGAAGATTTTTAATATGATGATTTGAACTTCATGAAGTATGTATGACATAGCCCATTTTCAAAACTACACAAATTATGGCTGCACCGTGCAGATAACCGTGGACTCACGAAAATCTCGCACATCACAAATTTCAACACCTTTTCGTAAAGTAAAAACTAATGTGACCAAATCAATAGGAAATTGTATGTAAAAACTTTTGTCAGAAGCAACAGCTTCGCTATTTGTACAGACTTTCAATATATGAGAATAAACCTGCACAAGGTATAAGTGTGCGAATTTTCAAAACTAAACGAATTATGTATGCTTGCCTACTTTCTGCTTAATTTGACTGGGCTAATTAGATAGCCTGTATGTTGAGACAGGCTGTTTATCGAGGAATTCCAACAAGACACGAAACAAATTAAAAGAAACATCTGTCTGTCTTGTCTGTATTACTGGATTGAAATCGAAGGAAACATTGAACAGATTTCGATCTAATTCGTTGCAAATTAAATCAAATTGTTTTTCTTAAAATACTAAGAGTATTTCTTGGCTCTCTCGCTACGGCTTTGATTTAATCCAGTAAATGATTTTATTGAATAAGTAACCAGGCTCCGCACAGGTGCAGCTTCGCTTTGAGTTGTAGGTAGAAGTTGAAGTCTTTTCAAATCTATATTTCTGATTTCTTTGACAAAAACCGTTCTCGTCTCTTACGTGTTAAATAAAGTAATGTATAATAGCTTATACTAAGTCCAAAAATTCTATTACCCATTCTGTGACTTGTGCAAGCAATTTAAAAAATTGCTCATCATCCAGAACATATAGACAGTCATAGTCCCTTTTACCGGTCGATTAAGATGCAGCTTTGATTTTTAACTATAAATAATAAATAAAAATAAAAATGTTCATTAATCTAAGAAAAGCATAAATTACAAATATTGACATTAAAAATACAAGGAAGGAAGCTTTAACTAGAAGCCTGAACTAGCATAATCCTGTTTTTCAGGCTGCAGCGTGCTAAAATAACATTTAAAAATCATTCAAATTAAATATAACTTCTATAAAATAAAATATGGATTTTAAATACGAACATAGTAGAATCTAACTATTCTTAAGAAATAAAAATAAAATAGGAAATTGTGACAACTTTAAATTTAAGAGATTTACCTATACATATAATTGTTTCATTTATTAAACCTAACTTAATTAACTATATAAGTTATGAGTCAATTCCGGGCCAGTTTAGAAAATATGGCATTCTTAATTGTACAAGGTCTGGTATACTCAAGGATACTCCCTAGTTTCGTTTTGGGGTCTCCAAAAAAGCTTATTAAGAATCACTTTGGAGCTACATGTTAAGTATATCAGTTTCACTATTTTTATGTCATCATCATCACAACTCCGTGTAATGAGCCCACTGCAGGGTTATGAGTCTCTCCTCTGGGTGACGAGGAGGTTTAGGCCGTAATCCTCCAAGCTGGCCCAGTGCTGGTCAGAAAAGCCGTAACGACTACTGTATACCTACAAGTGTACAGTACCCGGGACCGACTGCTTAACGTGCCCTCCGAAGCCCGGAAGTCTTCGTGAGCAATGAATGGTCGGCGGTCACCCATCCTATCACCGGCCGCACCGAGCGCGCTTAACCTGCGATATCGTTTGATATGCATAGTAACCACGGTGCCACGACGACTTCAATTTTTATGTATCAATATGTTATCTGAATCGCGAAAAGTGAAGCTAATACTATCTGAAAATTGTCCTTTGTACACCTAGCTAACCAGCTGAGCCTTAAAGTTTTCAAACAAAAACTCATTACACTCAGCAACTAAGTAAATTCAATTCTGACGTCGTCTCAAGAGATTAAGTACCCCAGAAACTGTAATGTTAGTGCACTTAGCTTGATAGCATTCATTAGGGATACTCCTATAAAGCAATGCCTTGATTGGATTTGATCTACAATATTTTAAATAATAATATTTCTGACACTCACACAACATTATCTAGCCCAAATTAAGTTTCTTAAAGAACTTGTGTTATGGATACTAGATAACTGATATACTTAAGAAATATATAAACATACATATTGAATAAATACATATTTTTTATTAGAATAAACTTAAATAAACATATAAACATACATGACTTGACTGCTAATATCTGTGTTCATCACACAAATATCCGCCACCGCCGGGATTCGAACCCAGGACCTCTGGCATAGAAGGCAATGTATGTTACAATGTATATTATATTGATAGTCATGAAACCGTTTGATTTATAACTTTTTTTCTAATTTCATTAAACCGGCGTTTGGCCTATAACTCTTTAAATTAATATAAGTAAAATATTAGATGTATAAGATAGAAATGGCTCTTCATAAAATATTGCTGCAACACATCATCTCCAGAATGCCAATATTTGGTGTACTTATATATGAAGGGTAGCCGCTAACCCTGCAATCTATGAAAATGACATCTACCACCTAGCAAAATCACATGGTAAATAAAACTTCTTCTTAATCTTATTTATATTTTGGAAATCAGCGTCGCTAGTTAACAGCAAAAGCTGAAAGTATCCTTTTGGCATAAAAGCTAAATGTTTTATGTATGTTTCAAAAATTAATTTTCTTTAAAAATAAATACTCATACTTACCTCAGAACAGACAGTAGATGCACTGGGAAGTAGCAGACTGCGAACATGACGACCACGGCAACCAGCATCTTTGCGGCTTTTCGGCGCGAGCGCAGCTGGCCTTCTGTTGACGCGTTTGCGTGGATAGATGGCGTTGCACGGCGATTAGCTGCCAGCCCTGTTTGGATGAAATTATATTTTTTATTGATTCCGTTGATCTTTATTGACAGGAACAGTGTGACTGTATTGAAATATTTTTTCGGTTGGTTCTAAGGTCTTAGATCCGCTAAACAAAAACAACTTATAGTTGGTGCTTATTTACCACTCATTGTGATTATAACTTTGCAGTGGTCCTGGGTTGGGATCCTGATTGGGGTGAATGTTTGTGTGATAAATAGCCGATTTTGTAGTCATGATGGTATACTCAAAGTTAATTTCTGATATTAATCTGAGTAATATTTTGTAGTAGATACACTTCGTTAGTTCATTTACTAATTTGTTGTATCACGTTATAAACATTTTTTAAGTAAACCATGTATACTTTCTGTTTATTTCTTTACTCATAGACCTAACAATTTAAAACCAAACTTATCCCAAAGCTAGCCTATTTACTTTACTTACATTCCGTGACCTATTTTTTAAACTTAATTAGTTTACGTAAACCGCGTATTAAATAACCAGTTCACGGCTTACGCCTTTAAGAGGAGTACTGTAGTACCTACTCTACGGCTTATTTTCCGCTTCATTAAAATTCTTATTTCCCAGTCACGTTGATCTGTGTTCAATGAGCTTGCGGCAAATGTTTAATGTTAAGTAAATCTTGTTATTTTAGTGCCTTGTATTTCTAATAGGAGTGAAAAAATTCAAATTAGGACAATCATTTGTTTTAAAATAAAACACTTTAGTAGATAATTTATAGAGCAACTGTCGCTCGTGACCACGGCACGGTAATACTATGTACAGTAATTCAACTTCATACAAACGGACGAAACGCGAGCTATACCTACGCGACTCGATCTCAGTATGCGCTCGGCATGCAGACAGTCGCGGCTATCAACAAAAAATTTTAATTAAGGGGAAACAATTTTTAATTAAGGTTTACATTAAAATTAATATTGGGGTTGTCTGGTAGAGATCGCTCTGAAGCTATAAGACCACCCATTGTACCATTCTTAACTTTGTGTTATCATTGTATTTTTTTCTCCTTTTGTAATGTGTGCAAGAAAGTGTTAATGATAAAGTGTTAATTTTTGATAATTTAAAATTAAATAATAAATGATTTCATATGTCTCAGTCAAGGCGCAAGTATTTTTCAGTCGCTAATTTATAAGATCAATTTGTTATTCAAACGTAAACATGGTTTATTGTCACAAAACGTATTTTTGTTGAACACTTCCTATTAAATTCATAAATTATTTTATTTGTTTATATAAAAAAGTATATTTACAATCACAAAACTAAATGGAAGTAAACACAAAATAGGCAAATGCATATAATGAAGACGGGCAGCCCTATCACATGTGAACGGACCGCGGCTCTGTAGGCATTTATTTGAAAGATGCGGCCGAGTTGAAGTACTGAATAATATTATTACCGTGACCACGAGGTTTACAAAGACACCAAAACGACGAGTTAAAATGTAAAATATAAATTACACGCGATGAATTGCATCTGATATGCCTATCTCCTAAAAACCAGTAGGATAAAAAAATACAAACCATCAATCTGGCCCAGTACTGGTTGGTGAATATCAGCGTTTTAGGGGATCCAAGTGGCTTCATGTTGCAGAAGCTCACAATCTTTAATATCACGAACAACCTTATAAATCTTGGTATCATCTGCGTAGAGCAAGGAACTGGAGTGCTGGATGTGTTTGGTGATATCGTTTATAAACAATGTAAATAGCAAAGGCCCCAATAATAAATAAATAATAGCAAGGAATAATATAACGTTGTGTTATTTATCAAACGTAATGTGTATAATATTTAATTTGAGGCTTAGTTAAGGTCTAGCATATTTTCAACCGACTTCCAAAAAAGGAGGAGGTTGTCAATTCGTCTGTTTTTTTTTATGTGTCTTGGTTACACGATATTTCAGACAATTATGAATCGATTTTGAAAATTCGTGGATGACACTCTAAGTCGGCCAAAGTTTTGCCGTGAAGTCGGTATTTTTAATGCTCTGCATTCGTTGATTATTCCGGTTGTAGTCAAATAAATTGAAATTGAGAAAAGAATTGCATGAAAGGTATTAAGAATAAAATTTAATGTCATTTAAAAAAAATATAATAGTTATTTAAACTGTTAAAAATAAAACAACAACTACTTTAATAGTTAAATCTTTATAAAAGCAAAATTGAATTCTTCCAACATATACTTAACACAAAATGGCGACTCGAAACTTGACTTTGTATTTTTTTAAGGAAATTTGTTTTATAATTTGGTAATTTTACGTTTCGATGATCGATAAATTCATTGTCCATGGTTTACAATATTTTTTGGGTTGACCTTACGTACCTACTACAAAACAGAGTTCTGAGTCGTTTAATTAAAAATCATATTTGGCAACTATTGTTTCCAAGAGCAAAGTTGGAGAAATTTGATTGGAAATGATCGCTGCCATAAGCAAGCCTGTGGTGAAACTTTACAATAATATAGCTTATAGAACGTTTTTTTTGTTCATGTGAAACTTGAAAACATTTCATTCAGAATCGGTAATAGCATTGATTGCATTGGCTTTCATTTCATATCATGTTATTTTTGTAACTAAATAATCTCTAAATAAACTCAAATTAAGTTTCATACAAAACTATTGCGCCGCTATGCACAAGTTTGTCACGTGGCATATACCTACGGCGTTGCATGAATGAACGTATAACGAGAGAGCGATCTCGGTCGGCTCACGCTATGCCTAATGCCTACCCTGCAGCCGCGCCACCACCGCTCCGCACCGCCCGGCGGCTGCCAGTCAGCGACCAGTAAGCGAACACTAGCAGCTGTGTGTGTTGATATTGTGTCCGCGGCAGTGCAAAGCTAACAAGAACAGTTCAGAAAGAAAGCAAAGCAAGAAATAAGCATTTCTTCAATTAACCACCGAGTCAGTACAAAACCTGCAAGTGTTATGGAAAATGTTATCATCACATAATTTACAAACATCGCGTTCGCACATTTATCAATGAGCGCCACTCGCCACGCGCAGTCCGTGACGCGTGTGACTGACTACCTCTATAGTAGTAGGTACATTCCTTGGTGACAAAAAACGCTACTACAGGAGGCTTACAACTTGTTAAATTTTCATGATAATATTATTTTAAAACAGTACCCATACTTTGAACGAAAATATTTGACCCATGTGTTAGGTTTGCCATGTACAAAAAAAAATACGAAGATAATTATTAAGTTAAGAAGAATTATGAAGATAATATTAGAATAAAAAAAGTTATGGTATTAAAACATATTTTTTTTTATTCTAATGTTATGTTTATGTTAAGATAACTCTATGTTAAAAATTACAAATCCAATTGTTAATTTTACAAGATAAAATCATTAAAACAATAAAAAAACTCGGTACATATACAACGTGCAAAATAATGAAGAGATAATAATTAAGGGGATTGTATGTTATGTGATGTAGTTTATAAGTAACAGTAGCTTTGTTATCCTTACGGTTAGGCCGAAAAACAAGTTCAAAGTTTAGATCAAAATATCTAAGTGTCAACCCTAAAAACAGTTGTTAGATTTTGATGAAATCATTTCGATAACAGATGGCGTAATAATAAAGTGATGGGTAACTAAGACAGATACTACAAAGCTCAGCCGATGCGGGAAAGCTCATAAGGTCACTGACTGCGGCACAAGTCTTGTTTTAGCTTATTAGGTTGACTAGGGTTGCCAAAATATTTTGTTGTAAAATAATTAAATAAATTTGTATGAAAGTCTATACCAGCACTGATCATGCTAATTCTTTTATTGTATATTCTAAGTATGGTATAGAAGCTAACCCTTAAGTTTTATCACTCCATTTTGTTACACGTTGTATAATTAGTAAAGACTAATATTAGGAGCCACTGCGGATGGATCTATCTATATTTTCATTTTGTCGAAATTGGATCAGTAGTAAGTGGCTTAAAAGAAACAAATATACGTATATACTCTTTTAATATAACCGAGATACGGCTCTACTGATTCGTTTAGTCTTTGATGGCGTGAAAGAATAAACAAACATCTATATATTTTCGCACAGTTTAACATTTCAATATTTACAGAATATTTATGTTTTTACAATGTCAATAACTGCAAACGAACTTAATCCATCGTATTGTCATTCAAGAACTACTATGACTTGCCTAGCCACTTACTCGTACTTATTGTCAAGAATTTATTGTACAAAACGGAATCTTTCATTATTTTATCAATAACTTTTCCGCTACAGTATTGCTTTGCAAGTATTTAAATTAAAAACCGATATAATCTTTTTGAAACTGAAGCAACAAGCGAAATAAGCTTCTTATACGAGTTTTTATTGAATGCATCTCTTCAATCCTTGAATGATATTGCATTCCGAGTAACTTCGCATCTCGTTATTCTCGTATTTTGACCTCTGAATGTTTCAACGCACTAATATCTGAAAATACAAGCTGGATTTGAAAAATCTTTAGCTTTTGATAACGTGATTCCTAAGGATAGTCATAAAATATATTTTGTAATGAAATTTCTTCTTGTGCAAAAATACGCGGGTTTGAAAATGCTGTATTAGTTAACAGAAAAATAAAATTTTAACTCCACTATTTTAACTCTCTTCATTGCCTTTTCAAACACTGAGGCTTAAAGTTCCGGCTTGGAACAAATTATATCTTACTAGCTTTATCCCGCAACTTCGTATGCGCTTAACTACCCTTCTCGTGAAAATTTCAGAAACTATACAACCAGACACCCACTGCAAAGAACCTTTATACCAAGTATCACACCCATGCACTCAAGGAATAAGTTTTTTTCACACAAACTAAAAATCATATATTTCCAGTGCCCGTGGGAATTTTGGGATTTTTTTTCGTAACACAACCAGTCACTCTTTGAAGAACCTTCATGCCAAGTATCACATCCGCACACTCAAGGAATAAGATTTTTCATACAAACTAAAAAGTCCAACCCCTTCCCGTGGGAATTTCGGGAATTTCTCCCATAATCCAAACAGACACTTATTGAGGAACCTTTATATCAAGTATCACATCCGTGCACTCAAGGGATGGGATTTTTCATACAAACTAAAACATCATATATTTCCCGTTCCCGTGGGAATTTCGGGAATTCCTTCCTTAGTGCACCCCTACATCCCCGAAAGAAAGTATGTTCTAAATTTCAGCTCTCTACGCTCAGTAGTTACGGCTGTACGTTGTCTGTCAGTCACTCAGTCACTCAGTCAGTAACGGAACAGTTTTATATAAATTGATAAAAGGCCACCCAAGCTCTTCCTATATTCTAAGCCGAGGTAGTATCCGGAATTACTTTACTTGCTGAAAATTTTGTTATTCCCCATAATAATGATTTAAAACAGTGATTTATTTCATATACTTATGTTCCAACTTTTTGTTTGAATAGATATTTTGTATTTGAATCTCCATCTCTCCTGCATCTATCCAGAAATAACCATCCAAAATTAGTTCTCAGTGCTCACTAAAGCAAGATAAAGTCAGAATGAGCAATCTATTTTTAAAACATGGATGTTAATTAAAACTAACTCTATGACTCTCGGTCAATCTTATATAGAAAACGGTTTAGTGAGGTAAACGAGAGCAAGCATGTACAGTATGGGGACATTGATAATATGATTGGCTTTTAAAGAAAGACAGACAACAATGAGGAAGCGAGAAAGTGAGATTATAATTTATTGATGATTTTGAAATTGTATTTTATGACGTTAACAATAAGTGCTATATTTTGTTGCACTGCAACGACTTTTTATCGAAGTGCAATGTTTCCGTCACCAGTGTCACCAGTGCCAAACACGACGTAATCGTAAAGTAAGTAGGGATTCAATCTTTTATAATTTCAACCTTATGCTGAACGCCATAAGATACATTTTAATGTGATAATTTTCAAAACTTATGCTATAAATTATTCAGCTATTTTCGGTAATCGGATATACTCTTCTTACTCATTGATTTGCTGTCTTTCTTTAAAAGCCAATCATATTATCAATGTCCCCATACTGTACACTCTCGTTCCATTAGTTATTTTTTTATTCTTATTTATCAAATATTTACAAAGGATCTTAACATAAGTACTTTCAAACAGTGTGTCAAAAACCAATATTGGTTTGTCTACACACTGACACTCATCGCTGTACGCTCATATTTGATAAAAGATGAAAGGGTATACATGAATATAGTCAACCAATGCGACTAGGAATGTAACACTTTATCGGCATTCGCATACGTAGTAAATTGTGAGTACACATGGGGTGATTTCTGTCATTTTATTGATTTATAGATTGCAATTATTAATTTAATGTTAACAGTTTTTTTAAAGGTAGTATTTATATTACTTGTATTATATTTATATGAAAATTCAGTTATTTTGTTAAATTAGTTAATGATAAAAAGTAATATTTTAGTTGCTTTTTTATATTTAATTCAGTAATTTCCTTTTGCAAACTTGAAGGAAGGTCGTTTATTAATTTAGGTATTTGGTAGTTACTGTAATAGTTGTTGTTATAATTTATAAAAACAATTGGTTGCTCGCTAATTGTTTTTATAAACGGATGTTTTTCACCATGTAATGACACGTTCCAAAAACTGTAACGAACGCGAGTTACAGTTTTTGGAGATTTATATTATATACTTCTATTAATTATTGAGGTATAAAACGTACATTAACTAATCATAAAGTCTTATTTAGTATTCACCTGGTTCTATTGCGGTGCATAGAAATCATCCACCGTCATTTTGACCACCACTTTGACGAGGGGTAAACCTATCTGCCTCAGACTCCAGTGGTTGAGGGTTCGATTCCCGCACGGAACAAGATAAAAAGGGTTCGGGTCTGGGCGTTTATCTATACATATATGTATATGTATTTTATATTCTAGGTTTCTCCCTAGTTCGCTACATGGTATCTTATAACTCAAGCTTTGCTTACTTTGAGGCCATGTAGTTGGTGTGATTGTATAGGGATTTCATTTATTTATTGTTATCGTCTTTTTCTCCATGGTTAACAAATTTTCTTTGTTTGACAAATGTATAAAAAATTATAATAGCCCACGGCACAAAGACAAACTGCAGCAGCAATTTTTACGTCTATTGTCGCGGGAACCTGGAGTTCAAATGTTAGAACGAGTGTGTACAGGCATGGGCTGGACGAGAGCTTTCTCGGCCGAGACTCTCGGCGAGAGGCTCTCGACGATTGTGTACAGCCGCTATAATATAACCTTTTGCCTCGTAAATGCTAGTTGCTTTTTCGCCCTTTAACCCAGACAATTTTTCTATTTTATGTATAAATGGTAGTAGCCGAGGGCATGTACCGGTTTTGTGTTTAAAATATTATGTTTTGGAAGGTATAATACATCGAATGATCAAAAGCTTTATAGCTTCAAATCCCGATCGTTCATAAGCCCGAATGTGAAGTTTCCATTTCAGATTTCTTTCCGCAGAGCCTCTAAATTGACAACTGTACCTTGATCTTAGTTGCTGTCCTGCTCACAGCTTATCAGATGACGTACCTACAGTCCTATACAACCCCAATTTTACATAGTATTTCAACGCCACTGTTTCCAAGCTTCGACGTTATTTTTAGTGCGTGGGAAACTTCTTTCATTATTCAAATGAACTTAACAAACTTCTTTTAAGCCTAGCACATACAGTGGCAAACCTTTCGGTCAATAGCATTCGGACTTTTAATTCTTCGGCCTTTTAAACTTTCCGGCTTATGTACGATCGGGATTTGAATGCTTCGATGTTTTAAACCATCGGGCATGCGTGCTCGGGCATCTGTTATTCAGCCATTTGTCATTCGGCCAAACGTAGGGAACCCGTTACAAAGCCATTATGTGTCTATCGTTCGTAAAATCACAAACACATTCAGCAATGTTAATAAGCTCTGAGCAATTATTAGGCATTTCAACACAACACAAAAAAAAATGATATAAGTATTAATTTTTCAATGCCTCATTTTAAAATTATTTAATCATTTTAAATTAGAACTCTTTTGCTCTTGGAGGCTACTCATATAAAATTATCTAAAAAGTACAATTTTTTAAATACATACATACATAACGTCACGCCTGTATCCTTAATGGGGTCGGCAGAACAGCAGAGGTGATAAAACCATCTGATGTCACGTTTGACAAATTTGGGGGCATTATAATGATGGAGAGAGACTTGCAGTGATAGGGGGTCAGCCTATCGCCCACAAAAACGTCACAAAAACCTCCGTCCCTTAACTGACTTTTACAGTATGCCCGGGAAGAGAAGCAGCTGGCACATTCTATGTTTTTCTTTCGCTCCCAGTCCAGTATGGAAGGTGAAATTTTTAAAATAAAGATAATATTTTATGGACTGAATAAAGGGTATATTTGCCATACTGTTTTTTCTTTACAAAGAAACATACCGAGCAATTTCATAATAAGTGAAAACATATTTGTAAGTATGACTTATAAAATTGAATTTGCTGTATTGAGGAAATGTAAACAATATCAGAATTAAGGTAAATACTTCTATTCCATTATATATTTTTCAAAGACATTATACTAGTAACAAGACGAGCACTGTATTTTTTAATGAATCAACTTCCGTTCGAAAGCTTTGTGCGCGGTGGATACTCCAGTTTTTAACCTTGACTCAAAAACTCCGTCGCTCGTGTTGATTAGTGTGGTGAAATGGTACCAAGATTTAACAGAGGTGACTCAAATGCTGTGTTCGAAATACTTACGGGTGACGAAAGCTGGATTGATTACTATGATCTGGAAACCATGTGACAATCTGCTCAGTGGATGTTTCCTTTCGATGAGCTGCTTACTAAATTCAAGAGAGGTCAAAGTGTAGGAAAAACGGCGGTGACTTCATTCTTCGGAAGGACCGGTCATTATGCGACAATTGTTTTAGAATATAAAAATGATACTGATACTGCAGAATGGTATGCTGTTTACCACTTGTCTTGGAAAAAAAAAGAAATGACCTCGCAGTAGGATCCTTCACCACGACAACGCCTCCTCGCATACCGCCCGACGAACGACCGACTATTTGGCTACGTCATACGTGGAATTTCTCGGTCGCCCGACATATAGCCCTGACCTTGCGATTTGACCAGCAGTGGCCGTCGAAGAGACCCTTAGGAACGAGTGGGCAAAGTGCTTTTCTCGGTGGTTCTGAATGGAAAGTATTTTAAAGAAATGGAATTGAAATATTAACTTGCTAGTTTGCTCACTTTGACTATCTAAGAACTTTAAGTGTCGCCCTAGTAACTGAATATTATAATACCAGGATACATCATTGTTAGCGGAATCATATCCGCAAAGGATGAATTGGGATACTAACTTCTCAGGATTTGCCTAACACAAGGGATCACTTAGATAAGTCTCTACTTACGAAATCCTAATCCGTGACCTTTATAATACCAGAGCTATTCAAAACCGTACATATATTTACATTATTTCCATAAGGTGACATGAAGGATAAACGTTTACGTGATCTTTTTTTAAGAATGAACAAATTAATGTATTATTTCAGCATCAGGAAGTTACTTATCCATACAAAAAGGATTTAGCAATTTATAACACTTGCCCTTCTTAGTTATAAAGCCGACTGATTTGACAACTTTATTCGAACTATAATTTTAGTCTCAAAACGATCTTTGTTTTTTATTTCGCGCATCCGATATTTTGATGCAAGTACCATGATCAAGGTCTGTGCTTGCAACAGCATCGTAATATAGGATGCGCGAAATGAAAATAAAAAATCGCATATGGCTCCCAAAAAATCATTTTTTTTTTATAAAATATGGATGAGACATTTTCATCGGTGACTAAGACTGCGTTTGACCTCCATCTGCTGGCATAAAAGGTAAGGTCGAGAATGGCAGCACAGGGGTTTGGAAAGAAACAGGCTCTTCAACATTGCCAGAACACACCGCGGCCGGACCGGTGATATTTGGCAGCAGAGATATGGTTGCTAGCTAGGTGAACCCTGAAACTACGAAAACGACCTTATAGGGTCACTTGGGCTGGTCATCTTTAACGAACCGCTTATCCAGGGGCGGTACGCCTATTTTAAGCTGACCTTGTTGAAGTTAGCTATTTCTGATTATAAGTGTCAACAGTTTCATAACAGGGACGACCGGCTGGTGTACTGGTAATATACATTGCCTTCTATGCCAGAGGTCCTGGGTTCGAATCCCGGCGGCGGTGTGATGAACACAGATATTAGCCACCAAGTCATGGATGTTTATATGTTTATTTGAGTTTATTCTAATAAAAAATATGTATTTATTCAATATGTATGTTTATATTATATTTCTTAAGTATATCAGTTATCTAGTATCCACAACACAAGTTCTTTAAGAAACTTAATTTGGGCTAGATAATGTTGTGCGAGTGTCAGAAATAATATTTTTTTTTTCTTCGGTACTTTTTTGTTTCTTCAATAACTTTCTTAGTAGAGAAATAATAAAAAAAAAACGTTTCCTACAACAACTTCTTGGTAATAAAGGCAATCACTTTTAACAAATAACATTAATATGGATTTATTTCTTTCGCTCCGATGGAAATCCTTAGAAATAAATATCTTTACACAGACGAAATTGACAATCGGTGCATCATTTGTTGTCTGAAGAAAACTTTCTTTTATTTTTTCCGGGTTGTTTAGTTAAAAATTATGTGATGCTTCAGTAAAAAGGTTGCTATTTAAAGTTTCCTACTTTTTTTACTATGATGCGTATCTTTATTTCTATACTAGCTGTGACCCGCGACTTCGTCCGCGTGGATACCGTTTATTAGAGTTGGATAAATACTATTATTATATCCTCCTTGAAGTTAAAACTTACCTTATTCTAAATTTCGTCAAAATCGACTCAGTAGTTTTTTAGTAGTTTAGCTGTGAAAGCGTTACTGATAGATAAACAGACAGAATTACTTCAAAAACTGTTACAACAAAGCAGCGATCCGCAGTTTCACCTAGTTTTTGTGAAAAAGTATAGGTACAATACTACCTCTAGTTATGTATGGCTGCTTTTCACTGCCAAACGGCTAGGCCAATATTAATGTAATTTGGTATAGTAGTTAACACATACGTTACTTTTTATTCCGAAGAAATCTACGGTTTCTGACTTCCAAGAGGCAGAAACGATCATGAAATAAACAAAACCTTGATTCCCATTTTATCTCTGTATGTACAGAAAGCAGTACATCAAGGGTTACAAATCCGTCAACATTTTTTACTTGAATTTGAACTCTATAAGTTAAAATTGGTTGGGGAAATTTGACAGGTAATGTAACGCTTGTACCTACCTATATTAAATAGCGCAAAAGCTTGCGCTCGCCCCCCGCCTTTTTATATCCTACCGCCGCAAGCCGCGTCGGGCGCGGCAACCGTTACGCAAAAATAATCCTTATAATCATTCAATATTCACGCGCGATAGGTTATTAGCGTATTTCATGTATAAGTTTGGTGTTTCTATACCGATTTCTATGATATTATAAACGTAAGAGTAAAAAAATATAATCAGAAAGCTCCGAACTGCTAAGCTATCGGGATTTACACGTGTTATTGTGAGTCAACCATAAAATATAGACTTATACTGTTGTGAGATATTTTTTATATCATTTTATGAAGAATATTTCTGTCATACATGATTTCTATGTAGCTTTAACCGTTAAGGCTGCACACGCGACGGAAGCTTAAAAAATGAAGTAACTTCTCCCGTTTTTCCAACATTTCCCTTCACTGCTCTGCTCCTATTGATTGTAGCGTGATAATACGTATACCATAACCTGCCCAGGAGTATGAAGAATAATTTTACCAAGTTTCGTTAAAATCCGTCGAGTAGTTTTTGTTTCTATAAGGAACATACAGACAGACAGACAAAAATTTTACTGATTGCATTTTTGGCATCAGTATCGATCACTAATCACCCCCTGATAGTTATTTTGAAAAAATATTTCATGTACAGAATTGACCTCTCTACAGATATAATTATAAGTATAGATATAGATAGATAGATATAGATTAGTCGTTTATTGGTTTGCCCGCCCCTACGCTACTGTGAAATTTCTAATTAAAATTTCAATATACTGGGTTGAAGGCAATCGGCTTAATTTATTTTATATGGCCCAATGTTTTTCTGCCGTTGTAGTTCAAAAGTACCAGCAAACATCCATTTATCGTCATATACATTCTCTATCGTTTATTCTATCGTTTATTCTCTGACGGAGACCGCACATAAGAAATTACGACGACGTCTATAATCTTTATTTAAAATATAATAAACGTACGTACTTAAAGTAAATATGTGAAGTTATAGTGGCTTTTACGCATATTGTAGGGTGTTTCAGGAGTATTTTCCATTATTATCCATTATCCCATACTTAGTTTACTTGGTGGTTTATTGTCGTAATCTCCTCTTCACTCAAAACAGCCAATGCTTCGCGATAGGCGTATTAAAAACACAATAGAGCTGTGGTGATGATGATGATGAAATCGTGGAATAAATAATAGAAAGCAGTTATATTGTAACTTTTGTAATAAAGAGGCTTGATCGCATTATTGTAAATAGCTCAGGATAAGCGAGACCCTCACGATCACGGGCATCTGTATAGACACCGAAATGTAGAGTTAAAATAATAATACGAGATGCATCCAGTCAAAAAGTATTTTTATTCCTTGTAATAGTTATTTTTTGAGTTAGTCTTATTTTTTCAATCAAGAAATAAACAAGCTTTTTAATATAGTTAACCTCAAAATATTTCAAACAAAGAGTATTATTCTAGTAAATATTTCAAGCACTTCGCAACTCAAAGCACAAAGTATAAGGTGAAGGGGAAATTTAGTTCAGACCTACCCAAGCCATGCTTTAGAGACTTAATAGCTATAAAGTGTTTGTCGTATCGATTTTCCTCTAAACAATACATGGATAAACACATTTCTGAAATTAATTTGCATGATCAAAATATTGCTTTAAGGATGAGAGCGTTCGTTGATATAATGACACAAATTTTAATACATTTTCAGAACATAAATTTTCAATTTAGCCACAACGGAACTACATAAGTTCGAGTGCATAACAGCATTTTCGCAGTAGAAACTTGAGAAAATTATAAAATTTTTCCATACATTAAAATACAAAAAATATCAACAAATATTTTTTTTATGATGATGCTCTAACAGTTTTGCTCGGTAACATCCTCTTAACTTCTATTTCCCTTGCCCTTCTTAATATAATCATCTTTTTCAAGATTTAAGCTGCTAAATGCAAAATATATTTTTCCATGTCTGACTTGTTTGTTCGGAGACAAGCTATGTCAGATAAAATTTAAAAATATTCCTTCTGTTATTTGCATTTTCTCAAAGAATTTGAATGTAACGCTATTTAAATACAAAAGATAGAAAATATAAAAAGCGATGCTTTTCCAACGTTTGACTAGTAACGAATTAAAGAAAATCGTTTATTAAATAATGACATCCACTTTGGCGATGGGGTCTATCTGCCTCAGACGCCAGTGGTTGCGGGTTCTATTCCTACATGGAACAAGAAAAAAAAACGTTTATATATACAGGGTTGTTTTGTAGGCACTTGCCAAATTTAAATATTACGTACTTTGATATAATACGAATAACCTGCATTTTTATTTTAGTATCGCTCAGTAGAAAAAAGTAAAGATATGGTACCTTGATTTGTTTCACGAATAGTCGTTATTGATGAACGCCCTATACACAATACGATGCTATGACGCGGCACTTTATTGATTACGTTTAATAATACTACGAAGTAGTAGTACTACAAGATGTTTTGTCGCGCGACAAAACATGTTAACGATATGAGGTTGCAAGGTCACACTTTAAGTTCAGTAGTTATGCATACCTACAGGCAATAAAAAAGTTACCTACATAAATTACGTACAATCTTTTCTTCTTCTTTAGTAAGTGATCAAAATGCATACCATTTTTCTCCATACAGAGTCTAGCACGTTTTAACACATTTTCATGGGCTTTATTTAGCACTGCAGTGTCACTTTGTCAAATTCACACACTATTTGGTTTTTTAAATCAGAAAGGCTTCGAGCTTCGTTCTGATAAACGATTCCCTATTTGTAAACATTATCGATAGTTAGCGACGACTCACTGTCTAATAAACACATGCGGCGCAGGTTTCGTGGGCTCTCGCGAACGCAGCTGCGTTACACACGCTGCGCGTGCACTTCCGCCGAGGATGCGCGAGCGACTGAAGGTCATGGCAACAGACAAGTGTTTCCGGGTTTGCGACGGCGCCGCCGGCCGGTTTGGTTCACGTGCGAACATGTCGGTATCTTACCTGCTCGATGTAATGGCACGTATTGTCAAGAGGATACGATTGTTTTTTGAAAATTTAGACGTCTGTGATGTAATTCATTCGGTTAAACAAGTTGTACCACTGCGCGTAGTCTTTATAGTATTCATTCGTAAAATAATATGACCATGTTGTGCTTAACACTTTAGTGAATAATATGAATTTCCGTGTAAAAAAATAACTACTTTTTTTTTGCAGAAATGGTTTCTATTAATGACACTTATTAGGGGAAACTGAGGACACTTGATACTCCTGGGAGACTTGGTACATCGAAATATTTAAAGTACCGGACGTTATTGAACTATTTTGACTGGCAGCACTGACGCTAGTAGTCGAGCCCAAATCAAGGGGGAAAAAATACAGCTATCAAACCGCAATTTTTGACGTGACGAGCATTGTTTTGTTTTTGGCCGGTACAAGATCTTTTTTTGAATTGGAAATTGACTTGTTTTGCGTAAATTAAAGTGAAATTTATTTGTTTTTCTTAGTTAATAAGTTTAATTACTTAGTTGGCTGTATTGTTTGTTGATTATCGGCTCAAGATTGTAATGAGGGAAGATACTTTCACATACTTTTTTGATTTGTGTGGTAGTGAGGACACTTGGTACACAACAACTTGGTTACATTTGATCCCCGGATCAAGTCTCCCATATAATATAATTTGTTCAAGTTCTAAATAATATTTCTTTTTGCAGAATTTTTCAAAAATGCCTCGGGTTTACAAAACTACATGAAAACTACATGAGTATCAATATATTGCGGTGAAGCCAAAATTCAATTAGATTGGCAGTTGATATAAATGTATAACTTTTTAAAACTTTGTATTTGTTACAATTTGATTTTATTTTACAATTTGTGTTCCTTATATTTTTGTTCCTTAAAAGTTCTTTAGTGTTAAATATCAAAACTTTAAGACTTCGTATAATTTTGAGACTGATTAAATAAGTTAAGCTTATTACAAATATCTCATTTTTAATAAATGATTACTTAAGTGGATACTGTTTGAGTCTAATTTTCTTCGGAAGTTTTACCAAAACCTAAACTACCTGCATAGTTTTTCGCAGAAATATTGATTTTCCAGTTTAGATCATGTTGTCTGTCTGTAGGTATTTATGAACACGTAATTTTATTGTGACGAATCAACTGTCTCATGGCATAAGGGATACTTGATCCGCCCTGATCAAGTCTCCTTACAGGCCGAATCAAGTCTCCCATATAGTGGGGACACATGGTACTAACCCCTTTTTTTGAATAAAATTAAATATTGACTTATTTTATAACCTATATGTTTTGACTCCCACGTATATTATACCTAGATAAATTCTTCATACTTTAGTTAAAAAACATCTGAAATTCTCCAAAAATTTAAGATTTTAGGAGGCAAAATGAAAAGGGGGGATCAACTGTCCTCAGTTTCCCCTACGTAAAAAAATTTGGTAGATGTTGTCAAATGAACCCTGTATACCTAGGTAGGTATTTATAATCTAGGTTCCCCCCAGTTCGCTACATGGTATCTCATAGCGAAAACTTCACTTACTTTGAGGCCATGTAGTTGATGTGATGGTCTGGGGATTTAATTTTATTTATTTTAGTTTAGCATATTAAAATCGTTTTATTGTGCGGCTTTTATTCACAGGTTTTTATGTGAGGTGTCCCACTAGTTCCGAACTAGTTACGCGCTACATCCAACTCTTATCCGAAGAATAAGAATCTAGATTTTTTTTACTAAATGAAGGTTGACGGATGCCTGGATGTAGTGGGTAAGCTACCATAAAAATAGCTCTACCTCTACGCGCGCCCAGACCGACAACACTTTTGACCCACCTTAAATTTGTAAGTTGAAAAGAATACTATTTTAAAACCATCGAACCATTTAACAAAATCAGACAATCCCACAGCTAACTACCCAGCTTTTGTTTTCGTTTGCAACAAATTAATTTATAAACAAGTCGTGTACGGCCAGTGTCACTGCGAGAGAATGATATGGGGATAATTAGTTTTCGACTCACAGCTAATTGGCTCCTTTTGTTTAGAATTTTCCTTTTTATCTAACCATATAACTGTGATTATATAATGAGTCTTAGTTGCTATAAAATAAGATTTATATCCAAAGGGGATCAATGGAGCTTTTATCGTCGTCTATCGGATTGTTTAGACATTTTAAGTGGTCACGTAGACTGTTACTTAACTTTTTGTTGGACTTTTAATGGGTCTAGTCTAGACAAAGAAGTTAGGTAAAAGTTAGTGCTTGATATAAGATAGCGGCCTCCATGGCGCAGTGGTGACAGGCGGGAGAGGTCTTGGGTTGAATCCAGCCAGACTAGTTTCATAAACTAACTTTTCTAAATGTTCTCCTGTATACCAGGAGCTACCCTAGTTCCGCTGTGAGCTCTCAACAACACAAGCTTATACAAAAAAGCTCGCTTTGGGGCCACAGAGTTGTCGTGTCAGTTTGGGTTATTTATTATGATATTTCAATAATAAAAAACCTCTATGGATTACTTTACGAAAAATAAATTATTACAATACCCAATGGCATATAAGTTTAATTACATACAAAGCATACTAAAGTGTATAAAGTGTGATAAAAAATGCTAGCTCTTCTCCACTGTTTTACTCGAATAAGAGCCGATTTCATCGAAATACATTAAACGTAAGTTCAAAACAAGAAAAGAAAGTTAAAATTTGTTTATTAAAAGACTTTGTCCTCATTTTCTGAAATAAACAAATGCAGAGCAAAAAAGGCACTTCAACATAATTTTCAAATATTGCTTTTTCAAAAATTGCAATTTTTTTAAAAAACGACCTTATTGATTTTGGTGAAATTTATATGAATCTATAACCAGGGTTGTCTGTAAGAGATCATCTTTCAATGATAGTAAAAATATTCCTTATCTTCCTAAAACCACTACACATTTATTTTCTGCTTTTTTTAATTTTATTTACTTTTTAATCTTTAATAATATATTTTTTTTTCTTATACCTTTCATTGTAAAGTTAACAAATCCAAAAAATAATCTGTTATAATGCATACGAAGAGCGAGGTTTTTCCAACACAAGTATCTTCGGATTACTTTCTGGGAAGCCCCGGCAACTGAATTGTAAATAATTTACTGAAATAAATATATTTTTATTCTTATTTTATTTTAATGAAGAATAAATAAAATTAAAATAAATAAATAATCACGTAACAAAGACCCAAAAAAAACATACACACGACTTGGGAACCTCCTCTCTTTGGAAGTCGGTTGAAAACAATACAGGCCATCCTTTGTATATGTAGCAGGTTTTTCATTATACTGTACTTCTTTTTACACCTGCAGCCTGTGGGCTAGATATACTCAGAAATCTTACAGCACTCTTCGTGTTCAGTATAGCAACGCGTTCAGGAGGCTGTTGGGGCTTCCCTCATACTGTAGCGCATCAGGGATGTTTGCAGACGCGAGAGTCAATTGTTTTTACGCGACGATGCGCAGCAGGTGTGGGTCGCTCGCTGGTGCGCCGGGTGCAGGGGAGCGCCAACAGTGTCCTGAACATGATCGCTAGTAGGTTAGATTGTCCTTACATGGGTCATTGTCGTATAATATCGACTAGTAAACCGTAGCACTGACACTTGTACTCATCTTAATTATATGACTTTTATTAATTACATTATTTAATTTAATTTTTAATCATTTAATTCTAATTCTAATAGACTTTTTATAATAATAGACTAATTCTAATGTTGAATTGTTATAGCAACACGCCCTCTTAGGCGGTAATAGTTTAGTTTAATAGTATTATAGGTAAAATTATTGATATTTAAGTAGATAAACTGTTTGATTTATTGATTATATTATTATTATTCTTTTCTTATTTTTGTGATTTTGCTGTACATATATAAGTTTTGTTATATGGATTAAGTTGTCCGAAATAAAGATTTATTATTATTATTATAATTAGGTTTTTTAAGAAAAACCCCTAGAAAAATCTGAAAAACCTGAGATTTATATATGGTAATAAAAGTCAAAAAGTGTTAACTTACAGTTATTTGTCCCAGTCGGTGGATTGCACAGCTTATGAGACTCCGTGTGTCCAGGGATGTTGTCGGACCTCCACAGAACCCTCACGATCTGGCAGTAGGCGATCATCATGAGGAACAGCGGGAACCTGGCGGAAAGATCAACAAGTCAGATCAGAGAGAAATATAACATTCCTGGGTTTGAATAGCCCTATCTCCCAATGGTTGATAAGCGTGTCGAGTGAACGCAACTGGGTGATTGGATTGTCTGAGCTAGCGATGGCAGGGGAAGTTACAATGTCATAGAAGGCGCCAAATGCAATAAATTACTGATTGCTATCCGATTTCAGCGCCGCCTTCACGACTATAGCTTGAGGTAGGATGATGGCAAGTGACACTGAAGCGGTTAGGGATGCTAGGTTAACAGTGGCTCGGTGTTAATTGGGTTTGGTGTTGTAATCTATACTAATACTAATATTATATAAAGCTGAAGAGTTTGTTTTTTTGTTTGTTTGTTTGTTTGAACGCGCTAATCTCAGAAACTACAAGTGGGATTTCAAAAATTCTTTTTGAATTTGATAGCCCTACTCTTGAGGAAGGTTATAGGCTATATTTTATCCTGAAATTCCCATAAGATCTAAAGTTACGCGGGTAAAACCGCGCGCGGTGGCTAGTTGTAAATAAAGCTATGGTTACACCCAAACCCACACTCTCAGTATCAAGTAACTGCCCAGTGATTTATTCTATCGTAGAGGATCCCGTAAGGTTTCACATGGCGAGCAACCACTCTTATATATTATGAAGAGCCATACCGTTCTTAAACCATACTGTTGTCTTAAACCCCATCTTCACTTACTATCAGGTGAGGCTGAATATCTCATAATCTAGGTATTACTCGCGATTTAAAGGTTGACCGTAATTATGAAGTATACAGAAGGCGGCAGATCAAGATTTACAATGCTAACTTCTTCAACCGATTTGTAACTTAATTTCGAGCGCGTAAGGTGCAGATTCAATTAATATTTTTTGACAGATTTGTAAGGGTTGATCTGCGGCCTTCTGTACATAAAATAATTTAACAGCGTAGTAACTTAAGACAGAACGGCACATTTGAGGATTGAAGATATAATATTGTGTAACATCAAACGAACCTCATTGTTTAGCCTAATTATATTTGCACTTGTAATATATATATTTTTTTTCTTATTTCAATTACAGATTTTGTTGTTTATGTCAATTTGATATTTTAAGTTATTCTATAAGTTTACCAAGCATATAATACCATATATGCATAGTATAATAATCGATATGGTATTATATTGTAACAGCAATGATTAGTAAGTAAAGTACAAATTACCACACAAACTATTGTTTTATTTGGACAATGAATAGGCCACAGTACAGGTATCTACAGTAATTCAACTTCATACAAACGGACGAAACGCGAGCTATACCTACGCGGCTAAATCTCGGCATGTGCTCGGCATGCGGTCAGTCAAGAGTGTCTACATGCCAAAACTATTGTTTTTGGAATTCGGATCGACTAGGGGCTTCTAATAAATATAATGTAAAACTGTTATTTAAAGAAGGCGCAAAGCCGGTTTTCTGTTCCTGTTTTCTTTTCGGTTCCTGTTGCATTCGCGTTACGTAATCAAGTCGAGAAGGAAATCGATAGATTAGTCCGACTAAGGTATTCTTGAACCCTTCGAGTATTCGGACTACGCATCTCCCATAGTGCCGGTCTTAAAGCGAAACGGTTCTATTAGGCTATGTGCGGATTAATCAGTGAGTATTAATAAACAATTAGGTAAGTATTAATAGAACAATATCCACTTCCGACTACTGATGAGTTGTTTTCAAAGCTTCATGGCGGTGAGCAGTACAATAAACTCGACCTATCAATGGCTTATAATCAATTGATTTTAGAGGACGAGTCTAAAAATATCACTTGCATAAACACAAGTCGCGGTTTATATAAGTATACAAGGCTAGTGTTCTGTTTAGCAAGCGCGCCTTTTATTTTCACGCGCAATCGAAAGTGTACTGTCGGGAATCTAGGGAGTTTTATATCTATAAGACGATATTTGTTTACGGGAAAAGATAAAAGGGAACATTGTAATAAATTGGAAACCGTCCTGAAACGTTTAGAAGACGCAATTCTTACAAAACGAAAAGTGTAGCTTTTTCCAGGACGAAGTTACGTATTTAGAATATATTATTGTTGAAACGGTATAAAAACATTCCTGGACAAAGTTAAGGCGATGACAGAGGCGCCAGTACCTACTAACGTTAGCCAATTACAATCGTTTTTAGGGTTTATTAATTATCATAGGAATTTTATCCCAAATGCATCCACAGTCCTAAGCCCGTTTTATGAACTTTTGAAAAAGGGTAGCAGTTGGAAATGGACTAAGACCCACGACTCAGCTTTTCAAAGAATAAAAAAAATTATGACCTCGGAAAAGGTAGTTGCGCATTTCGATCCTAATGCAAACTTAATATTAACCGTCGACGCTTCACCTACCGGTTTAGGGGCCATCATTTCTCAAGTAGGCGCGGACGGAACAGAAACACCTATTTCGTATGTGTCACATACCCTAAATGCAACTGAGAAACGTTATGCTCAGATTCACAAGGAAGCAATTGCAATCATTTACGGCGTCCGACGGTTTCATCAGTACTTATACGGCCGATCCATACCGTTTACTTCACGTACCGATCATAAACCTTTACTGTCGATTTTCAGATTTTCACCGGGCACTTTTCATAGAATACATATTGATTTTCTGGGGCCTATCAAGGGTTGTGTCTACTTAGTAGCTGTAGACGCTTATACTAAATGGGTTGAAGTATACAATATGAATACAGCTACGTCATCAGCTGCTGTGATTGTGAAATTGTGTGATTTCATATCGAGATTCGGTGTTCTGGAAACTATCATTAGTGAAAATGGTACTGCTTTTGTTCACGAGAATTCGAGTTGTTCTGTAAATATAACACAATATCCCATTTGACATCGCCTGTGTACCACCCGGCTAGTAACGGACAAGCTGAAAGTTTTGTTAAGATTGTAAAAAAGGGTATAAAATGTTGTCTACTGTCGAGTCAAGATGCTAAACAGGCGTCAATGAAATTATTAAGATATTTGATGGACTACCCCACCTCCGTTCATTCTGCCACAGGCTTGTCCTCGGCACAGTTAGTCTACGGTAAAATGTTAAGATCGTGTTTGGATTTAATAAATCAAAAACCATTGTCGCCTTCGTCACCGTTTTCCGAATGTAATCTTATGAATAACCAACAGTGTATGCGATCTAAACAATTAAAATCCAGATTTAACTTTGATAAAAATGATTTTGTACTGTATATAAAATTTGTCAATAAGTTGAATTATACATGGTCTAAGGAAATAATAGTTAAGAAAATCAGCAATGTACTTTTTTAAGTTAAGGACCAGGACTGTGAGCGACACAGCTTAGATAATAAATTATATTTGTTATTATTTATATTTTTATTTCTTGCATTTATATCTAATAATTTTGTAAAATGTATTTTGTAAATTTAATTGTTTTTAATCTGTATTATGATTGAAGGATGTAAGGTTAAAGTTCTTAGCCTCAAATGTATGCAAAAATGTTAAAAAACCAACTGTCAAAGTAGTCGAGTAGATCGTGCCCGGCAACCTAGCCGACCTCCGCGCCTTTTTATCTTCCTCTTTGTTAACAAGTATATTGAAAACTAATTAAATTCGTATAAGTGCTATCCGTGTGTTTAATTGCATCGATCCTGACCATTCGTCGTTTACATTGGTCATTCGGCCGGATCGGAAGTTGTTCAACGTCATGAACAGAACACCGCCTATGGAAATGGTCAAGACCAGAAAGATGCGAGCTGATGGGATAGCCAGCGAAGAGCAGGTACAGCAGCCCTTAGTGCCCAGCACAGTGCCAAAAAAGCTGCAGAAAGCAGAACAAATGGATATTCGACGCACAAGCTCCGATGTAGGTAGTCATATCAAATGTGAGCGACCGTTACTAACGGTACCATCAACGGTCAAGTCGAAATCAGCAAAGACGTGCTCATCTGTAGCAGCTAGAAGGGCAAGGTTGGAGTATGAAGCGGCCCAACAAAAGGCGAAGATCGAAATGGATCTAATTAACAAAAAATTAGCAGCGGACCTAGCAGATCTGGACGAGGAAGGCAGCCTCCATACGGATGTTGACTCCAATCAGGAAGTAGAGAAGTGGTTAGAGCGCAGTCACCAAGAACTGGGAACACAGCTCGCCCCCGATCATGGCAAACCTTCGGGCGCGCAGTGTCTGTCGGCAACCGCTGGCAACGAAGATGGAACAGTTCACCTTCTGGCTAGTGCTCTCAAGGATTTAGCTTCCGCTTCCACCAGCAAAGGAAACAGCTCTAGATTGCTTAGTCGCTTATGTGCCCCTCGCGACTTACCTCTATTCGATGGGGACCCTATGGAGTGGCTTCACTTCAAGCAAGCCTACAATGAGTCTTCACTATTATGTGAATTTAGCGCACAGGAAAACCTATGGCGTCTACGAAAATGCCTTCGTGGGCCAGCACGGCAAGCCGTGTCTGCGTTACTAATAAGTG
The DNA here is from genome assembly GCA_944452665.1 of Stenoptilia bipunctidactyla. Classification (NCBI taxonomy): domain Eukaryota; kingdom Metazoa; phylum Arthropoda; class Insecta; order Lepidoptera; family Pterophoridae; genus Stenoptilia; species Stenoptilia bipunctidactyla. The sequence goes on from OX101741.1 coordinate 15,566,577, forward strand.
CTACGACCCCGGAGATGGTCATGTCTACTTTGGAGCTTCAATTCGGCAACCCAGATGTGATTTTATCAAAAATAATGACAGACATACATAAACTGCAGCCTGTATCGAACGACTATCACAAGGAAATCGTGTCATTTTCAGTGAAAGTGCAAAATTGTGTAGCTGCTATTAGTGTTATCGGTCGGGATGAGTACTTAGTGGCCACTAATATAATAACAAGCATATTGTCAAAGTTACCTACAGTCCTACTAGCTAAATGGGCCGACTACAGCTATCCACCATCCACAGAAGGTAAGCGACCTACACTAAACACTTTAAGTGAATTTTTAAAAATTGAAGCCCTTAAAGCTAACTCTATGGCGTCAGTTACGCAAAATAACTCAAATTATTTTCATAAAAGAAAAAGCAATGATAATAACTCCTCAAGGCCAGTCTTAGTAAACAAACACGAAAACAATGAAGTGAGCAACAAATGTAAATTCTGTCGAACTTCAGTCCATAAGTTACTAGACTGTAAAAAGTTTAAAAAATCACTGATAAGAGATAGATGGACGTTTGTCAAAAGAAACCGAATATGTTTCAAATGTTTGTTGTCAACACATGCAAGGGATATATGCCCAGCAAGTGCGTGCGACAGGGATAACTGCGGAAAACCCCATCATCGACTGTTGCATTACAATAATGCGCAGGTTAATATATCAACCGAGCGATCAATCGAAAGCAGCCGGAGCCTGCCGCGGACGCCGAGTGAACGCGATGCAGCTGAGTTGCAGCAGGGCGAGCAGCCGTCACACTCAGTGAGTGTGACACACATGAAGAAGACGAACTGTAAAGTGTTACTAAAAGTTGTACGTGTAAATTTATTAGGCCCTAAAGGTGTGATAAGTGCGTATGCATTATTGGACGACGGGTCCACAGTGAGTCTTATCAGTGCCGAATTAACATCGCGTTTAGGTTTGTGCGGTAGCCGAAACAGACTGTGTATATCCGGTGCGTGGGAAGGAGATGAACTTACATGCGAAACAGATGTCGTTCGGATACAAATTTCTTCGAGTGAAATAAAAAAATATGAACTTTATGCCCATAGTGTTAAGGCACTTAATTTACCGACTCAAAATTTAAATGTTGTTGATTGCAATAAATATAGTCATTTATGTACTTTAAACTTAGAATTTTGTAACGAGAATGTAAAGCCTGAATTATTAATAGGACAGGATAATTATAATTTGATAATGCCATTAGAGTTTCGTAATGGGAAGCGAAATGAACCCTGTGCAACACTCACTCCTCTTGGTTGGTGTATTCATGGTCGGGTGCCGGGGTCGTCCTCACAGGCGCGCCGCTCCACGCTCTTGCTGAGGAGCAGTGGAGACCTGGATGCTCGAGAGGAACAGCGGCAAATATTACAACAACTTCATGAACAGGTAAATAATTCATTTACAATCGAGTCTATGGGTACGTCGGGTAAGGCTCGTCTCAACGACGAGGACGTTCGTACTATCAAACACCTAGAAAATACTGCAGTTTTACTTGATGGCAAGTGGTACGTAGGCCTCCCGTGGCGTAATCCCAATTGTAAAATGCCTAACTCCAAAACAACTGCGCTTAACCGGTTAAAAGGAGTAGAAAGAAAAATGTGCTTAAATCCACAGTTTGCTGAAAGATATAAGGAACGAATCCAGCACCTTTTTCTAAACGATTTTGCTGAGGAGGTCACCAGCTATGAAAGTACAAATAAAACTTGGTACTTACCTCACTTTGCTGTTGATAATCCTAACAAAAAGAAATTGCGTCTTGTGTTCGACGCCGCAGCTAAATCGGACGGCTTATCACTAAATGATTATTTTTTCAAGGGCCCAGATATCCTAACATCTTTGTTTGGTATTATGTTAAGGTTTCGTGAATTTAACGTGGCTATAATGGGTGATATTAAAGACATGTTTTTAAAAATTAAGATTTTACCTGAAGATCAAGATGTTTTACGATTTTTATGGCGAGGTGATAAAAATGACCCCGTAAAAACCTGTAAGATGACATCTTTAATATTTGGTGCTAACTGTTCCCCATTTATCGCTCAGTTTGTTAGAAACAAAAACGCTGAGCGATTTATACCTATGATGCCAACAGCTGTTGAGGCTATTATGAAACAGCATTATATGGATGACTATTTAGATAGTCAGCCGGACGAACAGACATGTATTGAATTAGCAAAAAATATTAGCTATATTCACAAAAATGGTAATTTTTTATTATGTAATTGGTTGAGTAACAGCAAGAATGTTTTACATAGTCTACCTAAGGACGCACTTGCGAGTACTGCCGTAAAATTTAAAGTAGGTCAGGAGCTAGACTGCGAACGAACCCTAGGACTTTTATGGTATCCGCTAGAGGACAGCCTAGGATTTGACGTTTCGTTTAAACGAGTTCCGTTAAATATATTGAACGGAGCACGGCCTACTAAGCGGGAGGCATTAGGCGTCATTATGTCAGTTTTTGATGTGTATGGGTTTTTATCACCATTTACTATAAATGGTAAAATTATTTTACAAGAAACTTGGAAATGTAAAATTAACTGGGATGAGATTTTAAATGATAAAATATATGAAAAATGGTTGCTATGGTTAAATAATTTAAAATTAATAGGTTACATACGCATACCGCGTTGCTACCAAAGCGGGATAGATTGCGCGGGAGTAACAAAGACCGAGCACAATTTATCGAATCGTTATGATAACTTAGAATTGCATATATTTAGCGACGCATCGACTCAGGCTATGTGTGCGGTAGCTTATTGGCGCTGGACTGACAAAGACGTTATAAAAGTAGCCTTTGTGTCCAGTAAGTGTCGCGTAGCGCCGGTAAAGTTTACAACTGTACCAAGGTTAGAGCTACAGGCGGCCCTGTTGGCTGCTCGACTCGCCGATACAATACAAACCGAACATAGAATAAAGGCTGTTCGTAGAGTTTTTTGGTGCGATTCAACAACGGTTTTACAATGGATACGTAATGATAAAAGAAATTACAAGGTGTATGTCGCACATCGCTTAGGTGAAATTGATGAGCTTACAAAAATACACGAGTGGAGATATATACCTACTAATTTAAACGTTTCAGATATCGCGACCAGAGAGTCATATGATATGACTGTTCTCAAGAAGGAGTGGTTCGCGGGTCCGAAGTTCCTTTACAAGAGCGAAGATTCGTGGCCTGCAGACGCGATATCTGACAGTCGAGGTGTGATGAGTCAAGACGTGGAATGTGTGATGACTTTGAACCTGGTGAGCGATCATATACCTATACCTAATCCTGAGAGGTTTTCTTCTTGGTTGCGACTTGTGCGAAGTACTGCCGCCGTCTTAAGATTTATACACAATTGTAGACGTATACCTACCAGTGATGTTTCATTAATTGCGCGCGCAGAAAACCTGATTTTAAAATATTCACAAAGTCGATCATTTGAATCCGATATAGAAAGTTTAAAAATCGGTAAATGTTTGGAAAGAAGTAGTAAATTGATTGCTTTATCGCCGTTTCTCGACAATCACGGAATCCTACGTGTAGGCGGGCGTATCGATGCCGCCTTAAATATACCTATAGACATAAAACACCCTGCTATATTGGACGGAAAAGACTACATATCGAGACTTATAGTGCAGCAGTATCACGTCCGAGCAGGTCACGCCAATCATGAACTAGTTGTTAATGAATTAAAACAGAAATATTGGTTAATAAAGCTAAGGCCTACAGTGAAGACTGTTGTCTCTAAATGTATGCTTTGCAGGATTAAAAAGACTAAACCAGAGATCCCACGAATGGGAGACTTACCTGCTGGAAGGGTCGCTCATCACCAAAGGCCGTTTACTCACTGTGGCGTGGACTTATTCGGACCCATAGAAGTCACTGTTGGCAGGCGTCGCGAGAAAAGGTATGGGGTATTATTCACTTGTCTCACTGTAAGAGCAGTACATGTGGAAGTAGTGAACACTCTTACTACTGACTCGCTTTTAATGGCGCTTAGAAGGATGTCAGCCAGGCGAGGATGGCCTCATTATTTATATTCTGATAATGGGACGAACTTGCGAGGTGCCCATGCAGAACTAATAAAATCGGTACAAGGGCTAGATGAAGAAGTTTTGAAGGCTAATGCTTGTAACTACGGAACCGAATGGACATTCATCCCTCCAGCAAGCCCTCATTGGGGTGGGGCGTGGGAACGCCTCATAAGATCCGTTAAAGTGGCTCTTGCAGTGGTCTTAAAGGAGCGGGCGCCTAAAGATGAAGTACTTAGCACGCTACTTGCCGAAGTGGAAAATATTGTAAATAGTAGGCCACTCAGTCATGTCTCGGTCGAAGCGGGGAGCAGAGAATCTCTCACCCCGAATCATTTTTTAATCGGTTCGTCCTCTAATTTACCGGTGCTAGGTTATTTTGATAACTCCGATCTTTTTCTTAGAAAGCAGTGGCGCATTTCTCAAGCTCTAGCTGATATGTTTTGGCGAAGGTGGATCCAAGAAATCTTGCCGGAGATGGTGCCTCGGCGTAAGTGGCACACAGATGTGCAGCGCCCCATAGAGGTAGGTGACGTTGTTTTTATTGCCGATCCAGATGCGCCCCGCGGCTCTTGGCCTCGAGGGGTCGTGGAAGCTACGTTTCCTGGTAAAGACGGCCGCGTGCGAGTGGTCGCGGTAAGGACCACCTCTGGCACGTTAAAAAGATCTGTTGCTCGTGTCGCTAGAATACCAGTAGAGAGTGAGTGCTGCCAGGGCAGCACTAGGGTGGGGAATGTGAGCGACACAGCTTAGATAATAAATTATATTTGTTATTATTTATATTTTTATTTCTTGCATTTATATCTAATAATTTTGTAAAATGTATTTTGTAAATTTAATTGTTTTTAATCTGTATTATGATTGAAGGATGTAAGGTTAAAGTTCTTAGCCTCAAATGTATGCAAAAATGTTAAAAAACCAACTGTCAAAGTAGTCGAGTAGATCGTGCCCGGCAACCTAGCCGACCTCCGCGCCTTTTTATCTTCCTCTTTGTTAACAAGTATATTGAAAACTAATTAAATTCGTATAAGTGCTATCCGTGTGTTTAATTGCATCGATCCTGACCATTCGTCGTTTACAAGGACACTTCTCAATATTATAAGAGACATGTAATCCAAATAATGTCTTACAAGGGAAAATTGTTGGTACAAAAACAACCTACGGACGGGCCTGTCTGCTCGTCACCGACGTTGTCGCCGCCGCGGTCAGGTAGCCGTCACCGCCGCCGCAGTCACCGCCGCGGTCTCTGCCGCGGTCACCGCCGCTGTCAACGCAGCCTTTCCGGTCGCCTGCGTACCCGAGTCTGTCCCCGGGGCCGCCGCCACTGCTCCCATCACTGACAGAAGTACGGAAAACGCACTTCCGATTCCGTCGATTGCACAAAGCACCGAGTGATGACGCCGGAGAAGATGTCGCGGGTGGTGAGGACTCTGACGAACAGTTCGATAGAACAGTGCCACACAGAATATTGAGGAATCGTCCAAAAGTTGATTTTAAAAATTATTATTAATTTAGTTTATTGTATTGTTTAATGTTTGTTTACTTTTATAATTAGTTATCGTACTAGAGGGAGGGTTGTTGTATATGTGTGCGTGCGCGCTTTAAAGGCACACGCGTATTGTCCAATAAAGCAGTGTAAAGCGAACCTGCGATCGTACGATGTACGCAGCCTCTGACTCCAATTTGCTGTCGTTCAGATGATGAGAAAAGCCCAACCCGGGATTTTTCAGCAAAGGGGGTGTTTAGCGGGTAACGCTGGGTTCGGTGAGTCCCGCACTGTTAGGGATTGGCTGGCGGGGAAGTCCCCCAAAGGTCCCCTCTCGTGCATCAAGCATTCACCTGCTCTGCTTCTGAGACTTCCTTAGGGGAAGTAGTCCCCTTAGTAGGTAGTCTAACGTTTCTTTGGCGGAAAAAAGAACCTGCGATCGTTTCACTTGCCACCTTTTCGTATACCTAATATAATGATAACATGTAGGCATTATTCATTATTGTTTTGACATAACAATGTAATCCATGATTACTGGGTTTTGATGTGATAGACTTAATATGCGCTTATTTATATGATGCAGCATTTTATTTATTTTCATACCATTTCATACCTCACAGGTACGAAAAGAAATAAAATGAAAAGTAGGTAGTAAGTAAAAAAAATATTGATCAATCAGGTAAGATAAGGTTATACAAATTTAAATTTGTTTAAAATAAAAAAATTAAGGAAAAGTTTCTGAAGCAGATTCATCTAAATTTTGTGCAATATTTTCATTCACAATCAAGTCAATAAAACACGCTGCCTATTGTTGGGCATTTTAAAAAGTTTTATTAACTTGTCCTCCTTTTTTCAACCGACTTCCAAAAGGAGGAGCTCCTCAATTCGTCTGTATATTTTTTTTTGTGTCTTTGTTACACGATATTTCGGACAATCATCAATCGATTTTGAAAATTAGTATTTCATATGATGAATACTAATTTTCAAAATCGATATCGAATACTTCAGAGTTGGTCCCATATAAAATTCATTGAAATCGATAGAGTACTTCATAATTTTTTTTTTAAATATGTATGAATTTGGAGATTCTTTAGGTACCTTGATGACGTTTTGACGTGAACTCGGTTTTTTAATGCTCTGCATTCCTTGATTATTAAATACCCTCTGGCTCAGTTTTTTTTGCTATATTCATAAACTTGTCCACTTGCTGTCTGTTAAAACTTCTTTCTTGAAATTTTTGGGTAAAATGTAGAGTTCCTTGAAATCACTAGCTTGGTAATTTATTTTCACAAATATTTTTGCTTTACCTCTGCGGAATTCAATAATTTTAAAACTGGAAATATTGTAAGTTTTAGGGAAAATGGATTTTAATTCGTTTTTAAATAACATTAAATCTTTGTGGACATGGACCGAGACGCAGCAAACTAGCAGCACTTTTACCAAAATACAAGGACGACTCCCCACGCGCCCCCTACTCTACTCTTCTTCCTGTTGCGGTAAACCGCTGCAATCTGGATTACAGCGTTTAGCAAAAATAATTTCTTAAAATTAGGTTACCGTAAAGTTTTCTTCGGAACAGACACTATTTATGAACTGTAGATTGGACCAGTAACAAGCTGACATCGTGTAGAATATTTTGCGATGTATTACCATAAAACGATGTAACCCGAATTGCAGTGTTTACTCATAACAGGGCAGCCCGGTCCTCGCTGTAGACATTTATTTCAAAGATGCGGCCAAGTTGAATTACTGTAGATATTTGTACTGTGACTAGGCGCTTATATCTCAAACTGGCTATTTCATGCCCACTTTCCCCTACTATTTCGTCCGTCTGTCTACCTGCTTATCAAGATACTTTTTTTCAGTAACGAATGAAGGCACCAAGGTAAATTAACAGCCCAGATACATGTATATGAAGTGCGCAATTTCTTGAAACAGAAAAAAAGTATTCAAAGGATACGACGGCAAAGTATTCAAATCTATAAGAAGTCTACTTCCTGTTGTAGAATCATAGATTTAGCAACTAGTGAATCTTACGAATCCAAAAACTGGTTTTTTATAGTTATAGCACAAAAAAGAACCTTTAAAACTTTTTGTTGAACAAAATGAGTGCATAATATGTCCTCAAATTCAAGTTACTTAACTTATAAGTTGTCTGTTCGTACATACTCGATTTCCGAAATGAACGAACTATTCAAATATCTTCAAGTTAATACGGAATCCTCGGTCCATGAATCTGACTCGCACATGACAAGTTCTTGTATTATCCTGTATTTAGCGCCGTAACGTAGAGGAATAATTTTGTGAAAGAGAATTAAAACTAATTTGTTGTTCAAAGCACTTGTCATTAAACTTAATTACAATAGAAAATGTTTGTAGCTTCAGTAACGAATTGAGATAACAGACTTCTTTTGTGTCTTTGCGACACAGCGAATATTTTCAGATGCGGTCAAATACAGTAATGCTGTGGACTAAGACTTGGCTACGAATTGTATTTTCTATGTATTTTACTCGTTAAAAGATAAAAACTCAAATAAATAATACCGTAAAAAGGTATAAAAATTGAGTGATAGGGTGCGCAACAGTGAAATAAGAAAGAGATGCGGATTGAAAGAGGATGTAGTGACTAAGATTGAAAAGGGTATGCTACGGTGGTTTGAGCATTTGGAAAGGATGAGTGAAAGTAGATTTACGAAAGAGGTGTACACATTATTGGATGGTGTTGTTGGAAGGGGCCGGCCTAGGCGAACGTATTCCGATCAAATTGGCGATATTTTGACAAAGGGCCTAGTTAAAAGTACCCGTAACCGGCGATCATGTATGAAAAGGTTGATGAATGTGGAAGAAGCGAAAGAGGTATGTCTGGATCGCAATTGGTGTTCCCTTGTCTCTGCCTACCCCAAGGAGAGACAGGCTTGAGGTTATGTATGTATGTAAAAAAGTAAAAAATTACTTATGTAGGTTTAACAATTTATTTATTGGGCTTAGTTGTTAATAACTTTTGAAAACATACATAATACATTCCAAAATAACCGTTTTTTTTTTATTTACTTAGGAACAGAAAACGAAAGACACCGCTATATTGTTCTAAATTTAACCACAACTTCATTATTGATGTGTAAAATGTGCACACAGAAAATCAAAAGGTGTACAAATCAAATTCTTATTACATTCTTTTAAGTAATAATGTAGTATTTATAGGCTGTGAAAAAGTAGTTTGAGATTGTAGATTGTAGTGTGAATCGTAAGTATGTAATGACCATTGATGACCTATTTTTTGGCTAATATGTTAAAATTACTTAATTTAAAAAAAATGAGTCTTAAAACCCTATACTTCTGTAGGAATACCGTTGCTAGCTCAGTAGCAACCATTTGTTGTCATCAAATTTTCTTCATATATTAAGTCTACAACTGCAGACATCGGTCCCTGGTACCCGTCCCTTTAGTTGATAGCAACATAGAACCTCTTTCCAAAAACTTAAGGCAAACGGTTACAGAAGCAAAAGGCATTGAAATCTTAATTTTAAAAGGACAAAACTTAAACAACCATTTCCTGGGTACTTGGCATAAAGTCCTGAACTGCGTACATCCGGAGTACCAGGAACGGAGGAACAAGAGGAGGTAATTAGGACAATAAGTTTAGGGAAAGTTTATTTCCGTATACGTAATATAAATTAAAAGTTTGACTAATGTTTTGGACGCTTGGAAATAGTTGTTTTGAGAAGGGGATGCATTATTTATTAAAATGGTAAGGTTTTTCCTAAACCTCTTATTTTGTAGGTTAGATATACCCTTTACCAAACGTTATATTGAATAATTTAATTCATAGTATTTTATAGGTTTGACGTTAAATTTTCAGCTTTCAAATCGTTAACCCTAGAATACTAAACATCGCCTGACAGGCCGCGCTCGGTCAGTTTTTTCCGGTTATTTCAAAAACGCGACCGCGAATCATATTGTGCTTTTGTGCCAATTTGGTATAAACCACGCTGCAATAGCCAGCGCACGCAGGCCCAGCGCGGATGCTTCGTTTGCAAAATATAAGCCACTCAATCGCCTGGGAGGCGATCATTAGTATTAACGGTAAGTTTAATATTTGGTTACTTTTTTTGTTTTGCGGTTTTTTTAGCATGTAGCTATGTTATTACTTAGCAAATGTTTATTTTCTTTTTAGATAGATCTTCACGATGAAAACTAGCCTATTCTTTACTAAATGAGAACTCCGACAGCGAAACTGAGGACGATCTGGAAATCGATCCTTATGACTCTGACGATAGCGCGGGAGATCCTTCTTTCGTACCATTCCGACTAGAAGAATACCTACAAAATATTACAGTTGATGACTCTGAACCTCCAAACAGTTCAGTACCACATCAAGCCACAATTAATTCTTCAGATTCACCTGTTCCAGAAACTGTGTCACAAGAAGAACAATCAGCTGATAACAAAAAATAAAAGGCTGACTTAGATTAGTTTGTAGACAAAACTGTGATGTTGCCATAACTTTGATTTAGAGTTTTAAAAAGTTTATATTTTCAATAGTAATAATAACGCCAAAAAAATTAAAATATAGAAGATTTTTTTTTGTTACAAGACTCTTCAAAGACTGTTATGTTATAAAAAATAACTGTTTCTAACTATAAGATTTAAGTAGAATGTTGATTTTAAAGAAGAATTTTTATTATAGTTTTTAAAAAGGTCGAGATTTGCCTATTAATTTATGTAATCTTTGTAAAAAAATAATAAATACCTAAATAATAAAATGGGTTTATTTATAAAGTCGCCTCCCAAGCGATCATTAGTATTAAGCTGTGGTAAATTTATATTAGTATTCTAGGGTTAAATAAATCGTAGAAATCTTAACAGTCAACAATACTAATAAAGTTATATAACAATTGCAGCCTACACAAAGATTATGTATGACTATCATCAGCTTGCTCTTTTAAAAAAATCAGTATTTAACTTAATTTAATAAATACATTCGAGGCATTTCAAACGTGGCAGTAGCATTCGTGCATGACTTTATAAATAGTTCTGTGCGACAGTCTCTGTGGTGCAGTCGTGAGATCGCGTGTTCGTTTCCCGCACGAAACAAAAAAAGAACTGTTCCGAGTCTGGGTGTTTATCTGTATACGTATTTTATATTCTAGGTTCGCTACATAGTATCTCACTCCACAAGCTTTGCTTACTTTGAGGCCATGTAGTTGGTGTGATTGTCAGAGGATTTCATTTATTATCATTTATTTTGTAAGTAATGGTATATTCTGTTTCATACCGATTCATTCTATCTCGATCAGGTTTTCAGATAAATTCATATGCAGAACCAAATATGAGCCAAAACTTTTCATTTTTTTTTTCATATGGTTGTCTGGACAATGTTAATAAAAATTGTCAACATTTACGTTCCAGGTTTCATTGAGTAGGGTTTGCGAGTAAAATGCTTTACTGGTTTGGTTTCAGCTGCGCTATATTTTTCAATCTTTTTATACGTTTAATTTTATCCTCTAGAATGAGATTAACTGGATTTAATGAATTAAATTATATTTTTTAGACGACTCGGTGTTTGGAGTTTTTACATTCAGTAAAAATGGTATTTTATTTATCTAACTATAGCAGTTGCGCGCAGCTTTTCCCGCATTTTGTTGATCTCGTAGTTTCGTAGCACTTGAATACCAACTACAAAATAAAATTTCATATACGACTGGTAGTTTTTGAGATAAAGGCGTTGAAGTGTATAAACTCATCAGATTATTTATATTAGTATTGATATCGAGTTAAGGTTAGGTTAGGCGTTACACTTTAATTTGGAAGTAGGTAACTCTAAAAGCTCCTTGCAAACTCGCACCTAAATTTAAATTAGTGATTCTAGCTTTTCTTTGTCTTTAAACAGATAAATAATAATTTGCTTCCCTTACTATGCGACAGGTATTTATTTTAAAGGAAAGGTAGTGCTGTCCAACTCTTCTCATAAGAATGTGCAAACGTGTTCGTTGCCTACAGTCGGATTGAATGGATGGAAAAAGAATAAGAAAAAAATTAGTCTTATCTAGTAAACAGTAACTTGTCGTAAACCATTATTTTTATAGCATATTTATTTTTTTGATGTTGATAGCTAAACCTGCGCCTTCCAATATCAATATTAATGCCAGGTTGAAGGTGAGTGCATTCAGCTATAGAAATAAAAAAACAAAATCTTTCTCCCTCTATGGTCTCTCAAAAACAATAAGGTTTCTCATATCTGACTAATACAGCCTTAATTTATTACGTCCAAAGACGTAAACAAACTATTGTAAGTTATATTTAGATCGATTTATGTAAGTTATTTTTTGCTTTCAAGTTTCGAATTAATGTCTTTGTGACAATGTAAAAAAGACATACCTAGCTCTAGAATATTGCCAATTTTTTGTGTAATCTCTTTTTTTCACACTCAATATAGCCCTTTGAGTTTATAGTCTATACCTGCTCGTAGTAAATTTGTCAAGAAAAAGGGTTTAGAGACAAATAGATAGTCACGGGTTTTATAAATCAAAATCTATAGAAGATTGCCTTGCTTAGTGCGAAATACAATATCAACAGCGGTCAATAAACTCTGATCCAAATTAGAATGAGATGTTCTTTACTGAAGTTTATCTATTTGGGAGAAGATTTGTAAGGTTTTATCAATTAACTGGTAAAAAAGTGTTTAACAGTAAAAATAGAAACGGTCTTGCTTGAAACAGCAAGAATCGTTTGCTGGTTACTGTCCCTTCTGCCCAGATCCCAGACCTGGTCGAATTGTCGGGTGCTCCCGCCTACGCAAGCGTGGTGCTTTACTCGTAAAGTGCCCAAAAATAAGAAATTATTTATTTGCATTTAATATTTGAAATTATTACTTCGCAGCTGAAAACTTATCGTATTCTTACAACATTTCGTGAAACCGATTAATTTTCGAATTTAAAAAATCGACGTATTCCTATTTTCAACGAACTGTCATGATTAAAAGCTACTACCAAAGAATGTGTAGTAGGTATAAGAATAGTCAGTAAGTAGTTTAAATGACAAGACGTTGAAAATTGTAACGCTTTTTAGCTACACCTGGTTGCTAATTTTCCTATTCATCGGGTCAACGAACCGTTTTTTTATATTGAAATGTGGCATAAGTTTAGTTGTTATAACATAGCTGTGCATCACGGCTTCACCTGGGTTTTTTGGAAAATACATACAAAACACTAAACTACAGTAAAAACGAGTTCTAAAGAAACGCATTTGGTAGAAGTCCTGGCGTCTTATTAAATGTAGGTATGTAATAATAACTATGTAGCTACCTATATACAATACCTATGTACAGTATAATAACACATTGCAGCTTACACCCTACAAAATCCCATTTTGACAAACACCTGCTGGAGTCAGGCCATAGCTTGTCTAATGATCACACTTACCAGATTTTAAACAGATGTGATCAAGGACTACGTTTGAATATTTAAGAACTAGAAATCCTTAAACATGGAAAACATAGTCAAATTTTCAATGAGCAGTCTACAATCCTTTATTACACTTATTTATTGACAATGGGTCACGGATTCATTGAAGTTGGAATTTTATTTTAGTTACACATTTGTTTTTCTAAAGAACGACATTATACAGAGTGACTGGCACATGACCCGCCATAGGGGCAGAGCTTATAGATGGGATCATTTGCAAGTATTTAAAGCCTTCTTTCTATGGTTTAAGTCTTATAGTTTTGGAAATAGGCATAATTTTGTACTTTTTTGATTTTTTCTCAAAAGTTTGCCTTTAGACTCGCACAAGTTATTTAATAATTCATGTTTTTTTAATTATCGTTAATGAGTAACTTATATGTTCCTGTGTTTGAGTTACATCGGTTTTTGCCGGAAATAAATTCTCAGAAAAAAGATATTGCCCTTGAAAAAACACAAAAGGTTGAAAAAATCTCGAACACAAAAGTTCCAAGACATTAAAAAAAAATAGCATAATGTTGTAATTTATTTTGCTTTAAAAAACTTCTTTAGTTCATTAGCTTTCCAAAAATACCAAATTTAACAACCTCTAAACCATGCTGAAGTGCTTTGTTTTCTGTCGCCATTAGGTTCTTCGTTGTCATCGATATGCTGATTGTTATCTTTGATTGATTATATTTGACAAAGGAGTCATTATAATGGTAGAGAGAGACTATTGCAGTGACTGGGGGTCAGGCTTTCTCTCACGAAAATCCTGCAATAAAACCTCTGTCCCTTCACTTTAACAGTATGCCTGGGAAGAGAAGCTGGTACATTCTATGTGTTTTCTTTGCTCTCAGTCCAGCATGGAAGAACATATTTATTTAAAATAAATGTTGTCTTACTAATAAAAATCACTATCCAACAGATGTTCAAATCGAATAATGACGTTAATTACTAAATAAGGGTATATTAAAAATTTGCTAAGTGCCCTTATCAATGCAGTGTTGATCTATTTGATCGATATCGATACATTTCAATACATTGCACGTAGCTCAACATCCATGTCTTGAATATTTAAATACAGAATGCCACTTTACGTAAACTTAGTTATCTGTAAAGCGAAGTTGAATAATTGTTAACGAAGAGGAAATCTATAAAATTTCTCGTCGATGCAATAAATAAAAATAAAGTAATGTAATCCACGAATGTTTTCAAATTGAATTCTTCGGTTCCATTTTAAATGATTTTGTGTTAAATAAACTATAATAAATTAGTTTTTTTTATAATTGTTGGACATTATTCACACAGCGACATCTAGCTCTAAAGTATACCATTATACTTGTGTTTAATAGGTACTAGACTAGACAACGGATATACATACTTATACAATTTTTTTCTCATAAATAATATACATATTCTACATCATACACCCAGACCAATGCAAATCAGTTGATTCCCTCTAGATTTATTCAGTAAATCTTCCTGCTTTAACGGTAAAATTGGTCTGTCCGACTATGAAGAAAAGGCACTCGGGTAAGCGACCCCGGCCTCCCTAGCTACTGCGTACACTACAAACGTCCCCTCCGTGTATGCAGTATCCTCAAAATACCTTTTTCCTTTCTCTCTTTCCTCATCCTCTTCAAAACGGACCTTATCCTTTCCTATCCGACGAAGTAGGAGCAGATACAATGAGGAAGGGAATTAAAAATATACTACCCCAGGAGGGTACCAGGTCACCTGGAGAATCCCTCCCTGAGGCCACCTCAGGCAGCCCCATCGTATCTGGGGGGGGCAAAATTCCCGACGACGACGTGCATTGCCACACGTCACGTCTTGTCCCCCCAGCAGGCAAAAAGAGGGCAGGGGAATGCCTTTTTGCGACGATGAATGTTTGCGGAGGAATAGACGATAAGATTGACGAAGTATGCGAGGTGATGAATACCAGGAAAATTGATGTGCTAGGTGTGAGTGAGTCGAAAAAGAAAGGTTGTGGAATGTCCACGCATGGCCGACTCTCTGCTTACTGGACGGGAGTAGAAGAGTTTGAGAGAGAAAGCCAAGGTGTGGGCATTCTTTTGTCAGAAAGAATGAGTGATTGTGTGAAAGGTTATGAGTATGTGAGTCCCAGGCTCCTGTGGCTGAGACTGAAAGTAGGCTTGACCAGGATTTTTATCCTGTGTCTGTATGCGCCAGATATGTCCAAGCCACAGGCAGTCAGGGAAGAGTTTTGGGATAATGTTAGAGATGTGCTTGGAAAGTGTGAAGATAATGAAAGAATTGTTATATTAGGCGATTGTAATGGCTGGGTGGGAGTAAAGCGTGATGGGTATGAAAGGGTGTTAGGTAATTTTGGTGATGAAAGGATAAATGATAATGGCACTAGTCTGTTAGATGTATGTTTGGAGAGAAAGCTTGTGGTGACTAACACTATGTTTAGTCACAAAATGATTCACATGTATACATGGCAGAGACAGTCTGAGAGAAGTATGATTGACTTTGTAATTGTGGATGAACGGTTGAGAACGAAAGTCAAGGATACGAGAGTGTACCGTGGAGTAAATGTCGGAAACGACCATTTCCTTGTGGTGTCACGAATAGCAGGTCTGCTTGAAAAATGGCGACATCGCCCACGGGTACGTATGTCTGGAAGGAAAAGAGTGAAAGTCGAAAATTTGCAAGAAGAGACTGTCCGTGAGAAATATAAGTTAGAATTGAAAGAAAGGTTGGGACAGCTATTGAATGATGAAGACTGCGAGATAGAGGAATATTGGAGTAGATTTAAGAATGGTATGGTAGAAACGGCCACCCAAATATGTGGGGTAAGTGTGAAGAAAAATGTGAGAAGAGATAAGAACGAGTGGTGGGATGATGAAGTGACATTGTTTTGTTTTAGAAAAGAAGAAAGCGTGGCTAGATCTACTAGCAGTGAGGGGCAGAAATAGAATACGAGACGACTTGAATGATGATGAAAGAGTAGCAAAAGAAAAGTATGATAGATTAAGAAAGACTGTGAAAGATATTGTGAGCAAAAAGAAAGAAGAATGTAAGAACAAGCTTGATAGGAAATTCTCGGAAAACTTTCGAGCCAATTCCAAACTGTTCTGGCACTTAGTCAGAAGAGCCCGAGGGCAGGTTGGAGACTCGAAAGTGGGCGTGTTAAGAGATCAGGATGGGAATATTGTTAGTGAGCATGAAGATATTATGAATCAGTGGAAAGAATATTTTGAGAATTTATTTGAACGAAGTGCGAGTGATGTTTTGGAAAGTAGGCCCTCACCTTCGAGTGGTGTGGCCAATCGTGAAAATGAGATAAGTATGGAAGAAGTTATGAAAGCAATGGCAGGTTTGAAATTGGGTAAAGCGGCAGGGTATGATCGAATAGATGCCGAAATGCTCAAGGCGGGTGAAAATGTCACTGCAAACCTGTTGTACCAGCTTATTAATAAGTGTTGGCGGTCCGGCCGTGTTCCGGGCGACTGGTGCAAGGCCGTTATTGTGCCACTTTATAAAGGAAAGGGGTCACAGCAGGAATGCAAAAACTTCCGTGGCATTAGCCTTTTGAGTATTGTAGGCAAAATGTATGCAAAGATATTAATCGAAAGAGTGATGGATGAAACAGAAAGCAAGATCTGGGATGTGCAAGCGGGATTCCGAAAGGGGATGGGATGCATGGATCAAGTCTTTGCCTTAAGATCAGTAACCGAGAAGGTTCTGGCTAAACACCGAAAGGTTTTCTGCTGCTTCATTGACTTGGAAAAGGCGTATGACAGTGTGATGAGGAATGAACTTTGGTCAACTCTATCCGAGTTTGGGGTGGACAGTGACTTGATACGAGCACTCAAATCCTTATATAAGGACTCGACTGCTTGTGTCAGGTTGAATGTTGACTACACAGAATGGTTTAGCATCGATCGCGGTGTTAGACAAGGCTGTGTAGCGTCTCCATGGCTGTTCAACCTATTCATGGATAGCTGTTTGAAAGATCTGAAAGAGTGTGAATGGGGTTTAAAAATGAATGAGACAGTGATCAAAACTCTGCCTTACGCTGACGACCAGGTTCTACTTGCATCGTCAGCTTCGGAACTGCAGCAAATGGTCACTGTGATGCATGAGTCGTTTAAAAGAAAAGATGTGAAAGTGAATGTTGGAAAGACGAAAGTTATGGTTATGGAGAGGAATGAAGATATGACGGAATGCAATATTATGATAGGGGATGAAAAAGTGGAACAAGTGAAAGAGTTTGTATACTTGGGGTCCTTGTTTACAAGAGATGGGAAGTGTGAAGGTGATATTGAAAGGAGAGTAAAAGCAGGAAATTGTATTAATGGCGCCATATACTCGATAATGGCAAGCAAAACTATACCAAATAAGGCTCGTCTTGCCGTACTTGAGGGAGTTTTGGCGCCAACGCTTATGTATGAAAGTGAATCTTGGGTGTGGCAGAAGAGACATGAAAGCAAGATTAATGCTGTGGAGATGAGAGCGTTGAGAAGCATGTGTGGAGTGAAATTGAGTGATATAAGAAAGAGATGCGGATTGAAAGAAGATGTAGTGACTAAGATTGAAAAGGGTATGCTACGGTGGTTTGGACATTTGGAAAGGATGAGTGAAAGTAGATTTACGAAAGAGGTGTACAGAGCAAGAATGGATGGTGCTGTCGGAAGGGGCCGCCCTAGGCGAACGTACGCCGATCAAATTGGCGACGTTCTTAAAAAGGGCCTAGTTAAAAGTACCCGTAACCGGCGATCATGTATGAAAAGATTAATGAACGTGGAGGAAGCGAAAGAGGTATGTATGGATCGAAGCAATTGGTGTTCCCTTGTCTCTGCCTACCCCAAAGGGAGACAGGCGTGAGGTTATGTATGTATGTATGTATGTATTATTAGCAAAGTTTAATTTAGAAAGGCCTATAGCTTCACTAGCTGCTACATACACTTTTCCTTAACTTTACTTTATCCCAGACATTGTTAGTATGAAGGTTAAGATAGTAAGGAAAGTGGAACTCACCAAAGCGCTTTTGAACAGAATAGACTACCAATATAAAATACTGTCAAGAAAACACTTATTCTTTTATATTTTAAATCGTATATTTTGTAGAGCCCACCACGATCTACGCAGTAAAGAAATTAAGTATAAATACGAAACAGCAGACAACAAAAAAAAAACAATTAATTCATGCGTAGGTTTAAAATTCTAACATTTCTTTGCCAATATAAATTATATTAGAAAAGTAGCACTACAAAACGAACACCTACACAATAATAAAACATTCTACAAAAAATATTCACTGTCTAGATTTTGTGTTTCGAATTTAAAAACTACACTTGAATCAAGTTTTAGAAACATGAGTAAAACTGAAATATATTTTGCCCTAATGTGGAATTCTAATTATTTTGTTCTATAAAACTTTTGTCAACCTTATTTTTTGCAAACGTGTACAACATTGTAGAAATTCGCGCTAAACGAGCAAAAAATACAAAAAGGGAAGACTTGAGCTTGGACATATTATGGACTTAAAGATAACTCACAAATGTATGTGTTGCATTTTTATTCCTCACATAGAAACAGTGCAGATCACGTAATTAATGGATAACGTCTTTGTGAAGACTTACCATCTGCATAGGTAGGTAACATCGTCCTGTGCATATTTATTTATTTTTTAAATTTATGAATCACAGTTTTATGATAACGTATCTAAAAAAACCCATGTTTCTGTAATTTAATTATTAAGTAAGCTTCATAACTGAATCCACTGCTTTCTGCTGACTGGTATTTAGATGGTAATACATACCAAGGTGTTATCGCAACTGACTTACTTACACGTGCTTGATATGTAGATCTAATATTTATCCGGTAATGGGACTATTACCTAGATATCGACCAATTTCAAAAAAATGCTTACGTGTATAGAAAAAGCGCCTTTATGATGTGCCACTTGAGATCACTATCGCCCGACCAGGTAGAAGTGCACTGCATGAAGTACTGCACGTTAAATCTCAGCTGCATTTTTCTCTGCACTTGAAGAACCACGAACTCTGGTATATCTGTTGAAACAAAAAGGGTTTTATGAAAAATAATTTGAATACAGTGAACGCATGAAGACTGAGATTGAGAGACTTACGTCTTATTGATGTTTTTAAGTTTTTGCATTTAAAATGCTCAATTATTCTTAAATAAATGAAAAATGTGATAAATAAAAATTACCCGGCCAGGATTCGAACCTGGGACCTCTCGTTTGCCGGACGAGTGCTCTTCCACTGAGCTACCGAGGCCTGGCGGTACGCCTCGAAATTACTTACCACATTTTTGTTTTTACGTTATATTGGTAACGTAGCTCCATCTTATGGTATAGCTTTGCAGCTAAGACCACCCGAGACCAATTTCTTTACAGAAATTGTGAATCCCAGTTAAAGTGAAGCATTGCAATGTTTTAATAATGTTTTTAAGTTTTTGCATTTATAATGCTCAATTATTCTTAAATAAATGAAAAATGTGATAAATAAAAATTACCCGACCAGGTTCGAACCTGGGACCTCTCGTTTGCCGGACGAGTGCTCTTCCACTGAGCTACTGGGGCCTGGCGGTACGCCTCGAAATTACTTACCACATTTTTGTTTTTACGTTATATTGCTAACGTAGCTCCATCTTATGGTATAGCTGTGCAGCTAAGACCACCTGAGACCAATTTCTTTACAGAAATTGTGAATCGCAGTTAAAGTGAAGCATTGCAATGTTTTAATGATGTTTTTAAGTTTTTGCATTTAAAATGCTCAATTATTCTTAAATAAATGAAAAATGTGATAAATAAAAATTACCCGACCAGGATTCGATTCAATTTTTATTAATCACATTTTTCATTATTTTTTTTAATTTAATATTTACAAACGAAAATGTTTTGTTGTATTAAACGGATTTATTTTTATAAATAGGGCTCATTTTAAATATAAGGTTGTCATTGTAGCGTAGTGACAAAACGTTCTTCCCTTATAATATGACTAAGACCTAAGAAAACTAAGAAAAGCTCAAGGTGCTCTCACATAGCAGTTATACAAAAAGATTTTGTAGCACGATAACATTTTATAACACTGAGTCACATTTTCCTACGGCATGTTACATGTTTTCTTTCCGCTAACCTGCCGCTGACGCTCGAACCTTGTTTGAACTTAGTTATATCATGATGTAATTATTTCAATTTTTTTGGGTTGAGTGGCAACCAGCATGATGTAATTATAGTTGAATTGTTTTCAAATGATTTTCCTGACAGTTCTCATTTTCCATTACGCGCAAACTATGTACAACTAATTAAATAGGCGCGATAAAATTAAAAAACTATGTAAATAACATTGTTTTTACTGAAATTAGAAATTAAACTATTAATCAAGTGTAATTTTTATTATTAATTGTAAGTAAATTAAGCAAATGTCATAAAAATATTTATCTCAAATTTACATATTCAAAGAAACGGAACGTTCAGATGATAGGGATTGACACTACTGAATCGACATTGAATCGCTGAATATGAGCGGCCATCATGTAACCGTAAGTCTCAATACATTTTTTTCACCAACTGATTCGATATGTAAAATCAATCGAATGGAAGATCGAACAAATTCGTTGCGGCAATGTCACTGAGGTTGTCAATTTTGAACTGTCACAAAAATCATTTGAAAACAATTCAACTATAGTTGTATATTATCACTAGTTATGTATTTACCTATATTGTTTATTACACTTCCATGTTACAACTTATGTTAGGCAATATTACAATACTAGCTGAATCGCGCGGTTTTGCCCGCGCAATTTCTTTTGCCGAAAATACTGAAATCCTGGAGCAAACATCCACACATCCATCCAAACTTTCACATATATAATAGTAGTAAGATAACAGATGTGTGGGAGCATCTTTAGCAAGAAAAGAAGATACAGAATGTGAACTTACTGAACGTGAGTGAGAGACACCAAATAATCAAAATGGCGGTCTTGGCTCGTCCTGTTGTAGACTTGAACCGCAGTGGGAAGCAGATGGCGTACCAGCGGTCCACGGAGATGAAGGTCAGGGTCAACACGGAGACAGTCACTGAGACTGACTGCAACAAAAAGAAACAAATCATCATCATCATATCCATCGGCTGGGAGACCCCCACTGCTGGACAAAAGTCAAACGTTCTGTTCTTGGTCGGTTAGGTTCGACTGCAGTGTCAGGTTATTTTATCCAGCATGTTTTTTCTGTTGGTTTATCTGCAAATCTAAACCACTAGATGGACTACGTTAGCAATGTAAAAACAGAACATGCTAAGTAATATCGATGGCGTGTGGCCATGGCCTGGTAGCTTAGTCTGAAGAGCACTCGTCCGGCAAACGGGAGTCCCAGGTTCGAGGCTAGGTCAAGTGATTTTATTTTGAATATTTTTTAAGATACTTTTTTTAATTGACCAAAGGAATTTTTTGCAGTGTTCGACTCATCCCGCTGAAATGTTTTATGATTTTTACGTTCGCGAAGAAAAATGTTTAACATTAGATTTAAGAAAGTAATAGTTTAATAAAATTATTATATTGCCAGCCTGCTTTATCTGACCTTCCATCAGAGTTGATTGATGAAGGATTTCTCTATGTAATGGAAGAAGCTCTCGATAGCAAAAGGGTCATGCGATGCAATGACTACTTTACTGAAACTTGTCTGGAGAATGCACCATTTGCAGACACAATAAATAAAAAGTAGTCAACTTTTAGATGCAAAGATATTATTTTATTTCTACCCTTCTTTATTCAAAATCCCAACTATCTCAGAATTTCAAAGAGATTACCTGATCGAAATGAAGATAATCAACGAATGCAGAGCATTAAAAAAACCGACTTCACGTCAAAACTTTGGCTGAGTTGAGAATGTCATCCACGTAAACATTCTCCGAAATCATACATATTTTTCAAAAGTTTGAAATTTTCAATGAAGTACCCAACCGATTTCAATGAAATTTATATAGAACCAACTATGAAGTATCAAATTCTATTCATGATTGTCCGAAATATCGTGTAACAAAGACACAAAAAAAAGAAGTCGGTTGAAATCTGCATTATATCAAGTACTCGGCAGCGAAATCACGATAGGACGTTACTTGGACAAACTAAGATCCAAACTATATTAATATCATTCACATAGGTATCTAAATTGATTTATAGATAATATGAGAGCAGAGATTAAAAAAACTGACTTCACTTACATTTTTAAATCCTTGTTTAAACTTTGATTGAAGTATATATTATGTTACGGCTAAAGGTAGGTGTGAACATTTATATAGATTAGCCGGCTATACCTAGGTTTGTCTTCTAGGAGGTGCTAATGTTAGTTTTTTTTTTCATTAGCCGGTTAAACTCCTTCCGGAAACGGAAGTCCCTTGCCTAAAAATGTAGAAGGAAATGGAAAAGGAAAGAAAATATAATATTAAATATTTTGACAGTCTTTTATGTACTTTTCATACATTTTTAGTACTATCAACCTCTTGTTTGTGATAATTATTTTTTTATTGATACTGTTACCTACTACCAAGAATCAATTAAACTTCATAATTTTCTTTTTCAGATCATTTTTCTTCATAACATTTAATGATCATGTTGCTTTAATTGATAATGTTTATTTAATTAATAACTAATAACTAAGATCAGTCCTTGTTTAGAATAGCATGCTTTATAACAGACAATATAATAAAAAACATGTCTTGATGACTTATTGCTTGACTATTGACCATGTCGGGGTTGTGGTGGCTGACCTCACACTTAAGGCTAAAGCGGCACCGCTTGCTTCGCTCGCTCGGCTCGCGCACGTGTTGCCTACATGCAACCTAACTGCTCCTCCTCGCTACGCCTCCAGGGGGCATTCGAAAATTCCACCCTGTATATATATTATATTCTCCGTGAACATATGTATTTTTTCGAAAATTTAAACATTTTTACAAAGTGCTGTATCGATTTCGATGAAATTTATATGGGATCAACTCTCAAGTATCTTCTATCATATGAAACTAATCATCAAAATCAATTGATAGCTGACCAAATTCTTGCATCACAAAGATACAAAAATAAAATAAAAATAACATACACATGAATTGAAAACCTCCTCCTTTTGGAAGTCGGATAAAAAAATAAACAAATAATTGCTTGGTTAATTTTAACTACTTTTTATTATTAAATTCTAGTTGTTGCCCGCAATTTTGACTTATGTTTTTATAAGTGTCTTATAATCAAACGCCGGTGATATTATTAAGTGTAAGAAAAACATATCAAGACTGATTTCATTTTAATACACGTAATTTTTAATTAGAGAATACATTTTTATACGTGACTTGTAATCAAACTCCTGTGATTTTAGCTAGTTGTAAGTAAATTATTAAGGACTTACTTGAAAATTATTTGGTTTTATTTATTGATTTAAAATTTTATTTTTTAGCTGTTTTAATTTAACATTCATCATCATCATCACAACTCAATGTATTGAGTCCACTGCAGGGCTATGAGTTTAGGCCGTAATCCACCAAATTTCTAAAGCCTATTGCAAACTCTCGTATTTTTATCAATAACAGTCTAAAGTTAGATTTAACTATTGAAGTTTAAATATTTTGATCAGGTGCTTATTTTTTTATTCCAATTTACAAATATCATCTTCGTTCTCTTGTATACATCAATGATCAAACAAAATATAGAGAACCAACCTTTGAAAAAAATGCGTTAGCAATAACGTAGTAACGACATATTGAGGAAAATGACAAAGCAATACATCAAATGTCAACTTTGTGTCAAACAAAAGTATTTGCACATTTTTCTTTTAGACACTCACATATTCTCTCAAAAATTTGTACGTTCTGTCATTTACCTAATTCTTTATTTTATTTATTCATTTAGTGTACTGCCATGTTGCTGAAAAATGGATAAATATTAACATAATACTAAAATAATGTAGGTAATACTCAAATACAAAAAAGTAAAATTATATTCTCATGTGATTTTTTGCTTTGAAATTAAATATACCTAATTACGTAAAATATGTTCGTAATTATTTTATGAATATTTACGTATATTGTTACAGTTCAATCATAATTAAAGCTTGTGTATTGGGTATGTTTTTTTTATATCCTTTAGCAATTTTATTTAGAAAGGAACAGCAGAGCCTTTTTCTACCAGTATGTAAAAACATTACTTAACAGAATGTACTTTCTATGCGGGCTTTAAGCTGAAACGTTTCAACTGAACGTGTAAATTTTTTAAAAACACCTGACATTTTTATATTGTTATAGAAAAAAAAACATCAGACATCTGTTTTGTTTTCATTATCAAATAATTTTTTTTGAATTTATAAAAAAAGTTTGAAATTTCTTTATTTTTTCGCAAGTAAACGAGTAAATAACTTTTAAATTTCCAGCTTGCTAGCATACGTCCAAAAAGCTACACAAGGTGAGCGTCATTTGATTTGCGCGCGTAAATAAATTCAGTTATTACGCTTTTTTGCATTTTTATTCCAGAAATGAAATATTTATATCGTACTGTTTGAATATTTTACGATTCATTAACAAAAATAAAATACATTTTAACCGAATTTTATCACCTTTATTTTCAATTTTAAGCACTAGCTTACAACCATGATGTCCGAAAACACTAAGTAAATTGTAAGTTATATTTTAAACAAAATGTCGGCTAAATAAGGCTTTTATTAAAAAAATATATAACTTAAACATGGCTTAAAATAAAAAGGGTAAATTAAGCAGTCAAAAAATACCAAAAAGTTCGCTTATTAATACATTAGCTAAGGGTACTTATCTTATCCAATTTATATTATCTGGCTTTCTCTTTGATCACGAATACAGTGTAACCTTCCTTTTCATCAACCTTAAGTGGCACCGTTAATTATATAAATGTCATTGAGGCGGCGGTAGCTTAATTATGGTAAAGAATTAATTATTCTAATTACAAATTTTCACATTTCCGTCTTAAATTCAATCGTGCTAGCTATTTAGTCATTTTTTTTTTACTGTAGGTATTTGGATTTAAAAAATATTGTTATGTTCTTTTTAAAATAAGAAAACAGTTAAGTTAACAAAAGAATAACGGATTTTTTTATTGCTAACTAAACCTGCATTTATCTTCAATCTTCCTGGTTGTTTATAAAATATTGCCGACACACATCACCGGAGGAAATGTGATATTTGGCGACCAATATTATATGAAGGGTGGTCGCTAGCCAGGCGGTCCTTGAAGGGGTCCTACCACCAAGCGGGGCCACTCGGACTATATAGTCGCCTTTAGCTAAAATGTTTATCCAGAGACGGGAGGGCTATTTTGAATGAAAATAATAAAACTACATTTGATATTTTCAACTCATTTTTATTACAACCATTTGAATGCACCCATTGCACTTCTCCTCAGGTTTGAGATCAAATGACGATTTAATGTCGAAAATTCAAATTTTTCTTCTCTATACTCAATAGTATGTGCATATCTCAATTGCTTATTTTATTTTGATTTAATCATTTAGGAAAAAATGCTATAAAATAAACGAATACGTAATTTCATTTATCAATACGTTATGTAGTATAGTTTCCCATAATTTCCCATAATTCGTAGGTTGCCTCGCAGAAATCGCTCACCAGCGATAAGGCCACCTTTGTACAATAGTTCTTTTGTAAAATTTAATTAAGTTTTCCTATGTAACCATGTTGGTGTACAATAAAGTGTTTATTATTATTATTATTATTAAACCAAAATTATGATACAAAAGTAACATTAGCATACATTTTACTCACGGTATAGTCAATTTAGACTTTCGAAGTTACATTAACCCACCAAGCCGAAAATCAGTAAGATTTTAAAAAATATGATTATCAATAAAATTTGAAAGTTCCCAATATTTCTCCTGAATGGATTTTTTTTATACAAGGTCAAGCATCAAAAAAATGAGTTTCTTTGCGTTTTTCAGCAAAATGATAAGTTTTATCATAATAATACTTCCATTAAAAATTGTAGATCATAAAGTTATCTACAAAAATGTATCATTACTTTTTTTCCTACAAGACACTGTTTTTAAGATAAAACGATTTAAAAAGTTGTAATCTTTAAATTAAAAAGACGTAAAATTGTACGTTTCGTTTTTTTCAGATTTTAAGAGACAGAGTTTATATGAAGGTGTTCTCTAGAAGAGATGAGAACAAAACGATTTATGACTGAGAACTAATTGAACATCCATTCCGCCCCATCACGACTGATTCGTCATTTTACTTAGTCTCTCTCTTCTAAGTATACCTACCTGTATACCTGATATACTCGATATAATATACCTATATATATATATAATGTACCTATATACCTACCTATAAAGGTCTTTTTATACCACATTCTGGCAAATAAATAAATTCTTATTCTTATTCTATTCTTAAGTTTATAGTAAAACTTCGTATTAAAAATCGAAATATAAAATAAGCTATTTTTGAGTTTCCAAACTCAAAAATTCTTCATCATCAAAATCAAAGATACGATGGAACCATTCATTAAAATCTGAAAGGCTACGAATGTCACTACAAAACACGAGATATACAAATGTTGAGGATAAATAATGCCTTGAACCAGCGTTGATCGAGTTTTTCAGCTATCGCTATAATTGGCTCTGGTAATTTGAGAGCTGTCCGTTTGTTAGTGCTCTCAGCAACTCATCAATTATGACAGACATATAAGGTTGTTTGCATTCTGTTGACCATCTAAATAGAAGTTTAAATGGAGAAAACCTAACAAAAACTTTCAACACGAGATACTTTACTGCAATACCGTTCACATAATTACAGTTTACACAAAGTAATATTTTACAGCCACCGCTCATCCTGGTTTAAACGTTGTTATTTCAGACAAAGTATTACACACGTTCTTGCACAAAGGTATGCCGACGGCAGAGGTTGGTTGTATAAGAGAAAGGTAATTCTAATTCGTGCCCTTGTATGCAATCCATTTTAGGTTATTTTTAATGGCATATAAACGGAAAAACAATCTAGACTCGAAGAAAAATTAGATTATGTACTGATGGATTTATAATGCATTGCTAATGCAAAGCCATAGCTTCTTGGAGTTATTTTCCTGTAATTTCACTGGTCGTATTTACTCACTTACAAGAATTGTGCTGGGTTGGGTGATAGCGATTTGTAAGTTTGGGCTAAACCTCCTCTTTGTCCCGGTGACGAAGGCTCGTAAGCTTACTTAAATGTTTGCCATAATAATAATAACAGCTTAAAGCGTATTTTAATATTGACAAATATTTTTTTTAAATATGGACTGTGTTCTTGGAATATAAATAATATAATATAAATAGGGGGTTTCTAGCCAGGCGAATCATTCAGAAGTTCTGCCATTAAGAACACTTACGGAATATTTTCGTTTTCAAATATTTTTTTTTAATATAAGTGTTTCATAATATTGTCTTAAGTTTTCGCGATTCATACTATTAAATAAAACACTGTTTAACCGGTTTTATTGCGCACTGACAGTCGCTCGTGGCCACGGGGTCTGCAAAGACACCGAAACGTCGAGTTAAAATTTAAAATGTAAATATACGCGATAAATCCGGTTAAAAAGTGTTTTATTGAATAAGTGTTTCAGTTACAGAAGAGACTCAACACGATAGCCAAGATAGGAATATTGAAAATAGCCCATTGCTTGGAATGACAGTTTATTATTGAAAAATATTAGAAGAGACATTAAAACCAATGTATATTTTACCTTAATAGTACTGTTTTAATAGGGTGGATTTCACAAACAGGGTTTAATAACGCAGTCAGGTACTGATAGAACTGAAAATAGTCATGTTAGCGATTTCGACATGGCAGGGTTTAACCGTCTTCTGGACGGGAATGGGAAAGCTTTTGGTCAAACTCACTGTTGAACTCGGCAAAAAAAATTGATTTAAAAACTTTTTAATATTTAGAATAGCAAGTAACTCTTTGCATGAATATATTTTTATAGAAAGCGGGACATAAAATATTTTGAGGAGCTTTTTATTTTTACAAAAACTTAATTTAATAACTCCAATATTCCTCTATCTCGCAGTCTTCGTCATTCATTAGCGGTCCCAACCTTTCTTTCAGTTCCAGCTTATACCTCTCACGGACAGACTCGTCTTGTAACTATTCTTGTCGACTCTCACTCTTTTCTTTTCAGATATATATTGAGGGTACTGTAAGAATTTTATTCCTACGAAAGTTCTACTCGTTGTAGACCGAAAATGGACCTAAAACACTTCTTTTGGGCTATAAAGATGCTATGCTTCTCGGAATCATTGCCTCAAAACCATAATAAAATTGTTTCAGTGTGATTCCAGACAGAAACTACAGGATGTTTTATGAATTAAAAATGATTTTTTTTTGGAGCAACGTTTACAAAAATAGTTATTTTCTCCGAAAAAGGTCTGATGAATTTTGCGTAAACTTTTTTGAAAAAACTTCTACAACTTTCTGGCAAAAACTTTCTTTTAGAAAAAAAAAATTAAATTGAAATTATACAAAGGTTCCTGCCATTAAGACGCTAACTTTTCGCAGTCAAAAAGTATTTACATTATGTAAATAAGGATTTTGTTTAGATAATTTGATGAATTGCAATGAGAGGAAAAATAATCTGGTCTGATCCGGTAATCGGCGTCTCCAAAATCTAGACCAATTCTGTATTCAAGCATGTCTAGTGGCAGCTTTGGAAAAGCTGCATCCTCTTCATAATTTGTAAACTCGAGAAGGCATGCCATGAGGGGTTCCATAGCTATATTGCTTATCATATAGCATATTTGTTAAAATATTTTGATATTTTCTATTACTAATGTCATTTATTTAAGCCGAAAAAATTAACTTAATTGGTTAAAAGTTAGATTTTTAAGAACCACAATTTCATAAAATTGTGATCTCATAGCATTACGTCAAATACCTACCAATATGCCTAAATATCGATGAGACTATAGGGCCGCCAGACTGTTGAAAACACGTTGAAAACCAATGCTTCCAACCAAGGTTAAGGAAGGTTAAGTTGTTGTCAACCAATTCCGAGTCATCCACACTGTTACAAACGGTGGTTTCCAACAAGGAGACAAACAAGAACACAAGCCAAGGTCACGCCAGGCCACGCCCCTTAATCGTCAGTGTGCTGTGATCTCTCGCGTTGGCAACATCTTCGCGATGGCAGTTTTGTATGCAATTGAGGATACAAAGAAGGAAAGGTTGAAACGCAGGATAAAAAGTTTCAAAACTCGAGTCATTTCTAGTTATAGTTACATAGTAAAATATACAATAACAAGCGTACACACTGTCCTAAAAACAGACATACATCTACATATATAACGCAAATGCATATCCTTTGCGTGTCCGAACCCCGATCAAGCGTCAAGGTTGGTCGCCTCTAGATTTAATATGTATTGTAATATGCGTGTATGTATGTCTGTTAGAAAATCGAGTCCACAATATCAATATCGTTCTTAATAATCGATTTCATCGGCGGTATCGGTGTCTCTGAATCTTTTTGTATTTTCCAGTAATAAATATCAGCTGTGACGTCATAATAGGTCTTAAAAAGTCGGCACGCTTGGTTCGAATACAAATCGTGGCACTTGCGTTGTCTAAGTAGATGTATGTCTGTGATTATAAACACCGCCGTTTCCAACCCGCCAAGGTCATGTAATTTGGTTGTCAACAGCCGTCTTCACTGTTGGAAACACGTTGTAAACTAGCAATGTCACCTTGGTTTGATGTTTTGTTTCCAACAGTGTATTTGGGCTTTAAACGATATCACCCTTTGCTTTACATCAAAGAGTTAATAGCAAAATTAACGCAATAGGTACCCTTAGGAATTTTCAGTGTTATAACTGTGAATGGCACTATTCAATTAGTTTCACTGAAATGGAAAAGCACGAATAACTCAATTCGTATACTGTTCCTAAGTATACGAATAACTCCTGGAGTTACAGGTGACCCTGAGCGGTGGCAATTAGAATTAGGTATCTAACTCACGTATTTGTTTGCCTACTATTACCATTATCATCATCATGACGACCCCTTGTAATGAGTCTACTACATGATCAGTCACTGGCCATGAGTCTCTTTCTTGGGTTCAGGCTTTAAATCATCAAACTAGTCTAGTGCTGATAGGTGAAACTAATATAAAACATTTTTTTAAATGTATAGAAGGACTTACAAGTAATTCAAATACTTTCCAATATTTTCACTCAATTTGAGAACGAACTGAATTTTAAAAAGAGTACCCCAGCTTTAATTAAAATAAAATTACCATACGCAATCAGCGCAAAAATTATTAAAATGAGTTTAACGTGTGAAAAGTGTTACTGAAGGATTTTAAATACTTTTTATTAAATTTCGGTTTTCAGTAGCGTTTTACTATAAAAAAGTTGAGTAATTTTATAATGTCAAGATATAAAGGCACCGTATATTTAATCAACGTGCTTAATATCAGCTTTAACAGTTTTAGTTCTTTGTCCAGGTGTCGTTTATAATATAAAATAAACAGGATGAAACCCAATCCAAATTTAATCAAGATTGGCCTGTAAAGCCAAGTTTAATTAATAGGTCAATTAACTTGGTAATTCAAAAAGTAACGCACAAAAGATGCGCAAAATTAATCGAAATAATTGGTTTTAGTTGACTTCAAGTGATTTTTTTACTTAAGTTGCAAATTTGTCTTTGCGTAGTAATGAGAAGGTTTATATGGAGTTGGTAAATTGGGGAAGAAATTGTTATGGAAGATTTGATACATTTTTGACTTTATTTATTTCTGGATTATATTTATTTAGGAAGCAAAAGAAAAAAATAGAATGTACATACCAGCTGCTTCTCTTCCCAAGCATATTGTAAAAGTCAGTTAAGCGACAGAGGGGTTTAATCGAATAAATTTCCACTGGCACACAGGCTTTGACTTTGCTCACGCTATTAGTTATATCTATAATATTTGTATCACTTTGTTGAGACTTAAGACCCAATAACTGAACCACCCTTGATGTTATAAAACTAACTTGAGAACCAGAATACAGGATGGCTTTGGTCGTCTCGTGCAAATACTTTTACTCGTGCTGTGGGAAGAAGAACGTGATTATTCAGCTCGAAGGACCACATGTAAGATGTAGGACTGTATTTTGGTGTCACTGGCAGGGTTGGTCGCTGCGGGAGATAATTAAAATTGCAGAGCTCTAGGACGATGCGTGTATTCATATAGTTGCCGGACAGAGAGAGAATTTGACATATAATTGCCATATTTGGCATAGATTATATATAAAGTACAATTTTTAGTGTTGCAATTTTTAGTAAAATCAGTTATGTAGTATCCACAACACAAATTCCTTAAGAAGCTTAATTTAGGCTAGATAATGTTGTGTGAGTGTCAGTAATATTTATTTATACTCTTTGGCGCCGTTACCAAAACCAACGAACGAGAATCACAGCATATACTGTAACCGCTACAGATTTTAACTTTTACTTAATTGTGAAATTTGCGTCAAAATTCTAAATTTTAGATTTCATTATTTACGTGATACCACCACTATTTTGGTAGGTCCATCTTCTGAAAAGAACTAGCAAGAAACCCAGCAGGAATTCGCTAACCTCAACTCATTGTATGAACCACGATAGTTTCAATAGAATAAAAACTCCCAATATTCAATGAAATTGACTTTGAACCGAACATCAAATCATTTGTCAGCCATCGAAAAATAAAAAATGAAAAAGCTGCCACAATAATTAAATGAATTATCAAAGATCGTAAAGCTCTTTTAAAGAGACGTTCACCCCACAGCAAATTGGTCGGACATTAAAAATTTTAAACCTCTAACAGCAAGAGTAGATTAGTAGCCAAGGGCTGTAAGGCATCATTGCAGCCCGAGATATAGTTGATGCTTACACCCGAGCTAACTATTCTGCTTTAAATCTCGATTGTGAGGTAAGTAGAAAAGAACCGGCATTACAAGAATAAAACATTTTATTTGTTGAAACTAGCTGTGCCCGCGGCTCCGCTCGCGATAATTTCGGGATAAAAAGTATCCTATGTTACTTCTAGTACCTCTGATGATTCGTCGAGTAGTTTTTGCGTGAAAGCTGAACAAATATCCACGCTTTCATATTTATAATATTAGTAAGGATAAGGATTGACATTTTATGATTGTTTAGATCACTTTCACATGAGGCTTAAGTATCTATGGAACGCGTTGAAATATATACGTTGACCGACTTCGAGATGAACATCCAGATGGGTCACAGATATCTTTCGTGAATGTTAAAACTTAAGATCCGCCACACAGCTTCTGAAGAGCTGACATATCTGCCTAACTGAAATCTAGTAACTTCATCATGTTCATTTGTCAGTGCAAACTACACTCGAGAGCAAAGAATTAGGGTCGGAGACAAAACTCATGATATCTCTCAAACTATAAACGCTAGCTTATTCAAATAAAAAGCAGGAGGAAGCCTCTTTAATGCCAAACATAAAAAGTGAATAAAAGTAATATATATTTTTTAAGAAATGACATAAAAAAAGGAAAATCAAAAATTATGATTTATTTTGAAAATTGAACCAGCAATTCAAATCATTTGTATCGATTTTGTTTGTTTTGTGTCACAAAAAATTTTTATAAAAGGGTTTCCTGGTGTACAATATTCATTATGAAAGTACAAATCATGTCGCTCACATCTGAAGAATGTACAAGAATCCTCACTTTGCTGGAAGACGGGCGTAGTCAGCGTGATACAGCCAGGATGTTTGGCGTATCGTTATCTACGGTACAACGTATTCTCCAACGGTTCCAGGAAACTGTATCAAACCTTCGCCGGCCAGGAACAGGCAGAAAAAGATGCACAACACCTCGTGAAGATCGATACTTAGTCACAACAATGCTTATAAACCGATTTCTCACGGGTGTTGAACTGAGAAATCAATTTGTACGTCTTGGAGGAAGCAACCCAAGTGCGTGGACAGTAAGGCGACGTCTTGCCGAAGGTAATTTGAAGCCATCAAGACCAGCAAATGGCCCCAAAATTGAACGGGAGCATCGTATTGCAAGACAGAGTTATGCACGTGAGCACTTGAATTGGACTCTAGAGGATTGGTCAAGAGTTTTGTTTACAGACGAGTCCAGATTCTTGCTGTATAAGCATAACGGTAGACACAGAGTATACAGAAGACCAGGAGAACGGTTTCAACAAGCCTGCATTGAAGAAAAAGTTGCATACGGCGGAGGATCCGTGCATGTTTTGGGCTGGAATATCTGCAGAGAGCCGCACGGAGCTAGTCTTGATAGAAAATGGAACGTTGACCGCGAGAAGATACGTAGAAGAAATCTTAAATGAGTATGTCGGTCCGTCTATGGCCAATATGGTCGAGAATCCGGTGTTTATGCACGATAACGCCCGTCCCCATACTGCAGCTATAGTGACTGCTTACCTTCAAGAGGTCGGTATCACGTGCATGGAATGGCCTGCACGCAGCCCAGATCTGAACCCCATCGAACATGCCTGGGACGCGCTCGAACGACGTGTAAAGGAAAAAATACCTCCTCCAATTACACTTCGTGATTAAAAATTAGCACTGGTGGAAGAATGGGGGAATATACCGCAGAACCGACTAAGAAACCTGATGCACAGCATGCCAAATCGGATAACATCTATTCTGAGATCACGTGGAGGTAATACACGGTACTGAAATTTGTGGAAAATCATACTCTCGTACAAGAAAAGTCTTAAATGCAATTATGATCTTCAAGTGTAATTCGTGCATTTTTATTTTATTTGTTTTTATAAATAATAAAATCACTTAAATAACAATCTTACACATTTTATTTATGTATTAGTAAATGTTCTATTTAACAGTTTTTAATTCATCAAGCTAGCATTTATAATTTGCGAGATATCATGGGTTTTGTCTCTGACCCTAATTCTTTGCTCTCGAGTGTATTTAAATACCTTACACTTAAAATCTAAGTGCCCTGTTTAAACCAAAATATCCTAATAGAATTATACACAGAAATATGTACAACTTACAACAGAAAAAGAAATGAAAATAAAGCTGAAACGCCTGTGCAATGCTATCTACCTATAAGTACCTACCTACTTCACTCAAAAATAAATACCTATAACTACTATAATTAATAAAAGTACCTACGCTTTTACCTACACAAAACAAAAAAAAAACATAATTTTGCCAAAATTTGGAATTTGACCGAATATTTAAACACTACCAAAACAACTAATACCTATTTAATAAAATAACAACAAAAGAAATTCAAATAAACTATTTAAGGACTAAAAGTCGCGCTGATAAACGCTGAAACGCCTGTGCAATGCTATCTACCTATACCTACTTCACTTAAAAATAAATACCTATAACTACAATTAATAATAAAAGTACCTACGCTTTTACCTAAAAAATACAAAAAAAAACTGAACAAAAATTAGCCAAAATTTGGAATTTGACCGAATATTTAAACACTAATACCTATTTTTGTCATTGTCAAATAGCGTTCGGGAAGCTCCGTAAAATCTTCTCGTCGCAGATACCGTAGTGTCTGAAGACAAAGGTTTTCGACCAGTGTGTGTTGCCAGTGATGACATACGGCACTGAGACGTGGTCGCTAACTATGGGCCTTATAAATAAGCTTAGAGTCGCTCAGCGGGCAATGGAAAGGGCCATGCTCGGAGTTTCCCTGCGGGATCGAATCAGGAATGAGGAGATTCGCAGGCGAACCAATGTCACCGACATAGCCAGAAGGATTGCAGAGCTGAAGTGGCAATGGGCAGGGCACATAGCTCGCAGAACAGATGGCCGGTGGGGCAGAAAAGTTCTCGAGTGGCGGCCACGTAGTGGGAGACGCAGCGTAGGCAGGCCCCCCGCACGATGGATAGACGACCTGGTCAAAGTCGCCGGTAAACGCTGGATGAGGGCGGCGCGGGACCGAGCGACGTGGAAGACCTTGGGGGAGGCCTATGTCCAGCAGTGGACGTCTACAAGCTGTGGATGATGGATGGATCATGAATACCTATTTTATAAAATAACAACAAAATAAATTCAAATAAACTGTTTAAAGACTAAAAGTCGCGCTGATAAGCACGGTTCATAATATCAATTATTGTCTGTCAATAAAGTCGAACGCTCTGAACGCATCAACAGCCAAATATTGAAGCGTTTTTATACCCGACCGCCGCGAGCCGCGTCGAGCGCGGCAACCGTTACGCAAAAATAATCCTTATAGCATGATTCAGTATTCACGCGCGATGGCTTATTAGCGTATTTCATGTATAAGTTTGGTGTTTCTATACCGATTTCTATGATTTTTTTTGTATTGAATAGGTGTGTATATGTTATTTTTTTAAATCAGAGATGAGTGAGAGTATTATAAACGTAAGAGTAAACAAATATAATCAGAAAGCTCCGAACTGCTAAGCTATCGGGATTTAAACACGTGTTATTGTGAGTCAACCATAAAATATAGACATATACCGTTTTTATATAATTTTATGTAGAATATTTCCGTCATACATGATGTAGCTTTAACCATTAAGGCTGCACACGCGACGGAAGCTTAAAAAATGAAGTAACTTCTCCCGTTTTTCCAACATTTCCCTTCACTGCTCTGCTCCTATTGATTGTGGCGTGATAATAAGTATACTATAACCTGCCCAGGAGTATGAAGAATAATTGTACCAAGTTTCGTTAAAATCCGTCGAGTAGTTTTTGTTTCTATAAGGAACATACAGACAGACAGACAGACAGACAGACAGACAAAAATTTTACTGATTGCATTTTTGTCATCAGTATCGATCACTAATCACCCCCTGATAGTTATTTTCAAAATATATTTCATGTACAGAATTGACCTCTCTACAGATTTATTATAAGTATAGATTTATAGTGAAATGAGATCAACTTTAAAATTTTAGGGACAGGTGTTTTCTATTCCCACCTTTTTCCATTTTTTCCACTTTGGTCATTGGGCTGAATGCATGATGTCTATTGCCAGCATGATGGTTAGATGTACGCGAACTTTTTGAAAGAAAGAAGTGTTTTTTGTAAATTACTTACCGCCCTAGGGCTTTTCTAGCTAGATTATTACCCTAGGGCGCTAATTAGTCAGCTACAACCTACAATTTCTAAACTGTATGTTTCCCTCTTCACTTTCCATAAAAAACTATTTTTAAAACTTTTATGTTCACAAGAAATCGAGGTGCTATTTCATAATTCACTATCGTTGAAAATCTAGTATTACAATCCATACGGCTGTTCTAGCCAATTTCAGTCTTTTATGAAATTGTATCTGTTCCAGTTTAACCCCTAAGGACACATCGCTACTGAGCGGTTAACTTTAAACTGGGATTTATAAATTTTTATCCCAATGCAATTTCTCCAGGCATTTGCTATCGATATGACGGTCTCTATGGGTTTGCTCGAACGAGCCAGTTAAAGACAAGAACTTATCAAAAGATAGTTTTCCTAGCTTGTTTCCCCTGTGTGGTTAATACATAAACTTAGGAAAATTGAGCAAAATTTGTCAACGTTACTTTGGGGCTGTGAGCAGTTGTCGTGGCGTAATTGCTCCTGGTCTTATGATCCATAGGACCAATCATTTATCGCAACATCTTCTATGTTCGGAGGGCAAGTTAAGCAGTCAATCTCGGGTGCTGTGTATGAAGTTGTCGTTAGCGTATATCAGCACATATTTAAGCACCCTGAAAATTCTGACTTCCACCCACCACCACTGAGCCAACTTGGTGGTTTAAGGCCCAATTACCTTGTCTTCAATTAATTCTCTTCTTCTCTCAAAATAAGAATACAATACGAAAATATGAAAAAAAAATACTAAATTTCTACCCACGAATTAACAATTAAAAAGTCTTTTAATTTATTGATGCACTTCTGTAGTAATTTTAAAAGGTATATTTAATTTAAGTAATATTTAACTATTTATGCTCAAGGTAGCGTGAAAATTTTGGTTGAAATGTGGATTTTTCAAGAGTCTATTTACTTTTATTTGTTTAAATAAAACTAAAAAAGACGTCATGTTTATGTTTGAGTAGGTATTCACAAGGTCAAATTAATCACTTAGTTGAAATTGGTGCACAATGTAAAAATTGGCATGAATATTGTGCGATACTTGTACATTTATTTGTTTTATTTTTATTAAAAACACAGGTTTTATAATAAAATAAATCAAAACGTGAGAATGTTAAAGGAATGGTCGTTGGTCACTTCCATCATGTTTTTCGTTTTTGACCTCATCGTTCCTCACATACAGGGTGACTGATGGGTCACTTTTGAAATTCAAGGACGTTATAGTTTGAGATTATACATGAAGAGAAAAAATATAATTAAAATAAATATTACATATTAATAAATAGTAAACTTAACCGAGCGTTGGCAGCGATCCGCGGGCCAGGTCACCTGTCGCGATTGACTCAGTTGTATGTAAAGTTAATAGTAACATAGTAGTATATATTTATAGGGAATTCTAGTGAAAAATTAAGTAGGTACCTACTTGTATTACATAATCAGAATCGAGTACAAAGTGCTCTCCTTCAGTATCTTAAATTTGTCATTTTGTCACCCTGTAGATGACCTGTATTTTCAAGCTCTTACTAAAACTTCATTCAGGTAAAACCAAAACGTCATCCGACATCGCCACTAAATGAATAACAATAGATTCATAATTTACGAAAAAAATTTCCACCGAAAATACAAAACATTGAGATTCTCCACCTTTTGGAAGAAAATGTAATAAATTGTGAAAATTTTAGTTTATAAAAATACGTAGTATGTAGGATTTTTTATCGCTCAGCGACACAATGTCGGAGGAAAGCTTTCACGTGTACTCAAGTTACTTAAGGTAGACGATATAGAAATGCCAAAACACATTTTGTGAACCAATTTCTGTTTCAAGATCAGTGAACTAGATTCTAATGTAATTTGGAATCATTTTCGCGAGTACATATTTCGAGCTTGATGGTTTCCATATTACTAGCAAGTGTTGTTAGTTGTGGTAAACGTTAGTTAATTAAAGGGCCTTAAATCTCTTACTTAGAATTAGGTTGTATATATGTACTAGCTTTATCTATATATTTTTTATTTTGATCAAACTCTTAGATAATGGAATTGTAGACTCAAGGCTAGTTAAGTAAAATGGATTTCGCTGCATATGTTCGCCCCAGAAAATCCCAACCACCTATGCATAAGCGTTTCCTTC
Organism: Stenoptilia bipunctidactyla; assembly: GCA_944452665.1. Taxonomy (NCBI): domain Eukaryota; kingdom Metazoa; phylum Arthropoda; class Insecta; order Lepidoptera; family Pterophoridae; genus Stenoptilia; species Stenoptilia bipunctidactyla. The sequence goes on from OX101741.1 coordinate 15,604,788, forward strand.
AAGCCGACCAATAGGAGCAACCATTCTTTGATGGTAGAACTTTTTCAAACGACTACCTACCAACCCTTCATATAAGGTCACCGAAACATATTGCCTTTGTCTTGGGTAGGAAAAGCATAAGCGATCCCGTCCTTCCCGTCTGAACTTTAACAATTTATAGTTTAGTAATTTAAGGTCGATAGCCCGCTAGTCATGGGATTCACTATCCATAATACATTTAAACAACATACCTGAAAATACAGGACGATGCGGCACATTGCTGTCCCGAAGAACCAAGTCTCTGTCACATCCCACAAAACAGTTGGCGGCAAACAAATCAATATCACCATAAAGTCAGCCACAGCCAAATTCACTATAAAGTAATTTGTCACAGTTCTCATAGAATGATTTCTATACACTGCGATGCATACCAAAGCATTTCCAATCAGTCCAATCACAAAAACTATGGCGTGAGCCGTAATCAAAACCCACTCGTATGGCTGAGGAAATATGTAATCATTTAGCATGTCTAAATATTCGTCTCTTGTCATGTTACAGAATTCAGGATCTCCAACACATGGTTCTTCGGTGAAATTGTATGCATCGACATAAGAAGAATCATCTTCTTCGAAACTTAGAATCTTTCCAAAATTTATTTCAGAGTTGTTCGATGAAACCTTTTCTTTCTTCATCTTAGATACTAAATCAGTATAGTTTGATTCTATATTTACAAGATCTTTGTCATCTTTGGTATAATTTAAACTTCTCTTCTCTATTCTCTGAAATATTAAATCTTCTATTGATTTTCTATCTATATCTTTGAGTTCAAAGTTGTGATTTATTTCTTTCCTATCTAATAAGAAAAGTGTATCTATTTGTAATGTTTCATTACTGCTTCGACAAAAGTTACAAACTAATAACATTGTTAGAGCTTTAAGGGCTGTATTTAGTTTAATACCCATTTTGTTATTTACAATTGGTTGGCATTTTTGTCTTATATTTCAAGTTCCAAGCTTCGGACGTTTTCTTTCATTTTCCTTCTTCTGCCGTGGCCATTATCTGAAAAAGAAGAAATTATTTGTGAGTCATTGTTAACCCTGAACGCTACGCTCGAAGACTGAGAAACAGATGGATATGATGTATAACTTTTCCTCCTATCAATCTGACGCCTGACATCTCAGTCTCTCGTGACTGAGATGTCAGGCTCAGGGTCTGCAAAGACATCGAAACGCAATTAATCCGGTTAGAAAGTTATTTTATTTAAATTATGAATCGTAAAAACTTAGGACAGTATTACTTTTTCTTAACTACGACCTTTCATTACGTTCGCAAATAGTGACTTTGTAAAATTTATTATGAACGAAAATACTTTTTACTTTGTGATTTTCCCTTTCTTTATACTCCAATAATTTCAACAAGAACGTTGGAAGCAATAAACTGCTGCATAATTTTTCATAAAATTTTATCAAAGTCAGGCGAGCTTTGGACTGGTCCTGCCACATAATAAGTTTCCTTCGGATAAGCCAGCTTGTACTACACATTCTTTTCAGAAACGTTAGGGTTATATTTAGTTTACCCCATACTGACAGTACTTTGAATGTCTGAAGACATAAGAATGAAATGAACAAATAAGACACAATTTTATAACAACAAAAATATAAGCAACGGCTAAAACAATTTTAGCCAATTATTCCTGTTTCAAGTTAATAATAAAGTATGTTTTTATTTAAATTTCCTTTTTAAAGATGTTCGTAATATTAATTACTCAAAAGTATCAATGAGGTATTCAGATCAACTCGCGTCTTAAAAAAATTCTTTAATTTGATTCGACGAAAAAAAGTTTTTTTTTCGTCGAATCAAATTATCGTTTGCTTCGCTTTTCAAAGTGCTGAAACGATATTTTGACAAAAAAATTACTTTCTATAACAATGAATCTTTTATGTGCGCTCTGAATATAGAAGGTTTTTAATTGAGTTATTCAAAATCAAAGTAAATATAGTCAAAGTCAATACTTATAAAAGATAAAGAAGTAGGTATATACCTACACTTCAATGAACTCACGTCGATACCCAAAAAAATGATTTCCAAAGGATAAGTTAGATGAAAAAAAGAATGCACTTAACTTACATAATCAACGAATGCAGAGCATAATAAAAACCGACTTTACGTCAAAACTTTGGTTGAAGTATAAGGTCTTCAATGTATAAAGATGCTCCTATTCACACATATTTAATTTTGAAAACTTATTTGCCCCAAGAATGGTTGCTCTCCCAGAGATCCATCTTATTTATAACACTTGAAACACAGCATCATAAAAAGAAAATCTCATTTTTTTTAAATTTATTGCGCCTGCAAGCATTGGCAATGAACAGCTATATTTTCGAATTCCGTTTATTTAATAAATCAACGTTTCATATCAAATATATTTCCTTCTCATATGGAATTCTGTCGCATACAGGAACTATTATCAAAGAATCAACATGATAAATAAAAACCGATCGATTTTATTATTTAAAATTTTTGTTAAGTGACTTTTGTGATGCGCCATTATTTGTGAGTCAGTGGACGATCCGTACATTTAATTGCACGAAACGTGCAGATTGTCCCCTTTAAAAAAAAAATATTATTATATTTTTTACAATTTGGTCGCGTGCGAATCGTCCCCTCAAACATTTTCTAGTACTCGCAGTCAACTCGCAGGAATTTTATCAGGCCTTTTGTTTTATTCAATTCAGTACAGATTAATTACGCTCAAGCTGATAAGTGTTAAGGGTTAATGTAGAGGGTTAATATTCATTATAAATATCCCTTTCCTTGTTGAATTAAAATGAGACATAAAATTGTCAAAAATAAAAAATAATTTTTATTATTACAAAAATGAAAATCAAATACATAATTATAGTTATGTTAATCAATACACACTTAAAGAAAAGCTTAACAATAATGCTTAAATAAAATTTTTGTATAACACAATAAAGAAATACTTAGTTAATAAATAGATGAATAAAATGTATTTAAAAATTTGGTTTCTATCATCATTATTTTTATTCAATTTTAATTTAATTTGTGCCACACCATAAAAAATATATACAGGGTGACTGGTGGGTCATTTTCGAAATTCCAGGACGTGATAGTGTGACATCAATGACATCATACATGAAGAGAAAAAATAGAATATTAGCTGTTTAAACTTAACCGAAAGTTAGAGAATTCATTATGCAAGCATGGTTACATAAGCGTAATGCAATAGATACTTAGCGGGTGGTGGTGTGCGTGTGGCGGGAACACTGTTGTGCTGAAAACCAAATTTTCTAGTCGGTTCTTTTGTCACCTAGGTAGTTTTTTATATAATAGAATCAACAAAAAAATACAAATATATCCCCTTACAAAAACTAGGTGTAAAATGAAATTAATTGAGTGGCTGATGGAGCTCAATTACGTTGAAACTGAAGTGCTTTTGATCAGTCTGACCTAAATTAAGATAAAGTTAATTAATTACTAAAACTATTTCTTACTACATGGAGTAGTAAGAAATAGTTTCCCCCCTTCTCCCCAATACACACACACAGAGACGTACCCTGACACAACCACATACCCATACATTCACATAAACATGTAGGTACTAGTAAAAACAAAAAATAATAAATAACAACAATTGTAATCTTCTTATAGTAATTGTAAGCGTTTGCATGCATAATAAAGAAATGTACTTTTTTTATAAGAGGTGGAGACCTGGTGTCCTGAAACACAGACTTCGAGTCTAGCTTAGGCATCGGTCTCGCACAATATTGTGTAAATAATAATGTAACTTTGAATTGTACATAATTTTAAGTATTGTTGTGAGAAAACAAATCATTTATATTTTTATAAAAGGTTAATTTTATGAAAGAAAAACCATGAATATAATGATGGCGCACAGGGTGGAATTTTTGAATGTCTCTCCATCATTATAATGCCCCAAATTTGGAGGCGTTATAATGATGGAGAGAGACTATTGCAGTGATAGGGTTCAGCCTATAAAAAAAAACTCCAATAAAACCTCCGTCCCTTAACTGACTTTTACAGTATGCCTTGATATTAAAACAAATAACTTTTTGTACAATATTTTTGTCGAGGCAACAACTATTTAATACCTAGTATTGAAATAATCAAGTTATCTAACAATATTATTCATTCTTTGTTTTATGTAATGAAAGCTGGCAAACAAGCATTGAATCACAGACACGTATTATTACTAAGATTCACAGAAATAGTGAATTAGATTTAATTAGTTACTATCAATCAAATATCATAGAACTAATAATATGCCAATGAAGCTTTTGCACGAGTTTGCACTATTACGCTTTCCTTTCCTTTTATCCGGAACACAACTACACTCACACTCGGTAATTATCATGCTAGTTTGTCTTCCATACAAATACCAAAATTCTATTACTACTAGCGCTACGCGCTGGGCACTACTGGAACTTTTTGTATTTTTTTCTGCGTTCGATATCGATATATCTATAGTACCATGCAGCGTATTTATAGTATAGTATTCAACCAATCAAATTTTTGCACTCGTAGCATTTGCTTATATTTCTGTGTGTTTTTTGTCGCTGAATTCTTTTGTTAGTGTTTTCTACAAAGTACGTTGAGTAGAGTGTTCACTCCTCGCGTTTTTACGATCTCAAATCAAAGATTTTACTTTTGTGAAGTGATATTTTTACCCACGACGACGGAACGGAGACGGTATATGCGTTTGGGGTGAGAGGGTGTTTGTGCAAACCAATGTTACCATTTATCTCCAGAACCACTGGTCCGATTTTAATGCGGTTTTCAGTAATCGCTATGGAATTGATTGGTGCATGTTCTTAGATAGGTGTTACGGTAACAACTCACCAGGGGGCGCTGCAGTAAATATTTGTTTGCAAACCATTGGTCCGATTTGAATGCCGTTTTCAATTATCGCTTTGGATTTGATTGGTATAATGTTCTTAAATAGGTAATGAGGAACGAGGTGTTGTGTAATGTAATGTATGGTACCTATATTATGCTCTTTAAAACGTTTGAAATAAAAAAAAAAACAAAATAAAAATTTTGAAAAACCCACAACGCGACGGTTAAGAAGAGCAAGAAAATCCGTCGAGGGCTGCCATCAATATTATAAATTTCAATATAAAACTACAAAACGAATTCATTCAATGGCAGCCTCAGACGGATTTTCTTGCTCTTCTTATAAAGTTCATAGGGAGTTGAATACCTATGTTATTGTGACATCTACATCTTCGAGAACCGAATAGGTAAGCGTAGGGAAGTGCTATGAAAACGAATAGTATGTTGTTCATTATATGACCGACTCTGTGTGAGATCAAGTGAACTTTTAAAAAAGCTGCTTTTCACGTTAAATATCTCTCGTCACATAAATCATTTCAGTCGGGGGATTTTAAATGATTTTTTTCTTTTTCAATTACTTTTTGACCGTCGCGTCGTGGGTTTTTCAAAATTATTATTTTGTTTTTTTTACATAGGATGTTGACTTTCTAGTGAGATAGTGAGTTAAGAAAAGGAATTGCATTGATTTTGAATGACTGGTGCAAGGAGGTGAACAATTTGTTTGGCAAAAGCATTGAGTTTGACGAAAACGACCCGAACAAATCTATGGCCTATAATTATTATATCAAACACAAATAATTAAGCACAAATAAATAATTGTCTGAGAGGCATATTTTTTTATTACCCCCAACTCGCATAGCATCATGCTGTGTGCAGTTTATTTCAACTTATTAGTATTGCGCAGTTTGCACAATAATAATAACTGGTACTACGAATTTCTGAAAATTTGAAATTGGCGGTACGGCCGGGCTGCATTCTAGGGTTGTTTTGGTCAAAAAGGTTCCTAGAGTGGATACTGTGTGGCGCTAAAGTGCAAAAACCGCGAGACGGTCATCTATACTTTAGTACTTATATTCATCTATAGTAATTATGCCAATTGTATAAGAAAAGTGGTTGAATTCACCGAACTCCTCTTTCTATTTTAATATTGATTCAATTACTTTTTTGGCATAATACCTTGAACCACAAATAATCTTTAAGATTTTATACAATCACACGCGATCAAACACTGTTTCATTATTACTTATTTTTATTTTAGAAATTAAATACCTATCTACAGTTGATAAAAATCAAAAGGTTAATTTATTATACCTTCACTTTAGTTACTCATTTTATAACTTCCTGCTTACATCAGATATTACCTTTTTTACAAGTATTTGATTTCAAAGAAAAAAGGGATTCCATTAGGTTTCCACACCTTCGTCTTGATGACAATAAACTGTCACTATCCTGTCAAATTCATTCTTATTTTGAAATCATTTCAACCTTTTCAGTATACTTTGAAGATTTTGGATGTAAAGTATCTATAGATCTTGCTATATTACCAACCCACGAAAGAGTAAGTACGAGACGAAGGGTGACAAAAATTACAATACACCTAAGCGAAACAGACAACAACACACGAACTAACCGGCTTTTGACGACGTTACATACAAAATATAGACTGATTGTGATTGTACAGACTACAAAGAAAGGTACAAGTAATCAATATTATAAGCAACGTCAGAAGATAAAATATTTTTTCATATTAATATAGATATTATGTTTTAGAAGGTATGTCGACTACTTATGAAAGATTTCCCTTGGTACTGATCGAAATTTCTTAGCTTTATACAAAAAAGATGAGTAAATTCATGCTCAGAACTGACAGGATTTCATAGCTTTATTTAAGTTTTTTATGTTGTAAATACTGCTACTGTGCTTCTATGCTGGACTGGGAGTGAAAGAAAAAAATAGAATGTGCCAGCTGCTTCTCTTCCCGGGCATACTGTAAAAGTCAGTTAAGGGACCGCGGTGTTATGGGGAGGCTTTTTTTGTGGGCGACAGGCCGACCCCCTGTCACTGCAATAGTCTCTCTCCACTATTATAATGCCTCCAAATTTGTCAAAAGTGACATCAGATGGTTTTATTACCTCTGGTGTTCTGCCTACCCCATACGGGATACAGGCGTGAAGTTATGTATGTATGTTGTAAATACCTATAGAAAATAACACTTTTATGATTACGCGATTTTGTCTGTACCGTAAACAAAATTTGATTAATTTTTTTGGTAGCTTTAAACTACATCCATTTAACATAGGCATAAAATAATCAAATTCGATCTATTTAGGGCATTACTTCAGCTACAGCTAAGATTTCTGAAGATTAACGCTATATCACTTTGTAGAACTGTGATATGAGATCACTTCATATCTTGTAAAATCTACTTGATATTGTGTTATTCCTTTTCTATATTTTGAAAGGTAAGGGAATTCTGTTTTGTATTCTAATCCCCTAGTAGTCGTGTGGGGTCGGGGTATAGTTTTCCAAGGACCCTACCGCCCGTGGAAAAGCGTATCGTAAAAGGCGAATAATCTGAGTAAGCCACGTTTGGTGGAAGTTTGGTTGGTCTCTTCAGGGTGATGCGTTTTGGCCATCTTTTATTAAGAGCCAGTTCATTCCTATACTACCAAAACTTTCATTTTCCCATTTCTAGAGTGGTAATGCTCAATGCAATTAACTTTTTCGTGACATTAAAATATTGGAAAAAAACTAATTTCACTCTGACCGTTTTAAAGCACTCGTTTGGTAATTAATTATTTTCGTTAAAGTTATTGTATAGACCTCACACCTCAAATTCACGGATTTACACCTAGCTTTAAAATGTTTTGCATAACGAATGAAAAGTACAGAAGGCCGCACATCAAGCGTTGCTAAGCTATCAAATTTTCCTAAACAATTTTAAACTTAATGTCGAGGGCATATAGTTCAGATTCAATTACAATTTGATAGTTTTGTCAAGGTTGATCTGTGGTATAATCGATTGAATCAAGCGTTACTTTCGGGTTATTACAGGCGGAAATCCAACTACTATAACTAAGTTAACTTGCTGATTCCGCGACTTTAAAGCACTAGTGATGCACGATTTTCGTGCGTTGGTGCAACGTCTTCCTTACCTCAAGAAGCAAGGAATGCAACGAACACACACTCAGAACATTAAACCCGCACCATAAGCTACCACCGACACGTGTTTATTTTTAACCAGGTGGTGATCTTTGCAACTTAAGGAGTGAGGATGCTTCCAGTTATAGTGTTCCGAGTGTGTGTTCGTTGCATTCCTTGCTTCTTGATGTAGGGAAGGCGTAGAACCAACGCACGAAAATCTTGCATAATTAGTGCTTTGGAGTGGCGGAATTAGCATGTTAACTTAGTTATAGTAGTTGATCTTGACCTTCTTTACTATTCAATCATTCACATTCAGTACCCTACACTACAAAGGTTTTAACTAGAATCTTCATTTTTCTTTTTGACATTTCAAACTGTCAGTTAACTGCATTGAATTATTTGCCAAAGTATGAACCTTTGAGCTATCAGTGATTTATTTTCTTATATTTTCTGTCGGATTTTTTATACTATACAGGTGGATTTCTCTATAATCCCCTATTAATATGAAACGTATTACTCAAATTATAAATTATCTCTACAGATCTAGAAAACAAGTACTTACATGAAAAAGAGTTCTGTGGAAAGAAGTTAAGCGACGATGATAAAATGAAAGCAGTGCTTTCAGCCTCAAAACATTTTTAAAAATGTTTTAATGACAATTGTATTAGGATCACATACAATTTGAAAAGTGAAACTAGTTTCTGTGTCATTTTGCGAACTTTTTCACCTTCCCTCGTAAACTACCATCGAATTTCAAAGCAACGTCCTCTGCAGACGTTATCACTAAGAAAAATATTTACTCGAGAAATATTACACATTGAGACAGTTTACATTGAAAAGTGTGAGGCAACCCTTACAATTACAAAAGCTCCTCTACCGTCTGTTATGAGGATAAACAGTATCAAAGGAGTTCCCGTTCAACTAAAGTAAACTCCTCCTAAAATGACAAGGGTTATTCATCAAGCAAATGATTGTTTAATTTTTGTTAAGGTTACAGGTTAGAGGTTTGTCGTGACGAAAACAATCGCCAGGGATAACCCTAGGGCGGAAAAAGTTTTGTGCCCTTCAGCACTAACTCAGTTATTATGGACTAAGCCCTCTTGCAATATTAAAATCATCTGATGTTGAGTGAAGATATTGTCGAAGATGATAGCTCACGGGCAGGGGAAAGAACATGCTCTTAATAAAATATTGCCGGAACACAAATAATAATAAATAAAATACCCAGACAATCACACCAACTACATGGCCCCAAAGTAAGCATAGGATACCATGGGATACCATGTAGCGAACTAGGGGGGAACCTAGAATATAAATAAATAAATAGATAATAAATAAATAGACATCACCTAGAGAGTAATATTTGGCGGCAGATTATAAATGAAGAGGCCATGTCGGACCAAATTATAAAAATAATAAAACACCTGTATGTTAAAATAAACACATGTTAATTTAATAACAAAAACAGATATAGATTCCAGTACTAAATCTGGTAGAACTTTGTCATTCTGTAACATGCCAATACCATTTTGTTTTATCATATCTTTATATTACGAATTCCCCTTATCAAATAATAAACCATTTGTATTGTTTTCATAATTGAGGTCAAACAGCCTCTCATACATATAACACAATAAGGTAAGGTAAACAAAAAAAAAAATCGCCCAAAATACCCATTGTACCGATAGGTTCGCAAATAGATGAAATACTTAACTGCTGTCAACACATCACAAAGGGTGTTGAAACAACAAGTAGAACCGCAAATACTGTGATTTCCGGATCTCTGTATCCGCGACTCTCTGTATCTTCTACTGAAATTTTATTTTTAGCCACGTTGAGTGAGTTTAAAATAAATATTTAGAATAGAATATATAATACTTTTTTTATTGTTTATATTTTTATGATCATTTCCGGGTGAAAACAAAAAATGTTATAAAAATAAAACCACACGGTTTTTTAATTTTTAGTTATCACTAAGACATAGCAGATAACCTACTTTACAGGCCATATCAATTTGGCCGACTATGGACTGAACACCCTGTATATTTGAACCTGCGTGGATATGTAAAACGTGAGATAACTTTAGTACGGTCAGCAAACGGGGTGTTAAATTGTCAGAGTGTAGATTTATTGCGCTATCGGTTCACACACGTCGATTTAATTCAAAAAGATTTACTACACTGAGTTCTTTTTAAAATGTTCAGTATTTTTACTTAGTTAAGAAGGACGACCGCTTTGGCGATCGGGTAACACTGTCGACCTGAAACGCCTCTGGTCGCGGGTTCGAATCCTGCACGAAAAAGTATGTTCCGGGTCTGGGCATTTATCTACACAGGGTGACTAGTGGGTCACTTTTGAAATTCAAGGACGTGATAGTTTGAGACCATAAAGAGAAAAACCTAAACTTAAAGAGTTGATTACGCAACGCATAATCAGGCAAGCATTGGCACCGATCCCCGTGCCACGTCACGTGCCGCGATTGACTCAGTTGTATATAAAGTATATAGTATTTATTTATGGGGAATTCTTATGAATAATGAAGTACCTACTTTTATTACATAATTATGATCAGAATCGAACACAGAGTGCTCTCCTCAGTATCTTAAATTTGTCGCCAGTTATCCTGTATTATGTATTTAAATTATATGAACTAAAAATGTATTATCAAAATATTTAATAAGTAAATAACCTTCAAATTCTTGACATTTTTAATTCACATCTTATTTTTAATTTATTATTTGATGGTATTTCTGATTACTTATGACATTTGAACTTTGTTGTAATTGTAACATAAAAAATTAACTTAATATGACCAATTTATAAATTATAAATTTTGAACAAATTTTGTAATAAAATATGTTTGCATGCTCAGACGGAGTGAATGTGCGTACTTTAGAATAAGACTGTATTATAATACTGTATTTTAGAACTTGTTTTACCACATTCTGGCAAATAAATAAATTCTTATTCTTATTCAAAATTGGAGGCTTGTACTTCAGCGATCGTTACGAATGATCGAAGCTTCTATAGATAGACACCGAAAACCTTTGAGTATAACATAATATCGCAGTTATTCCCCCCTCCATTCAATTCCGCATATTAGAGAGCCTTATATTATCTGCAGCATCCATCAATGTTAGAAATTCGCTTTTTCCTCTTAGTTTTGTAATTCATCCTATGTTCCAAGCGATATTTCAACGTTCTGCGCCTAAACCCTTTACTCGAAATTTTTAAAAGACTATTAATAATGATGTGAGATCACGGGCTATAGAGGATAAATAATCGATTCAGATTTCACAAAAGTAGGTTAATGCGTTTCTAAGAGTTTTAAATTTATTCACATTATAGAATGCTTCACCTTACCGAGATTAATTCTGAATTTTTACTGGCTTTGCATGTGGATTTTTGCAACTTTTTTAGTTTACGAGACTTTAATATGAAGTTTTGTGGGAGGCCTATGTCCAGCAGTCGACTTCTACAGGCTGTTGACGATGATGATGATTTGAAGTTATTTTGAAATATTTACTACTCAAAAGATAAAATCAAAAATTGGGACGTGCCTAGAACTTATGCAGAATACTGCCATTTTCAATATTCTTTTTTAAATACCATAAATAAATAAATATCTATGCTTTTTTATGAGAAATTGTTAACCATAGTTAAAACACGAGTTATATTTATTAAAGTACAACAAATAAGACTTTTAAACAAAGGGCACTCTAAAAGTTTAGCACTTATCGGAAATTTCGAATTTTGAATAATTTTAATTTTGAATTTGAATTTCGAATAATATCTATATTTCTTGAAACGAATTGCAACTTTTTTAGCAATAAAAAAAATTGGCGGTAAATCATTTGTCAATTGTTTTTTATCACATATCAAAAGTCTACGTACGCAACGAAAATGGAATCAATTCAAAAAGATGATCTTTATAATTTAAGAAGTTCTCTCGCTCCTCAAGACTGTGCCGCTCGTCTTCAAACTGCTTTTTGGAGAGAAGTACCTTGTTGCGTCGTGATGCGACGGTTTGCTTAAATTGTCAGGTCACATCACGAATTTCGTGAAGGGCGGCCTTCAACTGTCGTCAACAAGAATAATGTGACTACTGTTAAGCGGCTAATTGAAGAAAACCGGTGGATTACTTTTGAAATGATTCGAGGACTATTAGGGATTGGTATGAGCCAAATACAGAAAAAAATTTGAACGAAGTGTTAAAAGTTCGGAAACTTTGTTGTCGTCGGATCCCTCGTGAACTGACAGCAGAGCAGAAGTAAAAAGATCAACGCCTTTTTTTTTAACTACGGATTCCATCTGTACAATTCTGTTTGAAGATCAGAAGAGTGTTAATGCCGAGTGATATTCTTCCATTTGCTTTCCCAGGGTGTTAGGAAAAACGACCAAAAAGCCTCGTTTCAATTTTACCAACTCCGAAGAGGCAGTGATAGCTTTCAATCAGCAAGAAGAAACATGCCTCAGATATGTGGTCCTCTTCTTTTAAAAATCGTTTAATTGCATAAAAAATGTTTAAAATGTAAAGGAGAGTATTTTAAAGCAATAAACATAATATTTTGGTTAAATTATGTTGTTTTTTTGTAAGTTACGCAAAACTTTTAGTGTGACCTTTGTATAAGAAATTGTCTGTCGGACCTCGAGTAGAAATGACGTTTATTATTATGTGTTCCGCTCGACGTCTGAAGTCCATTATGAGAGTACATCCTTTTCTACTTCCGTTTCTGGCTAGATGTCGCTACTTTCCATGCATTTTGTCCGCTGCCAAGCGCCCTCTAACGGCTTTATCTGGAACTAAAATTGAAACGAGACAAGCCACCATGTTTTCCGAACATTGTTGCGTCATTTTTTCATACTTTCGTAACTGCTAGAAAAAAATAAAATTTAATTTTATCGATTTTTCAAGAGTAAAGTAGAAATTTCGGTTAAAAGTTAGTTAAATTCTTACTTCCTTGCATTTTTTTAACAAATATGGATAGTGACCTCGGTAAAATATCTGATGAAGAAAATAATGTATCTGCGAATTCGGATACCAGGAAACGGCCTGTACCATCTTCGGACAGCGATTCATCATCTTCATCGGGTAGTAACAGCCTGGTACCAGCTCGAAAGCGATATAAAAGAGACGAATACTTGGATAAGAGGTTTGAAATTTTATCACAACAGCTGGTGAGTCATGTCAACTCTTTTCTTACCTCTAATTTGCCGCTTTTTGCGAGTAATGCTCAGCCTAGTTCAGCAATTTCTACACCGATTCAAACCAACCCGCTTACTTCTTCGTCAAATGATGATTTTCTACGCCCACCAGTCTGTGTTAGTTCTTTTGATAATATTGCTAATTTAGAAGTAGCTATTAAAGAACCCACGGTTCCCCGCGCTAATCCTGATCGAGTGGCTAAAATTTCGGCTATGCAAAGATTTGATTATCCTGAATGGAACGCCGTGCGTTACGCGGATGCGCAGAAAAAGTATGTGGCGTCTCCGGCATTTACTGAATTAAGAGTAAACGAGGAATTAAGACGGTTTGAAGATCATCAGGCTCCATTGCGTTGGTTTCAAATGGAACGTAGTTTCGCGGCTTTGTCAAATGCGTTTTTAGCTCAGAACGAGGCAGTGAATGTTGCGTTGCAATCTTTTGTTGATTGGTCGGCAAACTCAGACACACAATTAAACCCAACTGCCATTTATAATAAACTTAAAGATTTGTTTGGTGATTCATCCGACTATAAGTCAATATCACAAGAAATTTTTCAAATAACTTGTGGTAAGCGAGCCGAAGTTTTAGAGCTTCGTCGTCGTTCTTTGTTAAAGTCTATCAAGGACAAATTTATACAAGAAGATTTTGGTAAAATTCCTCCTTCAGCAGAATATATGTTTAATCCTGAAGGTCTTTCATTATATATATAAGGTTTGTTATCTTGAAGTACTATGAAATGAAATAAACTTGTTGCGTTGCTCTGTAATCAAAGGTTGAACTTTATTAGAACAAGATTTACATAGTGGTTATTACTCAATAATATAAATCCTTACCTGTAATCAAAGAAACTACATTTAGGGTTTATTATTTCATAAGTAGCTTCCTTCACAAATATTTATTCTTTAATCTATCTATTCTGTCGACATGAGTTTCAAAAAGTAAACTGTCATCATTCATAACCATAAACTAGAAAAAGTATAACCTACAGACTATTATACCCCAGCATAAAACCACAGATCTTTAGTTCCAAGTATTGCCGTAACCTACAGCGCCAAGTGAGCTAAATACAGACTAAAGAAATACATGTATTTACTTTACATCTCCCCCCCTGAGGAAGAAAATTTACAGGTAATTTTTCTTTCAAGCTATCTACCTTATCCCTCCGTTTGACATTGGCATAAGTTTAGTTATATGGAAAAGGTTGGACTCCGTCTTCTTATGGCCTGTATCAATTCGGTATATTGAGTTTGAGATTTTTTCAACAATTTCAAACGGTCCAATTTTTAATTCATCTAATTTCTTCCTGTTCAGCCTGTTTCCATTTTCCACAAATACCATATCTCCTACTCTAAATTCATGTCCCTTTCTATTTTTGTCAAATAATATTTTATTGTAGCTATGTGACTTCATTGTGTTCTCAATTGCTGCAGTTTTATCTCTAATCCAGTCATTATGGGTCTTTTCTACCTTCAACTCTTTTGGTAAAATTGTTACATCTGTACCATACAAAAGATAGCATGGGGAAAGTCCAGTTACTGTGTGAACAGTTTGATTATATTTATTTACACATTCATGTGCAATTGTTGTCCATGCTTTCTTATTTCCGTCTTCATTTATTTTACATCTGATTTTGTTAACTAAAGTTTGATTTAATCTCTCGTTAAGACCGTTTGAGAATGGTGCATTTACCGCAGTAAACACAATAGGTATCCCTTTGTCATTTAAGAATTTCTTGAATTCTCTTGAGTTTATTCCTGGATATTGGTCAGTGAGAATCATACCCACATCCTCTGTTTCTGTTATGTTCATGACGAGTTTAATAAAATCGCTTGCACTTTGCGTTTTTGATGTTAATATAAAGGCATATCTAGTAAAGTGATCTACTAACAGGTGAAGATACTTTTTGGTAGATCTTGATCCTCCGAATCCTCCAATTGTATCTATAGAAAGTATTTCAAATGGATTTGTAGCTGGACCCAGGTGAGACATAAATCCAAATTTGTCCTGTCCTCTTGATTTATTTGTTACACAAACCTCGCACTTCCTACAAACTGCTTTAATATTATTTGTCAAATTTTTAGCCATGTAGTATGGACTAATTGCACTCTGCATCTGTTTAATTCCAATATGGCAAAGACTTTCATGTACATTTCTCAACAATTTGATACTCAATTCTTCTGATATGATAATTTTTTCTCTGTTTCTGATTTTTTTAAAGTATATATTATGTTTCTTCACCACGTTGTCCTTATTCTTTTGTATGTCTTTATTTTTAATCTGATCGATCAGAATTTCTTCTATATTAATCAAGTTAACAATCTTTAACTGTTCATCTATATTTTCATTTGATTCCAACACAGGATTCCTACTAAGGCAGTCTGCTTCTAGGTTTTGTTTTCCTGGAGAATATTTTATGTTAAAGTCATATTGTGATAGGTAGTAAGTCAAATCACCCAGTTCTTCATCGGTTCTTGATTTTAGGTTCATGTTTTCTAGTGGTTTGTGATCTGAATAGACTGTAAATGATTTACCCATTAACCAGTATTGCCAGTATCTCACTGCTTCTTTTATTGCTAAACATTCCAAATATATAGCTTTTTTCTTCTTTTGTGCTATGTTTAGCTTCTTCGAAAAATAAGCCACAGGTTTTTCTTTTCCATCCGGCTGTATTTGTTTTAAAATGGCTCCCACACCTTCTAAAGAAGCATCTGTATAGATATTAGTTGGTAAATTGTGGTCAAAAATTTCTAGAACTGGTTGGGAACATAGTAGATTTTTTATTTTCTCAAAAGCCTTCTGGCATTCATCACACCATATAAATTTTTGGTTTTTTCTTAGTAAATTATGTAATGGATTTAGCAATATTGCACTTTTTGGTATGTATTCATTATAAAAGTTATTTTTTCCTAAAAACTGTCTTATATTCTTCTGTGTTTTTGGTACAGGGAAATTTTTTATCGAAATAAGATTATCCTTCACTGGTTTAATTGAGTTATTTTGAATTATATGACCTAAGTATTTCACTGAGTCTGAAGCGAATGTGCATTTTGTGAATTTTAATCTGAAACCTTCTGCATTAATTGCTTCCATTAATTGTGATAGATGGTGAATGTGTTCATCAAAAGATTTAGAAAATATCAAGATGTCATCGATAAAATTTACTGCGAAATCTGTAAGTTTGTATATTCTTAATATATTGCTCAATATCCTCTGAAATATTGCTGGAGCAGTTTTTAAGCCAAATGGTAAACAAGTCCATTAGAAATGTCCTTCCTGCGTTACAAATCCAGTCTTCTTTCGGTCTTCTACTCGTAATGGAATAGACCAAAATGCAGAATTTATGTCTAGAGTTGAAAACAATGTGCAATTCCTCGTCTTTGTCAGTAGATCCTCTATTAATGGAAATGGCTGAGCTTGAGGTACCACTATCTTATTTAAATCTCTGAAGTCTATACATAGTCTGGACTTCTTGTTTTCTTCTTTTTAAATGCTAAAGTAACAGGTGCAGCAAATGGACTGTAGGATTCTTCTATTAGCTTGTTATCCAGTAATTTAGCTATCTGTGTTTCTATTTCTTTTTTATCATCTATAGTGCATCTATAAGGCCTTTTACTGCAGTACTTGTGTACTAATAAGTCTATTCTGGCTTCATATCCATTAACAGTTCCGACATCATATTTATTCTTTGCAAAAATTGAATCATATTTATTTATCAGTTTATTTATCTCTAACTTCTCATATTCATTTAAATGACTCAATTTTACTTCAAAGTCGTCTTCATTTATATGTTCATTAAAATTGATCTTGTACTCTTTCTTTTCAGATTTTTTATTTAATATTTCTTTTTCCGTATTTGTTGTAATGTTTGAAATAGTTTCTGCCAAACTTTCTGTACCTAAGTGTTTTTTTTGTGTTATTCTTAAGTCTTCATTTTGTGATAGTTTAAACATTTTTATCATGTCTAGCCCAATCAAAAAATCATATTTAAAATTTTCTTTATCAATAATGTATACTTGGACATTCTCTTCTATTTCAAAAATTTTAATTTTTATACTAACCACACCACTTGTTTTCTGGACACCACTAATTGTTACTAAACTTGCTTCATTCAATTTATTTCCTTTTTCTTTCAGTTTCAGTAACTTGGAATTTATCAAAGAAACATTAGAACCAGAATCATAAACACCATTAATTTCTAATGTATCATTTAATTTTAATTTTATATTTATTAATGGTGTCACTATTAGTTTTTTTGATCTGTTTCATTCAACTCAGCTTCAATTACTGAATTGTTTACATGTTTAATATTTTTTTCTCTGAAATCTTTTGTTTTAAACCAACATGCCGAATCAGGGTGATAGCGCATTCCTTTATTTAATTTCTCACATATTTTACAAGGGATTTTTTCTTCATTTCTACTATTGATTTTAGGATATTTTCTATAGAACGTGTTATGTTTTGTATTTACTAAATATTCAAACTTTCTTACCTCATTGAATAGATCCACTGTATCTGTCAAAGTTTCTCTATCAATCTTGCTCAGTACAAATTCTGGCAAACCAGCCGCAATAAGATCTATTAGGGTACCTGTATCAATTGAGTTTCTCATATCCAATAGCAGTTTTTCTTTTTTGATTGCATAATCCACTAACAATCCCTCTTTATATTTAAATAGTAGAGCATATGTAACTGAGTTCCACCCTTTATTAGCAAAAGTTTCACAAAATTTATTTCTCCACACTGTCCATTCTGAGTTCATAGTAAATTTCAGTATCATGGAACTGTACCAATCTATACAGCTTTTATCCATAAATAATCTTAGTATTTCAATTTTTTTCTCATCTTCTGTCACATTGAAACGTAAGCATTCCCTTTCATAAATGTCAATCCACTGCTTCGCATTCCAATTTTTTGTTGTAAAATGTTCTATGACAAACTTCTCCGCTATGCATTCCAAGTTTTGTTGTTTGGTCTCTTGTGTATTCTGCACCAATTTTTCAAATAATTTTTCTAATACATCTGTATCCTTACTTTTAACAAGAGAGGTTTGTTGTTGACTCACTTCCTCTAGGTATTGATCTCCAAATTGTATATTACCATCGTCTATGTAAGTTTTACTTAATTCCTCTGTCATAGTTATCCAAACTTTTCGAGTTTGATATCTCTTCTTTAAACTGTTTTTAACCTTGTTGTAGGCCGCTGTTTTTAATAAATCTTTATGCAAAATGGCAGGTTGAAATTCTTCAGGTATAGCATACACTTTCTCACTTTCTCTCATCACGTGTTGCTATTGAGGTTATAGAGTAAATGTTCGATTTTTCGTCACTTCCTGGTAATATCGTGAACTCAAAACAAAGTTTCTCCATCTTGTACGTTTATTATTTAAGTATAAATAAACAAAAATGTAGTTTTATAAGGTTTTTTATCTTGAAGTACTATGAAATGAAATAAACTTGTTGCGTTGCTCTGTAATCAAAGGTTGAACTTTATTAGAACAAGATTTACATAGTGGTTATTACTCAATAATATAAATCCTTACCTGTAATCAAAGAAACTACATTTAGTTAGGGTTTATTATTTCATAAGTAGCTTCCTTCACAAATATTTATTCTTTAATCTATCTATTCTGTCGACATGAGTTTCAAAAAGTAAACTGTCATCATTCATAACCATAAACTAGAAAAAGTATAACCTACAGACTATTATACCCCAGCATAAAACCACAGATCTTTAGTTCCAAGTATTGCCGTAACCTACAGCGCCAAGTGAGCTAAATACAGACTAAAGAAATACATGTATTTACTTTACATATATTCAGAAAATAGGTGGTATTGATAAGATTTTAAGACAAAATTCTTTTCGGCCGAGAGCTAAATCGCCTGAACCATCTACATCTAAAAATTTTCGTCCCTCATTTCAAAAAACCAAATCACAGCTCAACGATCAAAGAGAATCCAACCCACAAAAAGATTTTAGAGATGCCTCTTCAAAAGGAAAGGGGGGGCGAAAGGATAAGACAACTAGAAGAAATTACCGTAAAAACAAATGACTCACCAAAATTTTCAGGGGGTTGTCTCAGTCACTTTCGACACAACTGGAAATCTTTAAGTCCACCAAAAGCAATTTTAAAAATGATTTCAGGGGCTCGGATCCCTTTCAATCAATATCCTCCACTCGTTCTACCAACCAGAGATGTTCTGATAAAGTATCGTACGCCGGATAGTTCAACTATGTCAGCGGAGATAAACGATTTACTAAAACATCAAGTTTTGGAGCCTGCCCCCTGGACACCAAGTTTTATATCCCCTATGTTTATAATAACGAAAAGCAACGGGAAATATCGAACAATATTCAATCTCAAAGCATTGAATCAGTACATGGCACCAAAGCATTTCTGTCTTCTCAACCATCGTCAGTTGCCAAAGTTTTTGCAACCTCACGATTGGATGGTAAAGCTCGATATCACCCACGCATATTATCATCTGCCCATCAAACCAGCTCACAGACGCTTTCTCCGAGTCAGTTACATGGGTCAACTTCTCCAGATGACATGCTTGCCTTTCGGTCTGGCATCAGCTCCAAGGATGTTTGCATCAATTTCAAACTGGGTAGCAGAGATACTGAGATCAAAAGGCCTTCGTGTGGTGGTATATTTGGACGATTATCTGATTGTACACCAGTCCAGGAGCATTCTCGCCACCCAAGTGTCTTTAGCACTTCACTTACTAAAAGATCTGGGTTGGTGTGTAAATCTCGAGAAATCCGTCATCACTCCAACGAGGATGGTCGAGTATCTAGGCATCATTTGGGACACACAGTCAAATACCAAGTCTCTGCCACTAGAAAAAGTGAAAAAAAGTACGCACGTACCTTTATCAGCGTCTCACAGCCGGCAGTTGGTCCCTCAAGCAGGCACAACGCCTCTTAGGGTATCTCAATTTTGCGACCTTCATCACCCACCGGGGAAGGCTGCATTGCCACACGCTGCAAAGACACAGCAACTATCTTCGCAGGCACCCAAGTGTAGTAAAATCTTTCCCGATAGAGGTTCAGAGAGAGTTAGTGTGGTGTATGGACAAAATCTCCCACAGTACAGAACTCCATCCGAGCCCAAGACCAGTAAACTACCTAATAACGGATGCCTCGGACACTGGCTGGGGAGCTCTTCTGAACGGTCAGAAAATTCAGGGCATCTGGGAGGAATATCAAAGACACTGGCACTGCAATCAAAAGGAGATGTACGCCGTGATCGCCGCCCAATCATCTCAGGGCACTGCTCTAAAAAACTCCGAAGTGTTGATTCAAAGCGACAACAAGACTGTAGTAGCCTACATAAAAAACGAAGGCGGGACCAGGTCACAAAAATTACTGGAGTTGACAACGAAACTGCTACGTCTAGTGGACGAATCCAACATAGTCCTTCTCCCTCACCATCTACCGGGATTGTACAACACAGAGGCAGACCAGTTGTCGAGAGATCTAAACGGAACAGAATGGCACTTGCTAAGAGGGGTAACCCAAGAACTTTTCAGACTCTGGGGAACTCCTGTTGTAGACCTGTTTGCCTCACGAAACACCCACGTCGTTCCAACTTATGTTTCTCCAGATTTATCCAACTCGAACGCGTTCTTTCACAACGCTTTCAGCAAATGTTGGAATTACGATCTGGCGTGGATATTCCCGCCACCAGGCCTTATACCACAAGTTCTATCTCACCTAAACAGGGCATCGGGACTCTTCATAATGATAACCCCCAAGTGGAAGAAACCATTCTGGCGCCCAGATCTCAAGAGTCGTACAGTAGCGCGTCCAAGGAAGATTCACAGACTAGAGACATCGTTAATCAACACAGTAACGGGTCGGCCACCTCCGCAGGTCAAGTACATGGAACTGGAAGCTTGGCTTATTTTGGGTGGGATTCGTTAATCGAGAGCTGGACTGATCAAGAGAAAGAACTATTACTAAAATGTTGGAGAACATCTACGTTAAGGACTTACACACCAATTTGGGGAAGTGGTGCAATTGGTGTCAAACGCATAAAGTTAATAGCAGGATACCGTTACCATCGGATGTTGCTCGATATTTGGCTTACTTACATTTGAAAGAACGATTGGCCTACAGAACAATTTTAGTCCATAAATCAGTTATTTCCTCTATTTGTGAGACCATTTCAGAAGTAAAAATTTCTTCTAATCCTATTATAAAACATTTGCTCAAAGCAGTATCCTTGGCTAGACCTCTACAACCTAAGGCTCCAATATGGGATGCAAGATCACTTATAAATACTTAAAGGAAAATGATACGAATCCTACTAACTTATATGAGGTATCTCGACGTACCGCGGCTATTTTACTGTTAAAATCAGGTCGTCGAATTCACGACATTACTCTTTTGCATTGTGATTCGGAACGCTTTATAGATAACTCAAATTCTATTATTTTACATCCAGAGTTTGGTTCAAAAACAGATTCGGTATCCCACCAACAATCTAGCTGGATTTTGTTATCTGCACCAGATAGAAATATTGACCCCGTATATTGGTTAAGAACGCTTCGGAATCTCACTCAAGATATTAGGGGCCCTGTTTCAAATTTATTTATAACAACCAGAGCACCTTACAAACCAGCTTCAACCACAATGATTGGAGGTTGGGTAAGAAAACTACTAACAGAAGCTGGAATAGATGCTTCTCCAGGCAGCTTTCGATCAGCTGTTTCATCTTTAAACTGGATCGAGAATTATCCTATAAATGAAATTTTAGCTAAGGCAAATTGGAAACATGAATCCACATTTCGAAATCATTACCAGAGATACATACGTAATACTAATGCTTTACATAATTCAGAAAAATCTTTATCTCAATATTTTTCTATTCCTTGATTGTTAGAATGTCGAAAATGTTGTTTGAGAATCAAATAGACCTTAATATAATAAAGTTTAACAATAACTTAAATGTCATTAATCATTCATATAAATGAGATTATTAATAAGTGAGCTTGTAATCATATAATTAATTTAAAACTGTTTCTAAGAATCAATATAACAAATATATTATATAGTGTATATTTAATGTTGGCCTCATTACTCACATATTAAAAATTATCACATTATTGCGTCCTATATATTAAACCTACAAGCCACCAGGAGATAACAAACAGATCTCTCATAATGGACTTCAGACGTCGAGCGGAACACATAATATAAAAATTTTACCTTCCAATAAAATTTGTATTATGTTTCCTGAGACGTCTGAAGTCCTGATAATGTCTTCCTGGTGAATATTTTATACATCATTATCTTATGAGCCGAACAATGATCGGAAAACATGGTGGCTTGTCTCGTTTCAATTTTAGTTCCAGATAAAGCCGTTAGAGGGCGCTTGGCAGCGGACAAAATGCATGGAAAGTAGCGACATCTAGCCAGAAACGGAAGTAGAAAAGGATGTACTCTCATAATGGACTTCAGACGTCTCAGGAAACATAATACAAATTTTATTGGAAGGTAAAATTTTTATATTTATTTTTCATTGAGGCATAACATATTATAAAATGAGAAGTTTAAATTTATTTGAACGTCAAAATGAGCGCATCTTTACATTGTTTAGTATTGTAAAATTATTCTGTCTTTACTTTATTTGCTTTGAAAACCAAGTAAGATCCATCCATTCTCGCAAACTTTTTATTTTATACACAAAGGATTAATTAAATAGATGACCGAAATATCAAAAAATAACTCACAGCCTGTTGAAACCGTTTTATCGATGCTATAAACATTTTATTTCACACAAAAACCTGGTCATTCGAAACAAAAGCAATCCTTGATATAATTAGGTAAGCCCCGCAGACTTTCCACTTTGTAACGGAGATAGCGAGAGGTAGACGTGACAAACGTACAACCAACTGATAAGAATAAAATATTCGAGACTCAGCTGGAATTACCTTAAATTTGGTATAAAAAATCTCACGTCATTCATTTTTGTCTTTTGTTTTTAGTCAAGTGATTAAATAGGATGAAAGTTTTGTATTTCAAATCATTTTTGTGAGTGTGTCCTGTTAATGAATATATATTATAAGTATAAGTAATTAAACAATCAAAAAAAGCTGTAACGTCTTACCAACGGACTCCTACCTTATTTCAACAAGTTTTGTGACTACTGAAAGGATTACCAAATCGCTTACCGATGGAAATATCAGCATAAAATAATAATTTTAGTATTTTAAGGTGTCTAGCGTAGTTTTTTTTTAAATTTTATTACTACATAAAAATTATCAAAAACAATATCAAACCATCATAAATGGAGAAATCTTTAAAAATAAGATTATCCAGGAGTAACAAAGGATAATATTCCTGTGGGATCAGAAACTACGCAGGCTAGATCGTGCGAAACTTACAAAATTTCCTCAATCTCATCAAGGAACATATTTAACCACCTCAATATAATTCTTTTTTTATCAACATTTTCTATCAACATCACTAAATGGCTAGTGAGTCGAAATAAAACACATCATACAAGCAAAAAGCAATCATGATTTTTAAAAGATACCACCACAGCTCTATCGTACAAAGGCCTTTTATTGTTCAGATGAACCGTAAAACTTATTAAATTCCTAGAATAAAACAATTTCAGCTATTCAATAGAGATCGGTAATTGGTTTCGCAATTTTCTCTGAAACCGATCTACGTTAGTTTAGTGATTTAACATTTTTTTAACAGATATCAGTTAGAGATGAGTTAAGATGGTGGATTTTGAGCCGAGTTTAATCTTCTGAGTACCAAGGCTTAATTTTTTTGCATAAGTAGGATGGGACTATTCTCTTCCATGCTACCTGGTGTAAAGTGATCATGAGAAAGAAGATGGTACACTTTCACCATGAGAATACTATTTACTCGCTTCTTAAAAGTACCGAGAGTGTAGTGGTCAGATACAACAGACGCAGGCAGTTCATTTTGATTCACACTTTGGCAACCTCTACCAAACTTTAATTAATAACATAAATTTACAACAAAATCGGTATTCATTGGGTGTTCATCAAATCTATGTCTTTTAGTTGCGATTCTAATGCCCCTCTGCACTAAACTTTGATCCTAAGTTGCTACTTAAATCTGTATTCTGACGTGCAACGAGAATTTTATGTCATTTGTCCTGTCTGACGGCTGATTTGAAAGATCGAAAAGTAATGAGAATACTATAAATAAATAATATATTTTGGGAATTTGTGTGGCTCAGGTTTCGTTAATATATCAACTAATGAAGGAACTAATGTTATATAAAAAAAATAGACTTGGAAAATTTTAATAAAATATACATAATATTTTTTTGACAAGAGTATTTGTATATCTTTTCGAACGGTCTTACCTAAAGTTATGACACCGATTTCCCATGTCATGTTTGACTTTACGCAATTTCATCATAAACCTGTAACAATCCAGATTTTTGATCAAAAACCTGAACTAGTTTGGGTTTATGATCAATCTGTTAAACGTTTTCTTTGACAGCGGCTGAGAACTTTTCCTACTTTATTCTTTCCCGCTTTTCCCGCTTGCCACAAAACACCACTCAGACGGAGTGGTGGTTTTTGATCAAAAATCTGGAAAGTTTCAACCTGTAGGTATTCACCTTAATAATTTATTTATTATTCTCTATCGGCCTAAACAAAACCTACTAAACGATTGTTCCACTTTTGAGCAATCCTCCTTAACTAAGTGTGATTGTGACATCTTTGACAAGGGCTTTCTTATTAAAGATGGCAATTAATTTGAAAAATGATAACTTATTTTGCTTTGGATTTCATAATTCCCAAAAAAAAATAGAATACCTACCGAAATTGAATACTTGAATGTTCAGTGTAGAAATATTTCAAGTTCTAGAATCATAGTTCTGTTGTGATATTATTCCCAATTAGACAATCTTATTATCCCAATGCCAAGGTTAAGTTAGCAAAACTATGAATAAAATATATATTATTTACTTTTCATTGTACACATGGAGTAAAAAACAATTTTGATAATAATATTATAGGTTCAGAGCACAATAGCCTTATCATCTAAGTCGTTTTGTTGTTATTAATATAAAGTAAGGCTCTCGCCAGTAAGCTGTGCCGTTTTGTCTCAAATATGACCAAAAAAAATAGTTCCAGAATTCTTTTTTATTCTCGTGTAACAAATATGAACGGAGATAAGATGAAATGATAATAAATAAAAAAATAAATTGAAGCCGCTTCTCATAAAGTAATTTGTATTATTTTTGCTGCGTTAGTGTTTAGAAGAGCGCTATCACTCCTGGATATGTGTCGAACAAGGTGATTAATCCAATTAATCTTCGCTTTATAGTAGAATCCTAGGTTTCACCTAGCTAGCTGTCACTCTACATATGGACCACCTATCTTATCAAGTCTACCGATAAATATCTTAGAACTCATCTGAACTTCCGATCAGGTGAGATTGGCGTCAAACGCAGGCTAAGTCAAAATACAAAAGAAAAAGACATACCTCTTTCATTTCCTCCACGTTCATTACTCTTTTCATACATGATCGCTGGTTACGGGTACTTTTGACTAGGCCCTTTTTAAGGACCTCACCAATTTGATCGGCATACGTTCACCTAGGGTGTCTCCTTCCGACAATACCATCCAATCTTGCTCTGTAGCTACACCTTTTTCGTAAATCTACTTTTACTCATCCTTTCCAAAAGTCCAAACCACCTTAGCATACCCCTTTCAATGTTAGTCACTTTGATTATTAACTTGGTAAGTCACTACATCTTGACCTTGGTTTGTTTTATGCTTTGTTTTTCATTAATTGATTGTGGATCACTTAATTTGTTATTTTTTTGTTTTCTATATACTAATTTTTTTTTTGTTTATAGTACCTAATATAAATTTAAAATAATTAGTTTTTGTGGTAATTAATTTATTCGCTTAATTTTATTTATTTTGTATAATGGTGTATTTCTTTTATTGGCTAAATGTTATAACTATCTGTAGTTTTAATCATGTTCATGTAAAAGCTGTTAAAATACCAACGAATAAATAAATAAATAAATCTTGTTTCAGTATTTATATTCCAGGTTCCCCTTGTTAGCTACGTTCCCTTATTCCATATCACAGAATTTTATTAGTTTGGGTAGTTCGTGTTATTGTAGAGGATTTTTATTAGTTCTGCCCGGCAACATTGACTAGATCATTGGTACACCTTGTGGCATTACTCATCTGCCGCCAGCATCGACGCGGCTAGATTACCTTCGCGCGTAAGAGGAGTCTGTTTCAAACGACGTCATTAATTGCTGTGTAATTTAGTGACAGTACTACTTGTCACAGTCATAAAATGTTTGTATTATAGCGTATGCTTACACAGTTGTACACAGGGTTGATTTTTTAGACAGTATGAATAAAGTTATAATGATAGCATTAAATTAAAGACATTTTAGGCAACAAGAGACTAATGGTGTTTGTAAAGTTACTCAAATCTTCGAACTTATATGTGTAATATTATTTAGTTGACCTAAATGTAATTAGTTCTATTTAAATGTTTACCTAAATATTGTTTAAATAGTAAGCAACACCTATTTTATTCTTTACTAAGATATGTCAAGATAGTTCCTCTTTCCATACAATCTATACATATAATGAAATGGTAGGAAAGTCAAAACTGTACATTGAATATTTTTTTAAAAGAATACTTGGGGTATGATCTACAATCGAAACAGAAACAAAAAATATAGTTTTTAGAATTTTTGTCTGTTTGTCTTTCCGGGATAAACTCAAAAAGTACTGCATGGATTTACTTCAAATTTGGCATGAAGATAGTTAAGTCGGGTCAACATATAGGCTACATATTATCACGCTAGCAGTGTTATAATCGTAGGTGCGTTTGGTGCTGCATAGCGTTCACGCAGACGACGTCGCGGGCAGCAGCTAGTGTTAAATATTGTCAAACATTGAAAATGCTTGTTTGCAGTAAAAAAGTTTTCAATACAGTGCAAAAATAATTCATTTTGATACAAAAGTGATGGCCTCGTTCTTAAAAAGGGCCTAGTTAAAAGTACCCGTAACTGGCGAACATGTATGAAAAGATTAATGAAAGTGGAGGAAGCGAAAGAGGTATGTCTGGATCGTAGTAATTGGTGTTCCATTGTCCTACCCCAAAGGAAGACAGGGGTAAGGTTATGTATGTGTTTAGATTAACACTCAGGCCCATTTTAAACTCCGTGCGAAATTTACGAATTACGTTTGTCGTGTTACACCACTGCTCCACAGAAGTCGTCTGACGTGAAAATCCCTATCATATCCTAGCAATCGGCATCTTTCAGACCTAAAATGGCCAAATAAAAACTTTAGAAAACGTGATTTTACTAACTGAACTGCTTAGGAACATATACACTTGATTCTTATTACATACAGTTTTTATTACAGCATCCCTTACATTAACAAGTCAGCTCCGTAGATCCATCCAAAATATCAAACCAAGTTTTTCAGTAATTTAATCAATAAAATTAAGTCAAAGTAACATCTAACGCAAGGTCAACGCAATAATCTGGAATTTACAAAAACTACAACAAGACACTTTCATATAAATTTTCTGAATTGTTACAGCTACTTTTAGAATCAAAAATGATCCAAAAAATAAAACCGAAACGGTTTCTTTGCGTAAAACGTCTCATTCCGGCGGTCCTTTATAAATTAGGGTCTTATTTCTACAATCTGTCAACGGAGCAACACTTCAGCCGAACGTTGAAAAAAAGAAATAGTAGAAAATGTTAGATAGTATGACGAAAAATTGCGCGCTTTCTGTGAAATATTTAATTTGTTACTTTGTATTTATTATCTGCGATGTTGATTTTTTATTATTTACCAGCTTTTGATTTGGGTTGATATTGTTTTGTGTATTTTAAAGTATTTTAATTAGAGTTTTGTTGTTGAGGTTACCGGGACGTTCATGCCTTCACCGAATGTGTGCGGTTGGTGCGCCCAAAAATATTAATTTATTTTGGTAGTCACGATCCTGCGTCCGTGGAAGTTTTACAGGAAGCCCATAGACTAACTAAATGGTTAGATATGACACGGTACCTAGTAAGATTACTTAAGACATTGATACTTGAAATCTTTATCTAATTATACTATTATGATATTTAAAAAAAAACTACAGAGTCTTTTAACCAAGTTTCTATAATATGCATATTATATGAAATGAAAGGCTTTTGTTTATTGTTGTCAATACTTAGTTACTAACTTTTGTCCGTAAACGTTTATTTGTCTTTTATTGAAGTGGTTTAACCTAGGGGTGGTCTTTGTCCAGCAGTGTGCATCTCCTGGCTGAACTATTATTGTTATAAATAATTTTAACTACACTTATATTTTCCCTGACCAGTATAGTCCTAGTACTTTTAAGCGTCGTCAAGTGAATAGGTTTCTCTTAGATCCGGCTATCCTTTAAACATATGTCTATTAATAAGACGTGATAAATACAAAGAAAATTCCTAAGATTCCTGCAATTTAAATGTAACACGTACGATAGTGACTACTTATCGCGTTGTAGACGGCACCATATACTACCACTGAGCATACGCAGAGAAATAGCAGATATATGCAATGTAATAAAAATTATGAACAATAAGATCGATGTGCATGAGCTTCTGGCTATGGTTGGTATTTGCGCGCACACCAAATTATACAGAAATCCTACCTTACCCCACGTTCCTACCGCAAGTACCAACTATAGACAGAACTCATTCATCATACGATCCAGCAATCTTGTGAACAAAGCAAATCGTAAATTACAGAATTTTGATATATTTTACACCAGTGTCCCAAGTGTTAGGGCGGCCATAGCTAGATTATTTTTTGTGCACACTTAAAAATATCTTAGCATGTTGACTTGCATGAGATTTTTTTTTTTTAATAAACACCATGAATTAAGTGAGTTAAAATCAAAACTTTGAGATAATGTTATTTATTTTTTGTCTTTTTGCGATTATTTCTTCTTTGTTTTTTTAGTGTAATATGCAATATCTATATGTGAAAACTATTTTTGGCTTTCGCTTGTTAATCATGTCTTTTTATAATCCTTAGTCCTAGCTGTAAGTTTTCCTGTGAATCAAAAATAAATAATAAATATAATAAATAAATAAGTACATAAATATTTCAGCGGAGACTATCACTTACTTGTTTCCTACTTTTTAGAACGTGTTTTTAGTAGTCGGATTTTAGTTTTCAATCGACTTCCAAAATGGGAGGAGGTTCTCAATTCGTCTGTATGTTTTTTTAGACAATTAACAAAAAACACGATATTTTAGACAATTATGACTCGATTTAAAAAATTCTTAATTCATATGATAGAGATACTTCATAGTGATCCCGTATAAATTTCAACGAAATCGGTTGGGTTAAAAAAAAAAATTGTTGTTTCAAATGTATGAATTCGGATAATGTTTGCGTGGATGACATTATAACTTATCCGAAGTTATGACGTGAAGTCGGTTTTTTTATGCTCTGCATTCGTTGATTATTGAACTTATTTTTTTTCACAAGTTTTGTAGTAATGGTGTTTACATATTTTAAATGTGCTAAAAAAGTTCTTTTATTTGATATACCACACGAAACCGTCAAATTTTTTTTTTAAATTCTTTACTATAATAATTATGTCACTTATTTTCGAGTTATAATTTTTACATATTTGAGCTGTCCTAACACAGTTCTTTCATTTGATACCCCAAACAAAACCGAAAAGATTTTTTTTTTGTTCTTCACTTTAAGTCCCTTAGAGGGCGCTGTAATCAATTTAACATAACTTTATGTAGCCTATAACCAGCGGACAGTAAAGAGGCTTCTAACTACACCTCATTTGTCCAATTCTGATTACTAGTTTACAGACGACCGGCTGGTGTAGTGGTAACATAGATTGCCTTCTATGCCAGAGGTCCTGGGTTCGAATCCCGGCGGCGGCGGATATCGGTGTGATGAACACAGATATTAGCCGTCAAGTCATGGATTGTCATGTCAAGTCATGGTTTATATTTTTGGCTCACACAGGTTTCATATGACAGCGCCATTTTCTTATAACCTAAATTGATACCATAAATAATATTTTGTAGTTAATATACTTATGTTTTATTTTTGCTTTAAATTACAGTTTAATCAGTAAATCAGACTTGAAATAAACAGTAGCCGCTAGCTAGGCGGACCATGAAGGACTCCCGTTACTCGTCGTTTTCGAAACTCTTTTTTAGACTTTTCCAAACTGTACTTTTTTATTCATTTATTAATGGTTTTGCATCAAATGGTTTCATTCGAACTTAACTTATCCGTCTATTGATACAAAAAACATAATTTGATGCATGTTTTTTGGCATTCAAACACATTAACAATAAAAAAATTAAAAACGCAAAGTCAAGCCAAAATTATTTAAAAAAATTATAGTACCTATTCGTTTAAATACAAAGCAAAACAAAAGCCTTTGTTGTTTACAATGTTCATTTGTCATCTGTTTGCGATGAAAGTTGAACGATGACAGAGCAATACCAATAAAAGCTTTCTAGCTATCATCGCACCTATAGATTGTATAAGTAGTATATCTTTTGTAGCATAGTTTTATTTTGAACAGCCTACATCTGTTTTTGCTGACCACTATAGTTTGGTACTGTAGGTTTCTCATCGATTAATGTGATCCATTATAGTCTTCATGCGCATTTTTCATCAGGTGGCATGGAAGGCGAACGTTCCTTTCTTAAAAATATTAAAAAGTAGCCTTCCAATCTTACTAACGATTTTCTCGCGTTGGGCTGAACCGATTTGGATGCGGTTTTCAGCAAAAGATTTGTAAAGTTTAGGAGAAGATAACTTTAAAAAATAAGGTATATTAACAAACTTTAAAAAATAAGGTTCTCAGTTGATCTGTTTTTTGTATCAGAGATGAGGCGACTGTTCGGCCGAACATATTTCATACATTCTATATTTTGTATTCAGCCGAATGTTTGATTGATTTGCTGAATAATTACCGAGTACTAGTTCAAGTTTCACGCGGATTTACCTGCGCAACTTCTGGTTAAAAGTAGCCAATGTGCTATTCCAGACTGTTCATTATTCACTATGCCAAACTTTCACATTTATTATAAAAGTAAGATTTTAGTTTATTACTGAGCCAATCACGGATAGACGGCTACATTTTTTTGATTAGCCAGCTTACAAAAATGAGGTTCTCGGTTTAACCTGTATTTTAATAATGTTTGTCAACAATTATCTTGCAAATTTTATCTCGCGTAAGAGTGAATGGATTTTGATACAGTTTTTCATTTACTTACTTTTAATTGTGAGATAGCTTTTAGTTTTTTCATAGTAATTGAGTGTCCATATTTGTAGATATTCTTCATAGATTTTTTATTGATAAGTTTTGGATAAGTTCTTAGCTGACTGTTAACACGAAGATTTTTTAAGCGAATCTCTCTTCGTTTGTCAGTTTTTACAGCATGAGCAGCCAGTTGGCGATTACTAGACGATTCTGAATCAAGTCGTTGTGTTTTCTACGTAGGGAGTTTTATTGCTCTTCTTTTCTTTCTTAAGGATGCGTTTCCGAAAAGGCTAGGTATCGAATTCTACTACTACATGTATAAGATTCACGCACACAAGCGTGCCGTGAAAAACACGAAAGGTTTTGAACAGTTTTGATACTTTAGTTTTAAATATTGGCAAATTCTTTTATTAAAACGATTAAATTGGGTAAGATTAATTAAAGTGCTCGGGAAGTTTGAGCTCGTTTTATTCGTAACGATAAAACCTCACCATCGAACCTGATGAGCTGGTGGTACACTCGAGGGCTTCTACTGGAATTCCTATTCCTAGGCATGTCAAGTTCGAGTTCATAAGACGAGACATTACCATCAGTCCTGGTAGTGGGAGCTGAAGGTATGCCTTGAGGTACTACTGGAACTCCTAGACGAGTAGAGCTAGGCATGTCGAGTTTGGGTTCATTTTGATTCTTAGGACGAGACCTTACCACCAGTTCTGATAGTGGGAGCTGAAGGTATACCTCGAGGTGTTACTGGTACTCCTAGACGGGTAAAGCTAGGTATATCGAGTTTGGGTTCATTTTGATTCGTAGGACGAGACCTTACCACCAGTTCTGGTAGTGGGAGCTGAAGGTATACCTCGAGGTGCCACTGGTACTCCTAGACGGGTAAAGCTAGGTATATCGAGTTTGGGTTTATTTTGATGCGTAGGACGAGACCTTACTACCAGTTCTGGTAGTGGGAGCTGAAGGTACCATATTTTAAAAGAACTGAACAGAACACAAGGAACTGAAATCTATAGGCGGTCAGATTTGGTGGAATCGGGTTTTCATATTTTAAAAGAAATAATAAAATTTATGGACAAAGGATAATGCAAGTGATTGGGCTCCAAAAAAAAAGTCATTGTGCAGGGATGAGATGAAAGTCAGATTATAGATTAGACACATGTCATTCATATTTGTTAGGACGCTAAAAAAATTAGCCCTGGGAAAAAAAAGATATGACCAAAAATACATTTTGCGTTTAATAGAATAAAAATCGTTTTCTTTTATGATACAGAAACTGAACGCCCGTAGATTTCTACGAGTGTATTCGTATAACCTTTACAGCCATTGACTACGAAACTAATGAATATTGTAAATAAATACGATTATTGGTAAAAAAAAGTGCTTGTGTGATCCTTATAAGTACCTAATGGGTTGGCTACACAGTTTTAAACCGCGATTAGTTCGTCTCTTTTCTTAGTATAGTGACTTCCCTTCTTATTATCGTCGACACACAAAAGAGATGTTATTATTAATCTGTCTCTTTTCTTACTATAGCGAACTTTTTGCGGCACTGGTTCGGCGACATTGGAAGCACGGTTTACAACTGTGTAGCCACCCCTTTTGATTTGATTTGTCTTTTTTCTTACTTTAGCGATGTCTCTTATACGGCACTGGTTCGGCGACATTGGAAAAGCAGTTTACAAATGTGTAACCACCCCTTATGAAATAATGGTATGTATGGTTCATCTAATACTGCCGTTTAGAATAAGCTAGTATGTTGCTATAAGTAGTTAATAAAGTCTTATAGTGGTTATATAATTATTACAACTAGATTTCATTAACGCTCTCTATCTCTTTCTCGGAGCACATTATTAGCGCGCATTGTCCATTTTATTCGAAACATTTCGGGGTTCGAGTCGAAAGTCGAACTTCTTTTATGATTATGATATTTAATTGTATTGTTAATATGAATCATGTGTTTAAAAGTACTATTCCTTTTATAATTTATGATGTCTGTTTAATTGTACTGAAATAATGAATAACGTCTTCAAAAATAGTACTTATTTTATGTTTAAGAACTCTTACCAATGGTAATGAATGAAATAATAAACTGTGTGTTTAAAAGTCTTACTTTTTTCATTAACGATAACCACTTATACCAACACATTAGCTTATTCTAAATGGCAGTATTAGATAAACCATACATACCAAAACTCAGGCGTGTCTATTCTCCGCAAAAAAGAGCACCTTCACATTTACGCCCACTTTCCAAAATGTATCTGTCCCCATCACTGACCATCTAGGGCTTTTAGGCGTAACTGTAACATCCAGTTTAAACTTCGGTCAACAAATTGTGTCCATGGCTCAAGTAGCTTCGAAAAAGTTGGGAATCATCTCGAGGGTACGGCGGTACTTCGGCCCTGCACAGCTTCTTAACTTATACACAGCTCAAGTGCGATCATGCATGGAGTACTGCAGTCATCTTTGGGATGGTTCAGCCAAATATCAACTAGAAGCGCTGGACTCCGTTGACCGAAGAGCCCGTAAATTAATTAACGACGTCGACCTTACAACCAAAAAACTGCAGACCTTAGAGCATCGTCGTAAGGTTGCGTGTTTAACCGTGTACTACAGGATACATTTTGGTGAGTGCGCCAGTGCTCTGTTCGAACAAATTGAACCCTCACCCTTTTACCATCGGACTACTAGACGCAGACAGAACTTCCATCCGTATGTGGTAGATATTCCGAAAAGTCGAACTAAGCGCTTTGACAGTTCCTTTTTGATACGGGTCGCCAAGGTTTGGAATGAACTGCCTGCGTCTATTTTCCCTGACCAGTACAGTCCTAGTACTTTTAAGCGTCGAGTGAATAGGTTTCTCGTGGATGGACGTGTAACACCTTAGTCTTCATGTTCACTTAACATCAGGTGGCATGGAAGACAAACGTCCCATCCATAATTAATAAAAAAAAAAAAAACATTATTTCATAAGGGGTGGTTACACATTTGTAAACTGCTTTTCCAATGTCGCCGAACCAGTGCCGTATAAGAGACATCGCTAAAGTAAGAAAAAAGACAAATCAAATCAAAAGGGGTGGCTACACAGTTGTAAACCGTGCTTCCAATGTTGCCGAACCAGTGCCGCAAAAAGTTCGCTATAGTAAGAAAAGAGACAGATTAATAACATCTCTTTTGTGACAGCGCACTGCTGTCTCGCTCGACGATAATATGAAGGGAAGTCGCTATACTAAGAAAAGAGACGAACTAATCGCAGTTTACTACTACTGTGTAGCCAACCCATTAGGTACTTATAAGGATCACACAAGCACTTTTTTTTTACCAATAATCGTATTTATTTACAATATTCACTCGTTTCGTAGTCAATGGCTGTAAAGGTTATACGAATACACTCGTAGAAATCTACGGGCGTTCAGTTTCTGTATCATAAAAGAAAACGATTTTTATTCTATTAAACGCAAAATGTATTTTTGGTCATATCTTTTTTTTCCCAGGGCTAATTTTTTTGGCGTCCTAACAAATATGAATGACATGTGTCTAATCTATAATCTGACTCTCATCTCATCTCTGCACAATGACTTTTTTTTTGGAGCCCAATCACTTGCATTATCCTTTGTCCATAAATTTTATTATTTCTTTTAAAATATGAAAACCCGATTCCACCAAATCTGACCGCCTATAGATTTCAGTTCCTTGTGTCCTGTTCAGTTCTTTTAAAATATGGTACCTTCAGCTCCCACTACCAGAACTGGTGGTAAGGTCTCGTCCTACGCATCAAAATGAACCCAAACTCGATATAACTAGCTTTACCCGTCTAGGAGTACCAATGGCACCTCGAGGTAAACCTTCAGCTCCCACTACCAGAACTGGTGGTAAGGTCTCGTCCTACGCATCAAAATGAACCCAAACTCGATATAACTAGCTTTACCCGTCTAGGAGTACCAATGGCACCTCGAGGTATACCTTCAGATCCCACTACCAGAACTGGTGGTAAGGTCTCGTCCTACGAATCAAAATGAACCCAAACTCGATATATCTAGCTTTACCCGTCTAGGAGTACCAGTAGCACCTCGAGGTATACCTTCAGCTCCCACTACCAGAATTGGTGGTAAGGTCTCATCCTGCGAATCAAAATTAACCCAAACTCGACATGCCTAGCTCTATCGGTCTACGAGTACCAGTAGCACCTTGAGGTATACCTTCAGCTCCCACTACCAGAACTGGTGGTAAGGTCTCGTCCTGCGAATCAAAATGAACCCAAACTCGATATACCTAGCTTTACCCGTCTAGGAGTACCAGTAGCACCTCGAGGTATACCTTCAGCTCCCACTACCAGAACTGGTGGTAAGGTCTCGTCCTGCGAATCAAAATGAACCCAAACTCGACATGCCTAGCTCTATCGGTCTACGAGTACCAGTAGCACCTTGAGGTATACCTTCAGCTCCAACTACCAGAACTGGTGGTAAGGTCTCGTCCTGCGAATCAAAATGAACCCAAACTCGATATACCTAGCTTTACCCGTCTAGGAGTACCAGTAGCACCTCGAGGTATACCTTCAGCTCCCACTACCAGAACTGGTGGTAAGGTCTCGTCCTGCGAATCAAAATGAACCCAAACTTGACATGCCTAGCTCTATCGGTCTACGAGTACCAGTAGCACCTTGAGGTATACCTTCAGCTCCTACTACCAAAACTGGTGGTAAGGTCTCTTCCTTCGAATCAAAATGAGCCCAAACTCGATATACCTAGCTTTACCCGTCTAGGAGTACCAGTAGCACCTCGAGGTATACCTTCAGACCCCACTACCAGAACTGGAGATAAGGTTTAGTCCTAACAAACATAATGATTCCAAGTTTCCAAATTCAATCCTAATCATAAAAGGTTTTGTAATTTTTTTTTTTCAATAAAATTATATTATTACCTTTTCAACTCAGTTCAGAGAGCGTCAAGTATCGAGACTTGTTTGATGCAATAAATTGTGTATGTACAGCGATGTTTCTTAGCACGAAAAATAACTCAAAAGCGATACAGGTCCACTCTCGACAGCGGCTGAGCGCAGACTGAAGATATCTAGTTTTTGTTTGTAATGATATTGACATTATTTGCTAAAGTATAATAACCCTTACCACAGTGTGTTAAGATTTACGCATTTATACAAACATGAAGAAAATTACGTGTTTGGTTTTATTTTTTTTTAAAGGGTTTTTAGTAGTAATTTCAAAGAAAAAAATGCGTATTATCAAAAATGAACATGTCAACCATCGAATAGTATTTTTTTTATTCATAAATACTTGTGTTTTCATACCAAAAGTGGTACCGTAAATTGGCTTAAAATCGTCATTTTCGTGCGACGAGCCATCGCAAAATTAGTTTTTAAGCCACAAAAACAAATTTATTTATATTATTTTTATATAATAAATGGAGATGAAAGTCTTATCTATCTATAAGTACTTGTAATTATACTAAACTTTGCGCCATTTTATCACAATATGTACCAGAAAATACCCTATTTTGAAGATTTGCGGAAACGCGTCCTTAAAGCATCCGTCTCCCTAGTTCACATTTATAAAATAATTTATAAAAGTAAAAGTTTGGATGTATGAATGTTTGTTCCTCAATCACGGCAGACCATCTCAACGGATTTAGATGAAATTTGACATAATGAGAGTGTACAGCCTGGATTAGCACATAGGCTAATTTTCATCCCGATATTTGCACGGGATTAGGAATGGCGCGGGTAAACTGCGCGCAACAGCTAGTTTTAAAGAATTTAAGTTTGTGAGTGTGCATTATAATTATGTTAGTTATTGGCTTGAGTAGTTTGTAGCTAGATCGATGTTCCCTGTTATAAGATGTGGAAATTTAAATTGTCTGCATCAAGTTTATTAAATGCTGTAATACCAAGGTAACGCAGTTCTTATAGTTGTAGTACTTTTTTCCCAAAATACCCCTTGATTTATTCATTAAAGACATATGCCATAGCTATTTGCCCATTACATCACTGAGGCTATGTTACAAACTAAACCTTTAATTATAACTAAGTCAAGTTCAAGAAGTAAACATATAATTTATATAACTTTAAATGGTAACCGTAGGTCAATTAATTATATGACAATTATAGGTTAAGCTTGTGTAATAAGTAGACCTTACTTATTTATGAGCAACTATTTGCATTGCAACTAATTTACGAGTTCGAGAATTGGTATTTATTTTTCAATTGAGAGATTTAAAATTGTAAGATACATCAATTCTATAAATACTAGTAAAAAGGAAAGGTTTGGTCTGTTTGTAATGCATAAAAATAAAATCCTAGAAATATAATTAGATACATGTTTTTTAAGGTTTCGTAGCCAAATGGTAAACAATTCCTTGTAGATCCGTCATGTTTGTATGTCTGTCCGTCTGTGTATAACAGCCACTTTCTTCCAAAATTTTACGAACTATACTGTTGAAACTTGGTACGGAGATGTATTCTATGAACCGCATTAAAATTTTACACAAAAATAGAAAAAAAAATTGAGGTTATCTATACTTATAATAAATCTGTAGAGAGGTCAATTCTGTACATGAAATATTTTTTCAAAATAACTATCAGGGGGTGATTAGTGATCGATACTGATGACAAAAATGCAATCAGTAAAATTTTTGTCTGTCTGTCTGTCTGTATGTTCCTTATAGAAACAAAAACTACTAAATGGATTTTAACGAAACTTGGTAAAATTATTCTTCATACTCCTGGGCAGGTTATAGTATACTTATTATCACGCTACAATTAATAGGAGCAGAGCAGTGAAGGGAAATGTTGGAAAAACGGGAGAAGTTACTTCATTTTTTAAGCTTCCGTCGCGTGTGCAGCCTTAATGGTTAAAGCTACATAGAAATCATGTATGACAGGAATATTCTTCATAAAATTAAATAAAAAATATCCCACAACAGTATATGTCTATATTTTATGGTTAACTCACAATAACACGTGTAAATCCCGATAGCTTAGCAGGTTGGAGCTTTCTGATTATATTTGTTTCCTCTTACGTTTATAATACTCTCAATCATCTCTAATAAAAAAAAAATTAACATTATTACCTATTTAATAAAAAAAGAATCATATAAATTGGTATAGAAACACCAAACTAATACATAAATTCGCTAATAAACCATCGCGCGTGAATACTGAATGATATAGGGATTATTTTTGCGCAACGGTTGCCGCGCTCGACGCGGCTCGCGGCGCGGCGGCGGTAGGGTATAAAAAGGCGGGAGGCGAGCGCAAGCTTTTGCGCGATTTAATATAGGTAGGTACAGAAGGAACAAGCGTTACATTACCTGTTAAATTTCCCCAACCAATTTTAACTTACTATCGAGGGCATAGAGTTCAAATTCAAGTAAAAAATTTTGACAGATTTGTAACGCTTGATGTGTTGCCTTCTGTACATACAGAGATAAAATGGAAATCAAGGTTTTGTTTATTTCATGATCGTTTCTGCCTCTTGGAAGTCAGAAACCGTAGATTTCTTCGGAATAAAAAGTAACGTATGTGTAAACTACTATACCAAATTACATTAATATTGGCTTAGCCGTTTGGCAGTGAAAAGCAGCCATACATAACTATAGGTAGAATTGTATGTACACTGATAATGGCTGGATGGATGGATTTTTGCTATTCTTTCACGCAAAAACTACTTAGCTTTACCTAGAATAACAATAAGGTAAGTATAATTAATGAAGATATTGCATGAATTAAGTAAAATTGAAGGCATTAAATAAAACACTTTTTAACCGGATTAATGACGTATAATTTATATTTTACCTTTTTACTCGACGTTTCGGTGTCTTTGCAGACCCCGTGGTCACGAGCGACTGTTAAAATTTAAAATGTAAATATACGCGATAAAATCGGTTAAAATGTGTTTTAGTTAATAGTCATACATAATAGTTATCGCGAAAACTTAAGACAATATTAAAATTTATCTGGCACCCGATTTGTTTATAACGCTATGTGCCTTTGTAATGTACCTAATAGATAGTTTACCTACCTATGTTTGTGGTTAGGAGTTATACATATTATATGGGCGAAGATTCTTCATTTTTATTTTTGTTATTAAAGATAGTTAGGACCTTGGAGAACAAAATAACCTACTCGAAATACTAATTCAATACAGACGAAGTCGCGGGCATCATCTATGTAATATACCTACCTACCTATACTTTTTCACAAAACCTAGGTGAAACTACCATTGTGGAATGCAATAAAGAATTGAATTGAATTGAAACTGCGGATCACTGCTTTGTTGTAACAGTTTTTGAAGTAAGTAATTCTGTCTGTTTATCTATCAGTAACGCTTTCACAGCTAAATACTGAGTCGATTTTGACGAAATTTAGAATAAGGTAAGTTTTAACTTCAAGGAGGATATAATAATAGTATTTATCCAACTCTAATAAACGGTATCCACGCGGACGAAGTCGCGGGTCACAGCTAGTACTTCACTAAAACTTAAAATAAAAAAAATATCAAACCCCCACGTGTGGGGTTGTAAACTGAGTAATTTGCACGATAGACCCTTCTGTGTAATTTCGAAAATAAGAAAACATAAGATGTAAACTTCTACCGAAAATTGCTTTGAACGAGATCTAGTAATTAGTTTTTTTATATATCATAAATCGTGAGCCGCAATTTACCTTTCATTCAATCAACTCTACCATCGGTTAAACTTACAACGCACAACTAGAAATTTTATATTATGTTACTTGATGCTACGGAACCCTTTCTCAGCGAGTCCGACTCACACTTGGCCGCTTTTTTTTAATTTGCTTATTTCTAAATAACAATAAAGTAAGTACCACTTGCCCTTAGAGTGTTTTACAAGTTCCGGACTCATGTGGATTCCTTACCCGTGGAAACTGCAGTTGGACATTCCCTGCACTTTATTAGGTAAACTTTATCTGTTACATAGAGATAAACATTAGTTTCAAATTTGGACTGCATATGCATATGGTATTTTTTTTTCCAAAATATCAATTTAATTTTTTAAGCGTATATATTTTATAAGCAGATAAAAAATACTTTTTCGGAGTTCTTTATAAAATAAAATAGATATTTAGATAATGCTTTATTAACGAACATTATGTTTGTAAATTTAATAAGCAAAACGCCTGAAGCACACACTCATCAAAATTAATGACTTCATCCATTGTTGTTAATGACACATAATTAGAACTAACGTTATTACTTGCTAACCTCAACTTCGTCAAACTGAGACATAAACAAAGTTTAAAAGAGCATTGTGCATAAAGAAAAACTAAGAAAACCTGTTATTTGATTATGTGAATTAACTGAGTGAGAAAAATACTCAGTTCTTCTTATTTATATAAATGAACAGTATAAAGGTGCTAAAAAATGATTACAGCAATTATTTACCGCACAAAGCTCTCAGAAATGAGGTGAGAAACGCTAAATATTATTAAGTAGACTATATAATTAATATAAGTATCGTCTCAGTTATGAGTCTGTGGATTTTCTATATAAGTTTTTAACATGAACGTAGTTTTCAGAGAGAAGTGGCTTTAGTCAACCTTCATTTCTTTTTAACTGCTAATGATATTAAACTAAAGTATAGAATGCATCCGTAAATTATGAGCGTAGTTTTGTTTTTATGCAGTAACGTTTATTAGGTGCCACTTTATTTTTGATGTATTACATTTATGAACAAAACTATCTGCTTTGCGCTGTTTACCTCGCGCAATGTTGAGTCCCGCAAGAATATCGGAATAAAAGTACTTAAGTGCTATTCAAGACTGTACAGTATCATTATGCTAAATTTCATCCAGATTCGTTCAGCCGTTCTACCATGATTAAAGAACAAACATCCATACATCCATCCATCCAAACATATTAAGTAGTACATAAGTAGTAAGATAGCTTAAACTACGAATAAAAATTGCTTAAATTACCACGTAGATTCAGATTAAGAATATTTAAAATTGATTTTATCTCGTTACATTGTAATTACACAACACATTTCAACTCGAATATTCGGGGTCTTAACAAAGACAATAGAAGTCGCTACTAGTGCGTATATGTGTGAAATAAAGCTTTCAGAATCAGAAGAGTGTCATAGATGAGTTTACGATTACATTAATAGTCTACCAGAACAATCGATGGACCGTCGATCGACGGATTTCCATTCATCCGTACAGAAAAGCCTTGCTTCGTGTTTCTTTAATCTAAAAATAATACTGGGTAGCACGCATGCTTCCTTCTGTAATAAATAAAAACAATCCCCCGGGATACTATCGGGGTAATAGCATTCTTTGTCTTGCGAAGAATTGATCGAGCTCTACAGACTTTGCTAAATTAGTTCATTAGTCATAGTACAAAAACGAAAAATGAAAGAGTTACAATTAAAATTATTTAAACATCCAACAAGCTACAAATTGATAATATCAGTCGAGACTTATCGCATAAAAAATAAATTATCACCATAAGCCAAGAGACACCACTAGTGGACAAGGTTCACCCCCATGGTTTCTCGCATCACTCGGTCCAGCGCTGCCAAAATCCAGCGTTTATCGGCAACCTTGACCTCACCATAGTATACCATACGCTGGACCAGCAGCGGGCCTATTACGGTTCTTTCATGACATGACATGATAAACAAGATTTTAATGTTAGAGTAATAATTATATTTTATTCTTTCTCTAAAATTTCTTTGATACAATGATGATAAAATGAATGAACTAATACATATACATACATTCATTGCAAATTATTGCATGCAAGAGGCATTTCCTTTTGCAATGACAGTTTCAATAATATCATCTATGACTAAAAAAATTCAATTGAAAAAGGTGAGATCGCTCCCACCTATATGATATGTTGTTTCTTGATTTCATTTTTGTTTTTGCGTTTCGAATGCTTTCATAAATAAATACTATATTATTGTATATTGGGATTATTATATTCAGTCTACATGGCAAGAGCTTAGCTAAGAGATTTCGCCGAGAAGTAATATGAAATAATGATCGCAAGATATGTTTTACGTCAAAACTATTTCATGATATCAGCGCATGGTTTTGAGATCCATAATAGGCCCACAGGTTACATTCCATCTCACATGTCATGAATTGGGTAAATAAAAAACAAATATTACTTGTACAAAATTCTAAAAAGCCCCTGGAATATTAGTCCTAAACTCAGCATCAATTTCAAATAATGTTCCAACTGACATTGACTTACTCTTCAGCATTTTGATAGATGATCTAACTGACACAGACATATGGAAGGCAGAACGTTATTTTATTGTATAAAAGCAGGAAATCACACGTTTTATTGTGAAAATGGATTACCCGATACCAATTTGTTTTATTGTATTCGGGCTTCGAATCGAATCGTTTGAGGGACAAGTATAATAAAAATAAAATAAAAGCTACAAAGCTGAAATTAATGGCAGCTGTCAGTACTGTCAATTAAAGTAATGTTTTGCTTAGTTACGTCTTTAAAAACATATTAATATGATGTTTTACTCTATTAAGTCTTAATTGTAGGTATTTAGCTGGAAGCACGTAGACTATATTTTGATCTCCTATATTTTTATAAAATAATTCATTATGTATTACAAGTTCCTGATTTACGACGAGGTTTTATTGGAGGTTTTTTTTTGTGGGGGATAGGCTGACCCCCTGTTACTGCAATAGTTTCTATTAACCATTATAATGCCTCCAAATTGGCCAATCGTGACATCAGATGACTTAAAAACCTCTGGTGTTCTGCCTACCCCATAAGGGATACAGGCGTGCAGTTAATGTATGTATGTTATAGGTAATATAAGTGTATTTTTAATTTGCAACACTAACAAAACATAAAAACATACTCAAATGCAGTTTAGTTTCAGCGCTGCGTGGCGTGACAATGTTCATCAATTAAAAACTTTATATTTGTAAATTTTGAATTTTCTTTATTGTCTGTCTTCAACGATCAGACCGTCTTGTAAATTTATGTTATTTTAATATTTTGTATCTCAATCTTGTGCAGGAAAGTAAAAATAAATAAGTATTAATTCAATAAAACACTTTTTAACCGGATTTATCGCGTATATTTACATTTTAAATTTTGACTCGACGTTTCGGTGTTTTTGCAGACCCCGTGGTCACGAGCGACTGAGGTGTCAAGCGTCGGTTAAAAAGTGTTTTATTTAATAGTACGAATCGCGAAAACTTAAGACAA
The DNA here is from genome assembly GCA_944452665.1 of Stenoptilia bipunctidactyla. Classification (NCBI taxonomy): domain Eukaryota; kingdom Metazoa; phylum Arthropoda; class Insecta; order Lepidoptera; family Pterophoridae; genus Stenoptilia; species Stenoptilia bipunctidactyla. The sequence goes on from OX101741.1 coordinate 15,648,497, forward strand.
TATTAAGTATTAATTCATAACTAAAACAGTAAAATTTTACTTACGCAACCTTTGATACAAAAACATAAGTAAACAAATATCAGCATGGTTTTATAAAAAATAATTTTAAACTGACATTTCGATTCATTCGTAATTTACGTGCGTAGCAATGGGAAACTGCTAGTCTTAAATCAAAATAATTACAATGCACAGCATTGATTGCAACACAGCTTTTATCAATGAAAAGAATGTTTGATTGAAGGCTGGGTTGATTTGATTGAAGTTTATAGTGCTAGTGTCGCAAAAACAATATGCAAATTGAATCTGAATTTAACTTGAGTAATGAAATAAATAATAATAATAAAATCCCCAGACAATCACACCAACTACATGGCCCCAAAGTAAGCATAGCTTGTGTTATGGGATACCATATAGCGAACTAGGGGGGAACCTAGAATATAAATACATAAATAGATAAACACCCAGACACGGAACATTTTTTTTTCTAGTTCCGTGCGGGGATCGAACCCGCAACCACTGGCGTCTGAGTCAGATAGGTTTACCCCAACGCCAAAGTGGTCGTCAAAATATTCAATAGGAATTCTTTAACGCAATACTTTTTAACTAGAACTAAGAACATTTTTATCATACTCATTTTCAGTATTTTGTAAGTAGAAATCAATTAATGTAGTGTTAATTTATCCTCAATCATACCTTTGAGACCAAAGAGAAAGATGTCAACTAGATTTAGTAAGCAAAGAAAAATTGTAATGACAAACTAAAATGATCGTTCACGTCGAAGATTTGATTAGTTTGTGTTAGATTCTCTCACATTTTGAATTGCGATTGGGTAAAATTATATTTCACAGCTTCTTTCTTTGCGATTGAGGTTTACTTTATGTAGTAGCGCCACCTACTGCTAGCCTTTGCACGGATTTTAGAGTCTATGATAAGGGTTCTTTTCTTTTTTTTTTTTTTTTTTTTTTTTTTAACAACTGTCACGTTTCGCTCCCTATGTCAGCATCCAGTCTACAGAACTCATTCTGCGTTTCCGTGCTGTAGCCTGCGCACGTCGACTAAAATATATTAATTAGCTAGTTAAATTTTAAAAAGTTTAAATGGTAAAAATTGTGCATCGAAGGAAGAGAAAATTCTCAAGAAAATAATTCGAGGAGGTTGAGACATCAAATTACAAATTCCGAAGAACCCAACGGTGTTGGGACTTATTAGAAAAAATGTCGTTGACACAAAAAACTACCCACATTGTATGTGCGTGTAGTCATCGAGGTTCGATGCATACAATTAATTCTCCTTAATAGTCCGTTACTCGATAATAATATCGTCGTTGGCGATTAATCTGATGTACGGTGGAGAATCTCTAATATAATTTTAGTAAATATTAGAAAAAATGTCGTTGACACAAAAACTACCCACATTGTATGTGCGTGTAGTCATCGAGGTTCGATGCATACAATTAATTCTCCTTAATAGTCCGTTACTCGATAATAATATCGTCGTTGGCGATTAATCTGATGTACGGTGGAGAATCTCTAATATGATTTTAGTAAATATTAGAAAAAATGTCGTTGACACAAAAACTACCCACATTGTATGTGCGTGTAGTCATCGAGGTTCGATGCATACAATTAATTCTCCTTAATAGTCCGTTACTCGATAATAATATCGTCGTTGGCGATTAATCTGATGTACGGTGGAGAATCTCTAATATAATTTTAATAAATATTAGAAAAAATGTCGTTGACACAAAACTACCCACATGGTATGTGCGTGTAGTCATCGAGTTTCGATGCATATAATTAATTCTTTTGATTAGTCAGTTACCAGATAATATCGCCGTTGGCGATTAATCTGATTTGCGGTGGAGACGATCTTGCACGCCGAATCCAAGATTTGAAGTGCCCGAGCTACCTCCGTCATTATCAGCTTTTTTTTTTTGATACGATTAATGTCCCGGAAGAGGTCTAAAAACCAGCAGTTGTCGGCTGAAGATCTAAAGAATCTAAAGATAAGCCTGTTGAGGACTATCTTGTACCCGCAATTTGCAAATATTTACTTGCTCCCTTTATTAAATTTAGAAGCAAAAGCAGCATTGGCTGAAACTCTTACCAAACGAGATTCTATACATCAACAAAAAAAAAAAAAAAAAAAAAAAGGGCAAATTGGAATCGCCTTGGCAGCTTTATCGCAAGCGATGGTAATCATTTTCAATGGAACTTTGAAGCAAAAACTTTTAAAACTGCTGAGTTACGCTTGTCGCGATAGCCAGAATAGGGAAACTAAAACTCATCGTAACATAATAATGAGTTCCATAAACGTATGCCTGCGTGACACGCTGACCAATACAAGTTGCGATGATTATCTATTGGGAGGAGATGTTGCTGAAACGCTGCAAATTGCAAAAAACGACGACGTCATCTCCGCAGCCATAGCTGCCGGCTCGAGCTCCACAGCAGAGCTACACGTACCCGCCACGTAGGACCTACCACGAACGGTCGTGGAACACTAGCAACCAGCGGAAATAAACCACCAGGTGCAGTGCGATGGACGTTTACGATATTTTCATCAAAAATGGGCTTAGATAACGAGTGATCCATTAATATTATCGTGAATAGCTGGTTACTAAAGACCTTTTAAATATCTGCCCGCTAAACAAAGTAGCTCTTGTGTTTACCCAAGGTCAATACATGGCCATAAAGATTATATTTTAGCGTTGGATAAACTATTAAAAATAAATGCTATATTCGTATGTTCTCATGAGCCAGGTAAATTTTATCACAATTTTTTTTCTTGTGCTCAAGCTATACGGTGAAAATCGCTTCATACATAATTTAAAATCTTTGAATTAATTTACTACAAAACACTTCAAAATGGAAGATTACAGAACCGCTGATAAGTTAACAAAACAATGCTACATGTTATTTTTTCATCAATGTTGATAAGTCTTTCCGAAAGTACCTTCGATTTGAATATAACAACGTTTTATATGAATTCAAATATTAAACGTTTGACTTATGCACCGCTCTTTATATAAGTATTTACTAAAATATTAAAACCAGTCATGGAATTTTTACGTCGGGATAATTTTTTCATCCATAATATATCTAGATAATATATTTTACATTGGCAAAGATTGTGATGATTGTAATGAGAATGTTTGGATTACAAAACATATTTTAATAAATTTAGGTTTCATAATGCATACGGAAAAAAGGTTGCTTTGTTCCTAGAACACAATGTAAATTCCTTGGGTTTATTTTTGATTCAGATAAAATTATTTTAAAACTACCCACAAAAAAAAAAAAAAAAAGTTCTTAAAATAGAAAAAATAATACACAAAGTTATTCGAGCAATTTAAAATATTGTCACCAAATAAAAATCCTACTTATGATCAGGTAGTGAATTTACCCAGATATAATAAAGATGATTTTACTTGGTGGTTAAATTATCTAGAAGAGGGCTTTTCTCCTCTTAGAACAGGCCAATACACTAAAACTATCTATCCTGACGCATCATATACTGGCTAGGGCGGGTTTTGTGATGGAAAAGAGGCAGCGGGTCATTGGAAGGAAAGCGAGTCGTCGCTACACATTAATACTCTGGAATTAAAAGCAGTTTTTTCGGACTTAAAACATTCGCATAATTATGGTAGTTACGATTGTGATATATTGTTAAGAATAGATATTACCATTACCTGTATAAATAGAATGGGTAGGTAGTGTTCAGTTTTCACATATGGATCATATTACCCGAGACCAATGGAAATAGCGTGAAATGCGTAAGATCAATATCTTTACATCTTATATTACTTCAAAAGATAATATAGAAGCTGAGAGTTTGTCACGAAAACAGTTTAATGACACTGAATGGGATCTAAGTGACTATACCTTTAATAATATAACAAAGAGGTTTGGAATACTATCGGTTGATCTTTTTGCAAACAGATGCAACTTATAATGTCCTATTTATGTAACCTGGAAAAATGACCCAGATGCAAAAACTCTTCAGAAAATTGTTAGTGAAAAGTCTGTGGGTATTGTGGTAGTACCATACTGGCCCACGCAACTATGGTTGCCATTGTTTAAAAGGTTGTGTTGTGATTGTATTTACTAAATACTAATTCGCTGAAATCTCCTTTCAGATCTGCGCACAACCTTCATTAAACATTAACCTTGGTTGCCGCGAAATTGTTCAGAAAGCGTTAGTAAAAAGATCACTGTCTTCAAAGTCCGTTGAAATTATGTTGGCATCTTTGTTGGATAATTCTTACCGAGACAGTGTGAAGGAGGTATCAAGGCGTGGATTGAATATTGCAAAAATAATAATTTTAGTTTTACTCAAACTTCTAAACCAATAATTGTTCATTTTCTAACTGAAATTTTCGAAAAAGGTGCTAAGTACGGTACTATTAATAGCTATAGATCTGCATTATCATTAATATTAAACATAAATTCCCAATATGACAGGTTAAAAAGTTTCATGAAAGGAGTCGTTATGTGAAGACCAACCACATCAAGTATGATCTTACCTGGGATCCAGCAGTTGTATTGAGCTACTTACCTACAAAATTTCCTAATGAAGACCTTGACTTAAAGACTCTTTTCCAAGAAAACTGTTACACTAATAGCTCTTGTAACGGAACATCGTGTTCAAATTTTATCCGTGACAAAGATTAAAAATATTTTAATAACTAAAAAAGGTACTTATAAAAGGGTTTATAAAAACCTCTAAATTTAATAGTAAACAGACCTTGGTAAAGTTTCCGTTTTTTAATATTCGTCCAGAAATTTGTCCAGCAAAAACCTTACAGATGTAGGTATATAAATAAAACGAAAATTTAAGGAAACCTGATAATTTGTTTATTAGTTTTAAGAAACATATAGGTTTCCAAACTTTAAGTCACTGGGTTAAAAACACTTTAACTCTCAGTGGTATTGATGAAAATATTTTTAGTGCACATAGTACATGACATGCTGCTACATTAAGAGCTATTTATTTAGGAGTTTCTATTGACCTATCAAAAAGACTGCAGGATGGTCGGATTCTTCCTCAGTCCTTGCTAGAAATTATAACAAACTTTGTAACGAAAAATAATTTGCCTAATCATTGTTGAATTGTTTTCAATAAGTATGTTTATTTACTATTGAAGAGTTTTACCTTACTACTCTGCCAATTCATTTCACTATAACTAATCTTTAAACATCCTACATAAAGTAAACCTCAATCGCAAAGAAAGAAGCTGTGAAATATAATTGAGGATCAAACGAACTTCTAAAGTGAAGTTCGATCCTAATTATGTGAACAGCTTCTTTCGAAGCGATTTAATATAAACCCACCCGTTATTATGCTTTGAAATAAGCATAATATGAATATGTTTCAACATGGAGTAATTTCAATTTATATTTGTATTTTACCCAACCCCAATATAGTGAAATGAACAAACAGGAATAAGACAGATTGACTTTAAACAAAATGAGTTCTGTAGACTGGATGCTGACATAGGGAGCGAAACGTGACAGTTGTTAAAAAAAAAAAAAAAAAAAAAAAAAAAAAGAAAAGAACCCTTATCATAGACTCTAAAATCCGTGCAAAGGCTAGCAGTAGGTGGCGCTACTACATAAAGTAAACCTCAATCGCTTCGAAAGAAGCTGTTCACATAATTAGGATCGAACTTCACTTTAGAAGTTCGTTTGATCCTCAAAAATGCTTAATGAGCGATTAAGAAGAATACTGCACCATCTTACCAAATTGTGAAATTATTTTTTTAACATAACAATAAATTTATCCCGTAAGAACCAGTATTGTTTCTGGATAAATGCGCTGTTCCCGATTCTAAACAAATTCCGTGTAGTGCATATTCAAAAGAATTTTATTTCTTTTTTTTTACATCAACTATCACTAAAACGTCAAAATTACCGAAAATTGTTACATTTACAAATGGCGCTAGGATGCCAGATCATCTTTATTTATTTTCAACAGGGCAAATAAAATTTTTAACATCGGGAAAATGGCGGGGCCAAAACTGATATTTTTTTGACATTTGTTGGATTGTACCTACTGTTTATTTTGTATTTAACAAATTTATGACCTTTGAGTTGCAATAAACCGATTTGATTTGATTCAAAATAAAAACTTTCAATTAACATAGCTTGCTTAGGTGCTAAGGTCATAAAAAATGGAAAACCACGATGTATGAAAAAAATAAATGTGCCCTTTCGTTAAGAACCATTCTGCCGTCATGGAGGGCAAATATCCATATATCCATCCAAACATCTACATTTATATTATTGGTTGGACTAATCATTTACGAATCACTTATTAATGTATGAATTGAATCAGAATCAAACAATTGAATATCAGATCTTTAGATGGAGCGTTGAAATCTATCATAAGCAAATAGCACGTAACTTAAAGCAACTGTTTACTTACTTAACCAAATAAAACCATCGAAACTTACGCACGGACTTAAGCTGTCCGTGCTCATTTTAAAATGAAGATCTTTGCCAGATACTTAACCTTTTCTGGGACAAGTAGGTACTCGGTCAATAGACTGGATGTTTTTCACAGATATTTGTTTAGTAAGGTTTTTAAATTAAACAACATGTTTGCTTAGATATGATTTGCTAGCAAGTATTTGCTTAGGCGTCGTAGACAAAGGTAAGGACACATCTAAGTCTTTACCTACTAATATCATAAACTTGAAGATTAACTACAGTATATCTTGTATGTTAATAATATTTCAATAATTGAAATAGGTAAAAAAAATTACAATGGCATTGTTATTTTTGTTACCTATTATTTTTGTTGGCTTTCACCTATTTTAGGAGACTAGTTTCGAGTAGTTTTATTTTTAACTGAGTCTATCAATTTATATTGATTTTATTAAATTAGTACGTGATGATGTCATGGCATTAACTTTATAAATATGTGTCAGTCAGTAAAAAAACATAAGGTGTGTCTGTGTACTATGTACAGAAGGCAGCAGATCAAGCGTTACATAACCTGTCAAATTTCCCCAACCAATTGCTTAGATTCATTTAAAAAAAAGTATTTTTTTTGACAGATTTGTAACGCTTGAGGTACTGCCTTCTGTACAATGAGGAAAGAAAAATAGTGGTCTGCTAATATCATGTAATGTTACCCAATAGATTGTCAACAAACATTAAAAAAATTGATTCATATCAACATCTTTACCGTCTTTATTTACTTTGTTTCTTTTCTTTGCAGTTTGTGTAAATAATCTATAATCTCTCCCTGATTTTCACGGTGTTTTGCTGACGTTCAATGTTAATGCTGAGTTCAATTTATAATGTGAACAAAACTACCATAGAGCTATAGATTTTTTTTAAGTTTGATGTTTTTTAAAGAGCTTTAAAGGCATAATACTTCATCGATTTGATGCCTCTGATGCTACATCGAGGTTAAATAAAGGTCCAATGTATTTTGTTAAAAATCTATAAAACCACAATATTTTCAAATGTTTTAAATCGACTACATTAATCCTTAACCTTAACCTTATTCTTCGAAATGGTTTTACATATAAAAAGATTAACAATGCCCATTTTTCGGTTCATTTCTCTCACAAAGTTTTCTGGTAGAAATCGGTTCATGTTGACAAGACTGTCTGTTGTGCTCTTTTAAAATTAATGAGCAAATAAAATAAATATCTTATTTGTGAATATGAAAACTTGATATTATAAACATCATGGTTGAAATAGAGCAATTATAGCAGTTAAAGTCGTAAAAATAACCCGACTTGGAGCTTAGTTCTGCTACACGTGACGAGTCAATCCTTAGTCCCGGATTGATCAATCAGAAACAGTAATGTATGAAAACCTTACAAAACCCATCATTAACTACTTGATCAACTACACGAAGTTCGTTTAGAGGAATCAACAGTTTCCTTGATTTCAGAGTAACTTCTAACAAATAGTTAAAGGAGTGCCAGTAACTATACAGTTGATTTACTTCGACTAGACTTGGAATAAACTTGATTGAAAACCATTAGGTATGTATAAGGTGTTTTAATCTACAAATCAAATGGAAAATTTTATTTATTTGATATTTGCATCTCCCAAACATAAGAACAGATTGTAGTTCGATTTTGAAAATTGATAGTCTTGTTTATTGACATTGCTTATATGTTACGCACAAGTTATTTTTAAAGGAGCCAGTATAAATTAACTTCTATATTTTGGCGATATAAATATCATTATTATTTATGTATTATAATAACACCAAGTAACACATAATTACTTTGAAACATGTATGGATATGTAATGTATTTATGACGTAACTTACCTAATGACGCAAACGTATAGAACCTTTCTTGCTGTCTGGGTGGAAAGTAATTTTTCATATCAAATTGGTAATTTCAGAAATAGCTTTTTATAATCAATCAAGTTAACCAATAACAGTGTTACTTCATAATATTACTGTTAACACACAGAATAATAAAAACATACTGACACAAAAAGTTTATGTGCATACTAATGAATACCCACCTAAATATTTTATACCGATACTCCTATGGAAAGTTTTCCAAATATTTCAAATATCGTATATATTAAACATTTTGGTCTTTCTGTGACTAAAACCTATGCGTTATAGAATCTTAAGTTTTAACGCTGCATGATAGTAAATAAAGGTTGACACAAGTATCTTGTGAGTTCGGTTGAATTGAAAATACTGAAACGTCGAGTTTAAGACAACAATGAGCTCAGTTCGACTTAACTTTGACTTAAAAATTGATTTTGAAACCTCTTAGATATTGGAGAGTTCAAAATCAATTTAATAAGGTAACTACATAACGAGACTTAAAATTTGAAAGTATTTTGTCCAATACGTACGACCCGATCTGTTTGAATTGAGGAATCTTGAAATCCCCTAAGTTGTTTTAAGAGTAACATAATTTAAGAGAGTATGATGAAGAATTGAGCCTAGTATAAATAAAAGCGATCAAATTCAATTAAAAACAACTTTTATACATCTACCTAAGTTAAGTCAAAACTTCACACTTTTTATTTATAAACATGAAAAGGCAAATATGAAGAAAACTACGTTGACGTATGTTCATTGCATAAATTTACATGAAAATGGTGATCCATATTTTGTTGAGTGCATATTTTTGATCTTTGACACCATATTGCAATCATGCGCGGAATTTAAATGCAGAGTACTTATGTAAGATTTAAGACGTCATTATAAGAATTAAATCTAATGAATGACTCTATTATTATAACATTCTTAACCTGTGTTGACAGTAATTATAAACTTACATACAAACAAACACATTTTGTCATTTAATTAAAATACTAAATAGTTCTTTAATTTAAAGACAGTTAAATTGTTGTTGTAAGATGATAACCTTCCATTAATAATTAGTTACTAATATAAATGATTTGCACACCCTTTAATACCTACTAATATCTGTCATATGAATTCTCAAAACAAACTTATAAAATTTGTTTGGAACAGCAATTTGTTTGGAACAAGCACTACTTCTCTGGATGTACTAAACTTGTGAATGCTTTGACGATTTGTGCGGAAATCTCATACACATCTAAGGTACTTTCAGCCGAAAGTAAACCAAATGTTTTTACTGATTGGTGGTCCCTAATGATAATCTTGATTAAAGCGAGTAGATATGTATAATAATCTACTTATGAAACGTAAGTGGTATATAGAATGCATTAACTTCACAACTACTAAAGAACAAAATACTACAAAAGGACATGGCAAAAAATATTCAATTATTCGAGGTATAACCCCGCAGTCATGAAAAAGGAACTGACTCAGCAATCCCTCACATCTGCAACCCTTAGAGCGGCTACGCACTACATACGGCATCCGTCATTTTCTCGGATCCGTTCCGAACTCGTTAAAAAAAGGATCTTGAAACCGGCATTTCAAGCTTACGCACTAGCCCAAACTCTCATCAAAATCCAAACAGTTTAGAGGCCACTTCAGACACCAGTTCTTGACACAAACTGCTTATTGTACTGTAGAATTATGTCCACATTTGTATCTTTTTTATGAAGATCCATGATCTGAGTTTATTTTATAATTATACGAGCTTTTTCCCGCAACATTGTACACGCTAAACTACCCTTCCTGTGGGAATTTCAGAAACTCCTTCCACAATACAACCTATTGAAAGAACCCTTACACCAAGTTGCACCACATCCTTGCAATAAAAAAAAAAAAATTTTTCATATAAAAGAAAAGTCCTACATTTCCCGTTCCCGCGGAAATTTCAGGAATTCCTTCCGCCTATGCAACCAGACATCCATTGTTTTTTACCTTTCTACTAAGTATCACATTCGTGCACTCAAGGAAGAAGATTTTTCATACAAATCCGAAGAATTGACTGCTTCAGTGATTGGGCCCACTAGTTTGATGTCCCATAAGGACCAAACAGCGAATTCAAAAAAAATATTATTTTTTGTTCTGCGATACGTCCCATTGACTTTATTGTAGGAAATAATGAGATCAAGTACGGTCAGCAAGCAAACTAGTAAGAAAAATTAGAAAAAGATCTTACAAATTAATCATCTTAAAATAAAAAAAAACACACAATTTACTTTAAAGAATAAAAAAAATAACATGACTGCATGCACGTCGCTTAGTATCGACGGCGGGTTGCTATAAAAACAAAATAAAAATTTTGAAAAACCCACGACGCGACGGTTAAAAAGTAATTGAAAAAGAATAAAATAATTTAAAATCCCCCGACTTGTCGCAGTAAAATAGGTATTCAACTCCCTATGAACTTTTTAAGAAGAGCAAGAAAATCCGTCGAGGGCTGCCATCAATATTTTAAATTTCAATATAAAACTACAAAACGAATTCATTCAATGGCAGCCCCAGACGGATTTTCTTGCTCTTCTTAAAAAGTTCATAGGGAGTTGAATACCTATTTTACTGCGACAAGTCGGGGGATTTTAAATTATTTTATTCTTTTTCAATTACTTTTTAACCGTCGCGTCGTGGGTTTTTCAAAATTTTTATTTTGTTTTTATTTCAAACTTTTTAAAGAGCATAATATAGGTACCATACATTACATTACACAACACCTCGTTCCTCATTACCTATTTAAGAATATTATACCAATCAAATCCAAAGCGATAATTGATAACGGCATCAAATCGGACCAATGGTTTGCAAACAAATATTTACTGCAGCGCCCCCTGGTGAGTTGTTACCGTAACACCTATCTCAGAACATGTGCTAATCAAATCCAAAGCGATCACTGAAAGCAGCATTTAAATTGGACCAATGGTTTTGCAGATAAACGGTAACATTGGCTTTTACAAAAAAATGTTTACTGCAGCGCCCCCTGGTGAGTTGTTACCGCTACACCTATCTAAGAACATGCACCAATCAAATTCATAGCGATTACTGAAAACCGCACTAAAATCGGACCAGTGGTTCTGGAGATAAATGGTAACATTGGTTTGCACAAACACCCTCTCACCCCAAACGCATATACCGTCTCCGTTCCGTCGTGGGTAATAAAGAATAAGAATGACTGCAACGTTGCGAAACTTTGCGATTCGCTGTCTCACTTGCACTTAAGTTCAACTGCATAAGGCTATCTCGAGTGAGCGAGCGCGAGCTTTGTTACTGTGAAACGATATTTTCAAGTGCGACAAAGAAAGCACTAAAAATATCTTTATTTCCATTCACAGTCCATTCAGTTTAAACTTTATTGTGGGAATATGTGCACGCGCGTTTAATTTTTGTTTATTGCAAATAATAGTAATATTACAAAGAAGAAAATTTAGTTCTGTGATAAGTGGTTTATATAATTATTACGCTTACAGTTAACTTACAGTTTCTTAAATTCGTTTAAAGTTAACTTACCTTTGGAAAAGGTAGGTAAGTTAACTGTAAACGAATTTTATTTATTTATTTTACACCATTGTTTAAAATAAATACTGTAAAATGAAACGTTTTTTGCTTCATTTAATACTTTCTAATATATTATTCATCATCATCTTAAGAGTACAAATATAATTTTGTATTTAACTATATCAACTAATTATTTTATAGTATGATTTAATTTTTGCGAATTATAACTAATTTATTTAAAAGAAGGATCAAAAAGTAAAAATTCCTACATATTAATATCAAAGGCATCAAGTTTTACTAAGGTTTGAAATAAATAGCAATAATAAAACTGATATTTAGGAAAAGCCGTTGTTTGATCCAAAATACCTCGAAAGTGTCAGCAGCCATTTAGTTTTTAGTTTTCAAAATCCTATTCTTTTATAGCAACCCGCCGTCGATACTAAGCGACGTGCAGGCAGTCATGTTATTTTTTTTTTATTCTTTAAAGCTAAATTTATTTATTTATTTTTATTTATTTATTTATTGATAAAACACAAAAACAAATTACAACCAAAATTAAAATTAAATGTTAAACAAAAAGTATATATTTTTTGAACTGGGTTGAAACTCAAAATATTTGTGTCTACAGAAATACATAGTAAAGAACTCTTAAAAAATAGGATAAATTAATTAATTACAAGTCTAGAAATAATTGAAGTTAATTTTACAATAAAATAATCTAAAGAGCTATAATAAATGGAGAACTTAGTTAATATAAGTGTCAGAAAAAATATACGTAAACTAAATTAATAAGATTTATTGAAGACTTATTGAGATCAAAAGTAAAAAATTTAAAAATTGATTAATGTCGAATTAATACATGTCAAAATCAAAATCAAATGAAATAATGTCAAACTTGTCAGTCATTAACCCTAAATTGGAGGATATCTTTTACAGTTCTGGCATAGTAGAAAGAGGGAGGAAGTAGGTTAACTCCGGCCCAATCCGCGATATAATTGCCTACTGTCTCAGGGTTGTCACTTTTAGCTAAATTTTAATTCAATCAATGTCTATAAATTGGCAAGGGTCGGAAAGTTGTGTTTTTTACTTGTATTATCTGGGTATTGGGTTTGTAAGGTCAGTTTTATCTAAACGATGATGAAACTTTTTACGATCAAAAATAGGGCGACGGGCCAACAGACGGATGGCGGCGGCGCGGGGCGGTGATGAGCACGATCATTAGTTTAAAGCCCGGCCCTTGCCAAATACAACAACTCATGTCTGTATAACTGATTCAGTGATCATTAGTCAATCAAGTTCAACAATGGTTTTCCTACAGAATTTTTGTAAAGATTCAGAGCAGTATTATTTATGAAAAAGGGATAAAATAAACCGATGTTTCGTCGGCTTCGGTTGTCGTCCAATCCAAACGGCTAATAAATATTTATAGACTAAGAGCTTGTGTTTAAATTATTTGATTAGTTATATACTAGTCAGTTTTTTTATGAGTGTTTGTACACATAAAAGACAATAAGTATTTGTTTTTATTTTTAATAATTACAAACATAAATAATACAAACATATCTATTGAATCAAATCACACATTTATTCATTATCATAACAAAATTACAAATTAGCTACAGAAAAATACTTTCTTCGGTTTCGACTATTGCGAAACGCTTTGTTATTAAACTTCAATGTGTAATATATCGTGCGGAGTTAGCCCCGACTGGCGCTTCGATATCACCGCGAGATTTTGTGTATGTGTGCGTGCGGCGGTGCATAGATACTATGGCGCGCACATACTCGCCGCGCGCGGTGCGTTTGTATGAAGATAACCTACTTCCTCCCTCTTTCTACTATGGTTCTGGAGAACAAACTTTTATTAGAAGTAAACAAATCTAGTGCAGGATTGCTTTTTGCTAGCTCATTGTACAATCGTGCCATTCTTACTAATGGATTAAAGAAGGAAGTGTTATTTTTGTAAGTTAGAAGGGAAAACAGGTCACATTTATTGGATCTGCGAGCGCTAAATTTGGTATTAAAGTATAGATATGATAAGAGACTAAATAAATTGTGTGTTTTTTTATTTTAAGATGATTAATTTGTAAGATCTTTTATTAATTTTTCTTACTAGTTTGCTTGCTGACCGTACTTGATCTCATTATTTTCTACAATAAAGTCAATGGTACGTATCACAGAACAAAAAATAATATTTTTTTTGAATTCACTGTTTGGTCCTTATGGGACATCAATCTAGTGGGCCCAATCACTGAAGCAGTCGAAGAATTCCCCGTTTAAGGAGGAATTCCGAGAACCCCTTTTATAAAAAGACCAGTCACTCATTGAAAAACCAAGTATCACATCCGGGCACTAACGGAATAAGATTTTTCATACAAACTAAAATGTCTAATATTTCCCAAACCCGTAGGATTTTTTTTACAAGCACTCTACGCACATTAGTTATGGCTGTACGTTGTCTGTCAGTCACTCAGTCAGGAACAGAACAGATTATTTTTAGTATAACGTCAATTTCTTTGTTCGCTCTGATTTGGTTTGGATGCAGTGACGGAATGAAATGACAAAAATGACGTGAAAATGACGGAAGTCGGTTTTACAACTACTTTGGATCATACTTTCGGGGATTCAGATCGGATTCATATGGGACGTAGTGCGAAATCGCTCTTACTTTGCGTAGTTTTAATCAAACAAAAGAAAGTTACTATACAATAGTGTTGATCATTTCCGCTAGGCGGCGTTTGCGATCGATTCATGATATTTCACTAGTAAAACGTGAAAACACACTGTGATGTGTTTATTTAAATTTAAAATGGTCGTTAAACTAATTTAAAGAGTGAACTGTGAGTGAGGAAAAAGATTTTGTATCGCATCTGAAGTATGGTTTACAATGGTTTGCATCAAGTTTCAGTTTTAATGAAATTTTTCACGAGTTTCGTGTGTCAAAAAAACATAAACTGTTTGGGGATGTCGCGTCGATTATAAAATGGCCTTATAGGGTCTTTAAACCTTACCGTAGAATCGAGATATTAACTTTAAAATATACAATATGAAATACATACTTTGTACTTGTACCTATGAACAATTGTTTTATACTCCGAGAAAAGGTTATTCAATATTCAATACAAATAAAATCACCTTAAAAAATGTGTAATAAAAAATCTAGAGGACAATAGAGAAGTATAATCATATGCAAATGAAATCAATAAATTAATCAAAACTCAATAAATCAACAAGCGTTAGTTTTTTAAACTTTTTAATATATATTAATGTTTATTTGTTTATTCATGTGTGTAAAAATGTATAAAAAATAACTAACTATTTAATTAACTATATAGTTTTTATGATCCTATCATTAATTTTTTTTTTGTGTTACTTATGTAACTTTGTATAAATATCTAAGTAAGGTGAGTGGGGGCAAGACTGAACGGTTTTTTAATGAGATGAGGAGTGTTGTTTTTGAATCCTTGTGAAACAGTACATAGCACTAAAAAATTAAAATTGATGTGTTATGAATGATGACCGGAGAGTATATATTTAAACGAGTTGGTTAAATTTCATTTAAATCTATAAAGTAATGAATACCACACCAAACATCATTTGCAATCGACAAAAATAAAAAACGGGAAAGATGGAAAGGTGACGGGGAAAGATCAAAGTATTTTCTAAAATCGTTCAAGAGAATGAGAGACGTTGTTGGTCAATACTAGTCTGTGGAATTTAATGTCTGAAAACAAAATAACAGACCCGTGCGTCAAAACGCCTAAGCAAACAAAGACAAGACAAATATTTTAATTTTTGTATTTCAATCTTACCCCACCGGGGAAAGATCGAAGTGGATGTTCTCAAACATTGCTGAGCGATTGTTTAAAGTAACATTGATAATAAAAGTTAACGGCAAAATCAGCAACAAACAAAAAAATCTGATTTTGTTAGATTTGTCATATTTTGTAGCATAATATCACAGACTAATAAGGAGAACAAGTTCAGACGGACAACTCCCTTGTCATAGATGTCGGTCTATACGAGGCTCACATATTGATTTTGACAGCTTGTTTTTTTTTTAAATGTTATTCTACACAATGTGGTGTAGCAGTTTTTTTTCTACGGACATGGCAAAGAACTTTCTTAGTATGTTATGCCTATAGGTAATTTCTTTGCCAAATAATAAAATTTACAAATAAATAAATATGGGTCTGGATGTTTTTCTATATAAAAAATAAAAAATATCTATGTGTTTATATATTTCTTAAGTTTATTTATCCGTTATCTAGTATCCATAGCACAAGTTCTTAATGAGACTTAATTTAGGCTAGACAATGTGGTGTGATTAAATATTTTTTTCTGACAATCCAATTACAAATCCCATATAGGTATATAATTTCAGTCCTCGCTGTCAGTATATTTCAGGTATTGTTGAGTTATAGTTAGGTACTTCCTTTGGTATATTTTCTTGGAAATTCACATAAGGGTAACACAATTTTCACAACTTATACAATATTTTTATAATTTATTTATAATTAAATTCATTTACACATCAATTCACAAAGATTGTTATTGTGTCAATCTCTACAAAGATTGTTCAATTCGAATTGAAACTTTCAATTCAATCAAGCTATTCAACCAATTCAAGCAGTCAAGTGTCAATATCATTATGTGAGCCCATGGACAATATCCATAGACTGATGCTAATATACACTATGGAGATTACCAGCCGTGCATAATATTATTCCAAATATCTTACTTAAAAATTGATATGTTTATCTTACCCCATCAAAATGTAATGGATAAAGATAGAAAATTGTGTCAATTCCTAACATACGAGCAATGGCAAAAAAACGATTTAGTAACTCAAACGTAAATAAAATGTAATTAGTAAATATCCAAAAAAAATCCGTTATACCTTGCTTTTAATAAAAGTTACAGGATGCGGGGTAAGATAAAAATACTTGAAGAAAAACGCAAAAAGTCAGGTTGTATAATTTTGTAAAAAAAAATATGTTAAGTTAATATGTTAATAAAAAAAGAAAAGACTAAAATTAAATAGTAAACCCAATATCTTCTTCCTTGGACCACACACCAATTCAAAATTACCGTCAGTGCTAATTTGTCAGATCACAGGATATTTAGTTTGCTTCGCCGTTGTATGTCGTTTTTTTTTTTTATATGTGACTAAACCCGCGTTTGACCTCAATCTCACCTGATGGTAAGTGACGATGAGGTCGAAGATGAAAGCACACGGGTTTAGGAAGGAACTGGCTCTTTATACAATATTGCCGGAACACATTACTGCCGGAGCGGTAACATTTGGCGGCAGACTTTATATAAAGGGTGGTCGCTAGCCAGGCGGACCCAGAAGGGATCCTACCACCAAGCAAGAAATGTAATGTCGTCGTAAAAATGTCGTCTAAGAAATGTAAGTTGATGCAGGGTAGGTTTATTTTATAATAGTTTGGATGATGGATGCTGTTGCTATTGAGCTATTTAATTCTGTTTTTGTGTTCTTATTTTATTACTTGTCATTACGAGTTTGAACGAAATTAAAATACCATAATGAAGTAGAAGAAAAAAAAAAGTTTATTTCTGTAATTAACTAGATGATATGATATATTATTTGTAACGTTTTCATTCATAAAGCAGTTTTTATAATTTAATTTTCAAACAGGTATTAAGCCTGTTCAATCCTACCACACCGCGTTATTTTCATGAGTATTTTAAATTTCGGCACTCCCAACATGAGCGTAATTTACGATCGACAGACAACCTCTTGCTCAGCACACCTCTTCAGTCAACCGATTTCCTACATAAGTCTTTTATGGTTCGAGCAGTAAGTTTGTGGAATGAACTTCCTGTAAATGTAAAATCCGCAAAATCACTCCTATCCTTTAAAAAACTGCTTAAGTCCCACTATTTGTCAGCTTGTGTAGTAATCTGATCCTAATATTGTACTTAAATATATGTACTTAAATATTGTACTTAAATATATATGTATGTATATATGTACGTATATTTATGGACATATTTATTATATCTATGTGTGTATTTTTTATGTATATATATCTGTAATGTAAGTATATTTTTATTTAGTGTATATTCTATACAACGTGTAACATAATGAAGAGATAATACTTAAGGGGATTGTATGTTTGGTGGTGTAGTTTATAAGTAACAGTAACATAAACTTGTAATCCTTACGGTTGGTTCGGAAAACAAGTTCAAAGTTTAGATCAAAATATCGAAGTGTCAACCCTAAAAACAGCTGTTACCTTTTGATAGAATCTATTCGATAACAGATGGCGTTAAAATAAAGCGATAAGTAACCAAGAGAGATACTACAAAGAGTCGTTTTGTGCCTACTAAATTAGACGACAACAACGTCTCGGGAATGTTTTTTTCGGTAGTATCTAAGTGCAGAATATTTTTAAAACTACCTTTTCACCAATATGTGCGTTTATCACGCGGTTTACCAATTTAAAACTCTACTGAAATACCTAATAGATTTGCACGTTCGAACCGACAACACGTTAATTTTAACTATCCGTGAGAATATATTTTCTTAACCTTAAACTATGATGCATCACTGACAAGGATATTTAACTTCTTGTTTATTCTCACATACTTACAACTATCATCACCACCATACAATAAAGATTGAAATAAATTTTAAGTAATCCAGCATTCTGCATAATTTTTATAGTCTATGAAATAGCAAGTTCGATGCCCTTTGTCTGCCGCGGATCGCTCGCTCGCTACTCCCGGGCTCTCACGTTTCAGTGTTACGTATTTTAAAAACGTTTAATAATACTTAGAAGTCGCACTGTTTGTGGTTATGAACGGATGCTGAGACTCGGTAGCCTTCTATTTCTAATACTTAACAACATACATGATCGAAATACATTTACGACTAAAATCAAAAATGTTATCAAATTAAGCATAAGTAATCATAAATTTAAAGGAAACGTAAAACAAAACATTAATTTAGGTACTCTCAATAAACTATGATATCAAACTTGTCATACAAAAAACAAAATCACATTTCTTTAGAAATACGCTATTGCAAGAAACTAATATGAAATTATTACAAATCTATCGGTAGGTATTACGTGGAAATTCTTTCGCACGGCGTCAAATCGCAACTTATACCTAATGAAGAGAGACTCAAATAGACAATCAAACTTACCCATAATTCTAATAAAAAACGAAGAAATATCCTCTCTCTCTTACATTCAAACTTTCTAAGAATTATAATAGGAAACATATTCGGTAAATACCTATGATTTTGTAAACCTCAAACTATGATACAATACTTACAGCTTCTTGTACTTCTTGTATTCTCCCATACTTATAACTATCAATACATACGACAACAAAGCATTAAATTAATAAAATTAGCAACTAAGTAAAGTCGTTTTTATAAAAGATAACCCGTGCATAGCTCTTATAACAAACACACAAGGTGTATTATCGCTCAAATCGCGGGACTTCTTTCGGCGTCTCGTCGCGAACTTGCGCCTTTCGGAATTATACCCTTTGAGATTTACCGCCGCGCCGCGTCGCTTCCAAGCCAATCTAAGGTTGTTCCGTTCAATATTTATTATGAACAAATTCTCAACTCAACTAAATTTTTTATTTAAAAAAGTTAAATTACTGATGACTAACTAATTATTGTTTTTAGTTGCGGTTGTTTCAGGCAGCTGAAATTATTTTCAAACGCTACAGGGAAAAATATCCTAAGTATACCTACCTGTCCTGAAACTTTATTTTTTATGAAGAATCTTTATCTTTTATTATTATTCTCTTTCTTGAGAAACAAAATTGATTAATTTCTTTATTTAAAATGTGTGAAGCGTAAAAATAAGTTACGTAAATTAACAAATAACAGTTTTTAATATTTTGACATTGAACAAACAACTTAAAAACTATTGAAGTGATTTCACGATTGAAAACTATTTATTTGTAACAGAATAACTTAACAATACAAAAACATAATATAATGAAGTCATTTCACTGTATTATGAAATAAATTGGGTACTAAGATTTTGTTTATCATATCGCTATAGGTGCGGAAAAACCCTAAAAAAATTTGGTACTAGAGAACTGTTTGGTTCGGTTATTTGTAAAATTAATAGAAATTTATTCCAGTAATAAAGTACTCTGTGATTCCAGTTCTTTCATGTCCGTTTTGAAGTGTGCACGTCAGTTGATATCGCTATTTTATTCGAAGTTTTCTTAAAATTTCTCGACTTGAAAGTATTGTTATACGACATGTATTGTGTACGATATGATTCTGTATGTTGGAGCCGCTAGTAACCACAGCATCAACGAAGCTCGAAGACTTTACAGGCAGCGGTTTGTGGAGTGCAGGCCGGCAGCTGAACAGCGCCACTTACCCGGCTATGGCGTGTTTTGAAGCATGAGTCTGCGACTCAGCGCGCCGGTTCTTTTCACGCCAAACCCAGCGCGGCCACCTTCGCGTTCCGAGAACTTAGAAGAGCAAGTCTTGGATCATTTCGAGGAGGATCCGAGGAGCAGCACTGAACGAGTCGGCGCTCTTTTGGATGTCAATCACATGGTGGTATGGCGCACGCTTAGTGATGATGGCCAACATCCTTATCATTCCCGATGGACGCAAGAGCTGATACCAGCGGATTTGTGACCTCCTCGGTTAGGCTTTTGTCGGTGGCACAAACGTCATGTGGATGTGTGTGTATTGAAAAAGAAGGCAGAAATTGTGAGCCGTTTTTGTAATTCTGGCCAAGTGTAAGGGAAACCCTAGATACAGTTGTGAGTGTTTTTACGCAAAGTGAACTGAATGTCGATCAAAATAAGTGCGATACTTGCCATAAGAGTTTGTTAGATATTACAAATTTAAGTTGTAATAATTATAACAAACACTCTTTATTGTCATTAAACGTAGAAATAATTATGTACACAATATTTAAGCGATTTAAAAAGCTTTAAGCGATTTCTTTCAGGCAACCCGATTTCTTCCGGGCAACTCGTTTATTATTTATAAATAGAAACTTGAAATTTGTACTAACATGTTGTTTTATTTGTTTTCATTAGCTAGGTAGTGTGATAAAAATTGTGTCATTCAATGTGCCAAACGATAGGTAAGTAACAATCAGCTGCGCTGATATCCGCGCTACTCGCAGTGGGCGGCCGCGGCGGCGCAGCGGCGTATCGCTCGCTATTCAGCCGGTGCGGGAAAGGTCATAAGGTCACTGATTGCGGCGCAAGTCTATTTTTAACTTGTTAGGTTGACTAGGGTTGTCAAAATATTTTATTGTAAAATAATTTAAAAAAATTGTATGAAAGTCTATACCAGCACTGATAATGCTAATTCTTTTACTGTACATTCTACGTATGGTATAGAAGCTAACCCTAAAGTTTTATCTCTCCATTTTGTTACACGTTGTATAGTAGGTATGACTTTAACCCCAAGCTAAATATACTAATTTTCTATATCCATGGTTGTCTGGTAGAGATCGCTTTCCAGCGATAAGACCGCCAATTGTATCTCAAAATTGTTATCATGTATTTCCTTTTTTTTGTACTTGTTAATGGCATACAATAAAGTGTAAATAAATAAGCCTTTTTGCTATTTTATATGTCCCAAAAACTAAAATAATGTTTTAAAGATGTTTGTTTTTTATGTAGAAAGTGTATTCGCTCAAGTCTAAAATGTCATTGATTTGCAATCCTGAGATTTTAGTACCTACGTATTAGGTACTTACTAATTTTGTAAAAATATAAGAATAGTATAAGTAGGTATGTATTTACATAAATAATACCGTAACGTCCAATTTGTATTTAAGGGAAACCTATAATTAGGCTTATTTTTAGTATTAATCAAACTTTGTATTATCTTTAATTATGTAACGCTGTCTGTTTTATAAATAAAGTAAAATAAAATAAATAAATAAAGGTTCTCTAAACAATTCTAAATCATTCAGTATAATGACAGTATATAACCCAAAGTATATTTCTAGCATAAGAAATCAAATTATGTTTTTTTTTGCAATTGAGGCAGAATTTACTTTGATTATTCAAAACAGTTTGAGCCTCGGCCAAGTCTATCTCACTAACAAGATCAAAAGTATCTAATAAGACGAAAACAACTTGGATCATAATAAATAAGCAAACTGGAAAAGTCAAGGATCTCTATAATGAGTTTAAGCTAGTAATTGACAATACAATAATGAAAACAAAAGAAAAGGTTGCGACAGCCACAAAGCAGATATTTCCTCTGTGGCGACAGCGTTTTTGAACACATTCCAGTCTCTATTAAAAATCGGTAAACCTATCACCTGTTATGGCTGCCTCATAGCTTAAAAATCAAGTGATTTGTAATATACAAGCAAATTCTATTAGCATAGATCAAAGCAAACCTACTTGCGACTGCATAATAGGCTCATAATTTAGGATACTACACGGAATACAACTGCGCGGTAGGTACATTAATGGCGAATAGATTGAACGCGGTTCCAGACTACAAAGACTAATAGGTAATGTGACACTATGATTCAATTAATTACGTCTCGTAATTGAGTGCGGAGAACTAAGCCCACTCGTTTTGAAATCGATCGCGCACCTTCAAGTCTAACTTGCTCAACCTATCTTATTAAATAAGTTGTCCTAAACTTGTGAATGAGGCGTGCAGAGCGTACAGTATTTGAGAGTGAATTTCCCAAATGACTTTCTTTTTTGTCTTCGGTGAAATTCGTATTTTACAGCAAGAATATTGCATTAAATAATATTTTTTAGAATAGAATGGGTAACTATTGGGTTTTGGCAAAAATAGCATTTATGTAAAACTTTATTTAAAGGCAGAAATAAATAAATAAACTCCGAATTTTTTCATATCGGTGCTGTCCCTCTACTTTTTTTACAGACAAAAAAGCTTATACGCACGTAACTATATGTAAATCAAGTTTACAACCTATTCAATTTAATGGAATATTAGTCTTATTATGAATAAATAGCATGTTTTATTCTATAAAGTAACGTTTATTTTTATTAGAGGCACAAACGTACTTGTCCTGCAAAATGTTCTTATTTCGGTGACCTAAAGTAATTTAAACTTAACTTTTTATGGACGAGTCCGACAGCCTCCCCGCCTTCGATTTTATTTCACGTTAGTAACGTGCTAGTACGCAGTCAGGACGGATTTGTGCCAAATCGCTGCATATTCCCGTCAATAACGTAAGTACGCCATTTCAGTTGCTCTCGGACATTATTTTTATAATATCGGTGATCGCTTTATCTGGTCTAAAGAGTAGTTAAATTGTGGTTGTTTGCTTCTTACAAAGGTAGTTAATGAATTAGTTTGATATACTGTTATTGAACTTATCATAGATATAATAACTTTTTTTTTATTTTAAAAAAAGGGTGATTTTTATCATGTCGGTGTTCTCAAATCGGTGAAATCGGTGGTCTTTTATTCCCACCGATGTGATAATTTTCACCGATATCATAAGAAAATTTGAATCGGTGGCTTGTTTCTCATATCGGTGTCTTAATTCATGATTCGACGCACAGTTTTATCATATCGGTGAATTGCTTTATGATATCGGTGAATCATTTTATCAGATCGGTGAGTCTTTTTATCGTATCGGTGGTTAATTTAATTTGAATAAAGAAAATTATAATCAAAATAACCATTCTTTTTTTTAATTATTTATAATATAAAACTCTGTTCTCGTTGGTTGTGATAAGACCTCTGGTCTTAGACAACTTCACGGTTGTAAAAATGCCTAGGTACCACCTATTTTCCTTTTGGTGTTCAGATGTGGATGGATTTATCATATCGGTGGGTATACTAATCATCTCGGTGGTCAGCCTTTTCATATCGGTGTACAGATTTTTTTTTCGGTGGACGGTTTATCATATCCGTGGCAACCAAAATTCAACCTTAATTTTTTCCTTAGTCTTGAATAATACGTTGATGTTGATGAAGGTGGGGATATTTAATATCCTAAAATACACGTAAAAACTAAAAAATATACAAAAAACAGATAAATGAAAGAGTTCACCGATATGATACAAAAAACACCATTTGTTGAAATTCAACCTTGAGAATATGAGATTTGAGAATTGTTCCAGTCTGCATTGATATATTCCAACATACTTTATGTTTCTGCTGTTAAACAGCTTGTCTGTGTTCCGGATATTGCTATTTAGGTAATAGGTTCCTACCTAATGTTATAACTGGTACTAGGAGTTCCCATCTAATGTATGAGGGACACTGGACACTGAAAAGTCAGTTAAGGGACGGGTCGGTTGGCCTTTGTTCCATCCTTAGTAATTGACCTATTCACATATGAAGTCATGGTATTTTAAAACTCAATCTTAATTAAATTCGAGAATTATCTACAATCTGCATTTAAAAGATGTAAGCATTGTATTGTATGGCTACAACAAGTGACTGAGAGAAAGACTTTATTTTACCTCTGAGGGCCGGCGCTTGAAATTTGAGCGCGCCATTTGTCACTAGACTCGATCTTATCGTATTTTTTAAGACTAGACTTAAAAAAAATCTACAATGCTTATGTTTTCAGTAAGCTAATGAAATATACTAACTGACTTGCACAAAATAAACGCGTTTTGTTTATATTTTAAGCGGAAATATGAGCTTGTTTCTTAGAGGAATTGAAAAATTAACTACTTTTTAGAAAATATGGAATATATTAGCTACCCAATGTTATTTTCACTTAAATTCATGATTATGCATAAAATTCCCTAAACAAATTAGTATTTTTTATAAATATTGTAAATATAAAACAACAACTTCTTGGAGATTGAATAAACGCAAAAATTTTGCCATGGAAGCAATTCGCGCGGGCTGACTCCCGGTTTTTCGAAACGATCCAGTGTCATAATTAAAAGATAAAATATCTTAGCAAATTTTTTTAGTTTGAAATATCAGTAACTTATTTATTTTGAATATCATGACCAAACTGTATTGTATTAGCAAAGAAAATAACAGTAATTACCAAGTTTTCAATTCCAGACATCAAACTCACGCAAAAAGTCATGTGCAATATTTTGTGCAGTTTTTTTTTATTCGTATTATTCAAAAACTAAACCATGGATTATTATAGGTACGGTTTTTTTAATTAAAAAAAAAATGTACAGTTTTGATAACTTACCCATTTTTAACTTCTTTGTAGGATTTCACAAACAAAACACACTGAAAAGGTTCTCGTTTGTCAACAGCGCAGGACAGCCGAAACTGAATATTTTTAAATGGCGGTCACATAAATGAGTATCGTTTTAGTAGACTGGAAATCATTTGTGTGAATAACTGTTTTTTTCTCATTCATTTGACACACGACACAAACCATTCTGATATTATTTGTTTAAGTTATAAGGTCTAAACTAGAACAACATAGTCTTGTCGTACCAGTCCGACAGCCGGCGTTGACGGAGACATTTTTTGTCGCACCGGTACGACAGCCGGAACTAAGTGGTTTATACCGGTCGGTACTTATCATTCACGCATTGTTTTTTGTAAACTGTATTTCGCTTTTTATTTTTTTCTTGTAGTACCAAATGACCACTAGAAGTCAATATCTTTACTAAAGGTGGCTTTTGACACCCCGGTCCCGGTCATAAAAGCCAACCAACCCTAAGGGACAGTGGTTTTATTGGAGGTTTTTTGAATGCGATAGGCTGACCCCTGTCACTGCAATAGTCTCTATCCACTAGTGCCTCAAAATTTGTCAAACGTGGCATCAGATGGTTTTATAACCTCTGGTGTTCGGCCTATCTCAAGAGGGATACATAAAGTTATATAGTAGTTATACCTAGTAAGTTTATAAGTTATAGTAAAATATATCATATAATTATCTAAATATATTATGATAGTTAAAAAGAAGTACTTATTCATTTTAATTTTGAAACCAAAGACTTCCTACATCCTACATCAAAATATTTCCTGCATCCTACCGATATCATGTTAAAGTGTGATGAAAAAACAACATACAACAGAGCTTCGAGTATGTAAAAATTTACTAAAACAATTGAATAACGAGTGTAAAATTTCAATTGGTTTACTTAACTTTTATTTATAAAGTTACAATCGAATGCACCTGAGCCAAGTTTCAATTAAACGTCAAACATGTGCGTTTGCGTAAACTATTGCGTAGTTATAGTAAGCATTGGTATTGGTAAGCTCGGTCAACCATTGAATTTTCAACTAAAAGAAACTAAGATTACTTAATTTTTTGAACAAATATCTATCTGCTACGACCAAGTAGTGAAAGTAAATTGCCATGCAGGGGGCAGATGACGCTACAGGTAAGTCGACTCGGTCTTAGAGTAAGCACGTTCCATAATGTCCCTATATTAAAAACTTTCTATAATCTTAAATAAATGAAAAATGTGAATCGAATCGTTTGTTAACGAATGTTCGCATAGTATGGAGACGGTTTTTAAGAAAAAAATGAAATCTATCCATTGCCGCACGGCCAGCTTAAATAAATGTGCGCCTTGTTAATTTTGAATGTTTGTAAACATGTTGTACCTACTCATAAATATCTGTAAAATAAAAAATTACAATGTTACTCAAAACTTGCAACAGACTCCATACTAAACGAGCATTCGTAAACATTCGTAAACTTACGATTCGATAAAGTTCTGTGCTCGCACTGCTGACCAAGATTCGAACCTGGGACCTCTCGTTTGCCGGACGAGTGCTCTTCCACTGAGCTACCGGGGCCTGGCGGTACGCGTCGAAATTACATACCACATTTTTGTTTTTAGGTTATATTGCTAACGTAGCTCCATCTTATGGTATAGCTTTTCAGCTAAGACCACCCGAGACCAATTTCTTTACAGAAATTGTGAATCCCAGTTAAAGTGAAGCATTGCAATGTTTTAATAATGTTTTTAAGTTTTTGCATTTAAAATGCTCAATTATTCTTAAAAAACTTTATATTTTCGTTATTTTTACTGGTGACTGTATCCGCATTCGACTGAAATCTCAAGTTTTAGTAGGTATTTAGATGAGCTTAAAATGGATAACATAGATTCAAAATGAAGCTGATGATATACATGAAGTACTTTCAGAGATAGAATAGAGATAGAGATAGATTAATAATATTTGGTGACAGATTTTATAAGAAGGGTTTCCATTAGATTTTGACTTTACGTAGGGCAGTAGTGCCATGCTAAGCGGGTCTAGGAGTTACTATGACTGTGTATCTGAGCCTAATAAATTTTAAATATCGAATTTGCCT
This sequence comes from Stenoptilia bipunctidactyla, assembly GCA_944452665.1. NCBI lineage: Eukaryota > Metazoa > Arthropoda > Insecta > Lepidoptera > Pterophoridae > Stenoptilia > Stenoptilia bipunctidactyla. Next base: position 15,675,586 of record OX101741.1, read on the forward strand.
GTCATTGTTTCGTCTTAAGAAAATGACATAGTCGAGTCACGTATTTATTTCGTTCAAAACAAAACAAAGTGTGTATCCAGGTACCTACTTATACTTTTAGACTTAAATGAAACACAAACTATGGGTTTGCTGCTTGTTAATTCTAATTCAGTTTAAGATATCCAAGTAAACAACTTAATCCAACGTTTGAGGCAAGTTTGTGATAGAATTAATATTCGAATAACATAGATATTGGTTGTTATGTCAATTAACTAAGGGATTATTTTAAGGTGATTTGTTGCAGAAATAAATAGATGGGTTATATTTCAGATGTGAAAGAGAAGTTTTCACTTACAGGTAGGTATGTTGAGTTAAGGTAACTCAGGTTTTAGATAATTATAGATATCTTGTACGGGGGACGAGATGTTCAATAATGTAGCCGTCATTCACCGCGTAATATGTTTATTGGACTGTTACTTATTAAATGTTACATTCACTTATAAAGACACTGTAGGTAAACTGTAGTGCTGACGTAAAGTAAGTATGTCGAGCGTGCTCGTACAAGTTGTTTCCAGAAATATTTATTTATACTTTATTGCACACATTTACAAAAAGAAACTTATAAAATAGAAAAAACATAAAGATAGGCACAACAGGTGGCCTTATCGCTGTTAAGCGATCTCTTACAGACAACCTTGAAATGGTTTGAGAGAAAAAAAAAACTATAACACGAGGTACTAGCAAAGCATAAGTTTACATTTTTAACAATAAACGTACTAAATATAAATATCATATAATATATAATCTAATATATATATATACACATACAAATATCATACTTATATACATAAATAAATACCTCTGTTTAAATATAAATCTGAATTATACATAACTATAATAATAATAATACATACAAATATAAGAATACTTCTTCTAATGATCAATCAATGAAAGATAATGTTTTTTTAGTCCATATTTAAATGAGTTCAATGAAGGAGCTGACTTTACATTGTAGGGAAGCTTATTCCACAAGCACACCGCTCGTACTGCAAATGATTGATGAAAAGTGTGTGATTTGTGCAGGGGAGTACTTAGCATCAAATTGTCAATAGAACGTAAATGTCTATTGTGAGTCTCATGTCGAAAACAGAATTGGTCTCCGAGATATTTCGGAACCACAGGATTAAACAGCACCCGGTACAGTAAAGAAAGAATATGAGTATCCCGGCGAAGGCACTTGAATTTAGCGCGGAATTCGGAGATATGATCATATTTACGTAAGCCGAATATGAAACGTATAGTTGCCATTGTCCAAAATAGTTATATATAAATCGACGATTTGGAATCCGTTTAACCTCAGTCTCATCTAAAGGTATGTGACAGTCGCAGACTCGGATGAGTCGTCTTTTACGACACCGAGCGATAGATAGGAGTCATAGAGCAATCATTCAACTACGATTCTGCAAAATCAGTTAGTATGATCCCCAAATATTTAATTTAATTAATAGGTACATGAAAATCTATGTTGTTTTGGAATATTAGTTCCTTTTCCTAGTCCCGTGTGCTTCGACCTTATCTTCATTTACCATCATGCGAGATTGTGGCTCAGTCTTTAATAAAAAAAACACCTAGATACACAGGCTGGCTTTTCGAGTTTATTTTCATGATAAGGAGATGCGAAGGGTCGGCCTAGATAGTCCTACCGCCTGGCTAGATACTATGTAGTAAACTGATCAATATTTAAAAAATAAATTAAATAAATTCACCAAAGCGTAAAGTAGGTACTCGAAGGAAGTTTTTTGAGCGCTTCTATCTTTGAAAGTACTTTTTAAGTTTGATTTTTTAAATGTTAAAGCCTAGATTTTGCGGGTTAGCACCGGAGGCCTACATTACCCGAGGTACACGTACCGGAGGACCACAAATACTATAAATATAATTAAGTACATTTTTCCTATAGTTTTCAACTCGTACAGTTAACAGAAGATCTCAAATGTATTTCTTTGAAATAATTTAGTTTATTCGAATCATACTTTCATTTCATAGTGTTATTTCTTCAAGAAATAAGCATTGGATCAAAATCTTTAATAATTGTATCAGTAACTTACGCTTATATGCTTTTATACTAGTAACTTACAGAAAAAAAATTGTTTCAGGCTAATCCGAAAAGCGTAATATTTCAGTTATACCTACGTACCTGCACAAGTACCTACCTATTAAAAATTCCTTAACAAGATACCAAGAAATTTAATCTGCGAAAATTTTCTAATTGAGAACCTGTTATTTAAGACAATCACTTGGCAATGAATATTAATTTTCTTTTATTTGAAATTAATTTTGACACGTCTGCAAATAATGTTTGAAAGGAATTTGATTTTGGTTAATTTACCAAAGTTATTTCAAATTGCGAACACAAATCGTACTTTATTTGAATAACGGATTGAAAAAGTTGACGAGTTATCAAAAAATGTTTTTATCCAAAGAGTTAAAGTCAATAGACGTCAATCACGTGGCGGAAACTACCTAAAAAAAAAAACATTCAGTAATTGCTTTGCAAAAGCACTTTTGGTAGGTATGTGGAAATTCATAAATGTTTTGATTGCTGAAAGAATAGCATGTAGGTTTTTTATATAATTCTTTCAAGCTTTCACGATTTTAAAAATTTTAAAAAATATACTTTTATTAGCCGCAAATTTAACTTTTAGAACACGGGACGAGGTAGCATATCAATATATATAAAACAGTTCCGTTACTGACTGAGTGACTGAGTGGCTGATAGACAACGTACAGCCGTAACTACTGGGCGTAGAGAGCTAAAAGGAACATACATTCTTTAGGGGATGTAGGGGTGCACTAAGGAAGGAATTCCCGAAATTCCCACGGGAACGTGAATTATTGGACTTTTTAGTTTGTATGAAAAATCTTATTCCTTGAGTGCACGGATATGAAACTTGGCAAAAAGGGTCTTCAAAAAGTGACTGGTTATGTTATGAAAGGAATTCTCGAAATTCTTACGGGAACAGGAAATATGTCATGTTTTAGTTTGTATGAAAAAATCTTATTCCTCGAGTGCACGGATGTGATACTTGCGATGAAGGTTCTTCAAATAGAGACTGGTTGTGCTATGAAAGGAATTCCGGAATTTCTCACGGGAACACGAAATATTGGACTTTAAGTTTGTATGAAAAATCTAATTCCGGATGTGATACTTGGCATAAAGATTCTTCAATAAGTAACTGGTTGGGTTAAATATAAACAATGTTATGCGCGTACGAAGTCGCGGGCAAAAGCTAGTAAAATATAATTATGAAACTTTGGATTCTAAAATAAAATAAGAACATTGCACTCATATAGCTACATTAGTGCCTACTATAAACAACATACAGACGATTCCGCCAACCGCACTCTTCCTAAGTCAATTAAAAGCTGTCTCGTGGTAAGTCAAATCCCTTTCCAAACGACTCTTTCTAGAATGGCTGGTCAGAACTTAATTGCCTGCGATAAAAAAGAAAGGGCACATCGTAGACATTTGTTTACGACGGAATAAGGTTATTTTGAAAGTTTAAAATATTACGCGATATATTTAGCTAAAATGTATTTTATTTGTAGAACAATAGATCTGCAAATTTTATTTAAGGGTCGGTTACCGGACCGCCCGAAAAGCGTGTCGTGAAAGGAGACTAATCCGAGTGACCCCCGCTTGGTGGTAGAACCTACAAGGTCCGCCTGGTTAGCGACCACCCTTCATATAAAATCTGCCGCCAAATATTACCGCTCCGGCGCTGATGTGTCGGACAATATCTAATATATAAAATTCTCGTGTCACAGTTTTCGTTGCCATACTCCTCCGAAACGGCTTGACCGATTTTGATGAAATTTTTTGTGCTTATCCGGTATCTATGAGAATCGGCCAACATCATTTTTTTTTTATTTATATGGCAAAACAACGTTTGCCGGGTCAGCTAGTATTTTATGAAAAGCAAGGTCCTTCATAGACCCGTGTGTGTAATTTTGAGAATGAGGTCATTTTAGCAAAAGTGAAAGTCCAATTAAAATTTATGTTTTAATAACAAAAACCAGGTCTAAGACCTCTCTTCCTGCACGAACACTCGAATGCGCCACGGAGTCAATAGAAAAATATAGTCTCTCTCCATCATTATAATACCTCCAAATTTGTCAAACGTCCTTCCATGCTGGACTGGGAGCGAAAGAAAAACGTAGAATGTGCAAGCTGCTTCTCTTCCCGGGCATACTGTAAAAGTCAGTTAAGGGACAGAGGTTTTAAAGGCGTTTTTGTGGGCGATAGGTTGACCCCCTGTCACTACAATAGTCTCTCTCCATTTTTATAATACCTCCAAATTTGTCAAACGTGGCATCAGATGGTTTTGTAACCTCTGGTGTTCTGTCTACCCCATAAGGGATACAGGCGTGACGTTATGTATGTATGTATTTGTCAAACGTGACATCAGATGGTTCTACTCTAGTGTTCTGCCCACCCCATGGGTGACGTGAGATTATATACCTATGTATTTCTAAGCCTATGGTCGGCATTGTTATTCTATGACGTAATGCATCGTTGTCCATCCAATAATACCAATCAGGCAGTCTAAAGCATTCCTTTTATACCAAACACTGATTCCAATTTAGTTCAAAATAGTTAACCAGTATACTCAACCGGTATTACAGTTCCAACTGAATTTCATCCTTATATCGCTTCAAATAGAATTTATTTCAACATTTGTTTTGCGAGTGGAGTACATTTAGTTGGAATTGCTGTCTTCCGTCGTACTTACTTGCTATTTGGTCAGTTCAGTTCAAGATGAATACTTGATGTGTATGTTTTATGAATTTTGCGTTTCGTTTGTAACGTTAAGAGTCAATACAACAAAGAAATGTTTTAGAAATGTTTACAAATAACCTAAACTAACACACCAACCATGTGACCCCAAATTAAATAAGCTTGTGTTATGAAAATCACAGAAACTAGGGCCGGACATAGTAGGTAATGTAGGTTTTTGTCACTATTTTAAACACGTTTAGCGTCTATTAAAATATTAAAATCTTTTAGTTGAACAAATGTTGGTGTATGCGGTATTGAAATAGCCACAGACAACCAGGATAAGAATAAATATGCAAATATAGGTATACAAGGTGTTCCGCTTGATTTCCCATAACTAAATGGGACCATGTAATAGAATCAATTATCATGTGAATAGATTTTCAACGTTTTTTTTTGTTTTTATTTTTAATACAAAATAATTAAATTAAGGCAAAACATCTTATTTTATTTTTATTTTTTAATTTTGTTTTATTAAGAAAACCAACAGCGTGATATACAGTTTGACAAAGTGTAGTAATTAAAAGTAAAGCCAATAACAAGTTTCCCTACAAAACTACATAACAAAGTAAATTCCATCCTTCTTAGTTATTACAAATTAAAAATCAAGTGACTTAATACTTTGTGAAATTCTTTACAACTATACAAGAAAAAAAATACGATAACAATAAATAAAAGCATAAAAATTCTAATAGGAACCAAAGGTCACAAGTATACAAGTTTAAGAAAAACACTTACTTGATCCATTTCGGGCAATATTCGATGTGGTTAATTAATTTTGAATCCAAATATACACATAAGAATTACCAGATACAAGTATTTCATAACTTTCAATTAAAAGGTAGGTATGCAAGTCATCCATAATAAACGCACACACACTTCCCGTTTGCGTTCGCTCCCGAACGGTCGTGTCTGCGGCCGCTCCCGAGTGTTCGTATTGCGCTGCCCTTGTTCCCTCCCCCGCACTCGTGCGGGTCAGGTGCCAAGTTAAGCTCTTTCGGAAAGTTTTCTCTTGTGGAGGCTGTGTGGTGTCGGGGCTAATTCATCTGCCCTTTTCAGGGCGGACCCGACTGCTGCCGGCCGAAGCATCGCTGGTCAGGTGGATACGTAACCGTGACAACTAAGCCTGATCGTCCGCCGTTCACCGGCAATAGGTCCGTGTTAGGTTGATCTTTCTTTCAGCGCAGTTTGTGTAGTCCTTTCGCCGTTCACCGGCAAGTAGGTTCCTTTGTTAGGAATAGGGTTCCTTTCAGAACAGTTCAGGTTCCCAGGGTTCGATGGAAGCCCCCATCGAATCCCCGGTTAGGCCCGGAGGAAAACAAGAACTCCGGGATCTGGCATTGCAAACCCAATTTAATCGATTCCAAACCGAAACTCGGGATAGTATACAACATATGTTCACGTTTTTCGCATCAAACCTTCAGGCTCAAATCACGAGCTTCTTGGCCACTCATGCCTCCACCGCGTCAGCCCCTCAGGAATCGCTCTCCCCGGCCCAGACCACCGAGGTCCCTCCCGCGTCCCTCCCGGCCACTCCGCCTTCTCTTTCTTTCCCAACAGATTCTCCGGCGTCCCCAGATGTCGAGTGTGTTGACACTGCGCCAGACTCTATGTCGATTGATTCTTCCGCGTGCAAACGGAAAACTACCCCGCCGGGTAGCGATTCCGACTGCGCTCTTTTAGTTCCAGAATCTCCTGCTCCATTCACCGAGGTTCGCAAAAAGTCCAAATCTAAGAAGAAAAAGAAGAAGCAAGATTCTTCTTCGACTCTATCTCCATCCGTTTCAGCTGCTCCAGCCGCTGTTCCTGCTGCGCAAAATGTCGCACCGGCGTCTACTCCTGCGCCTTTTGTTTCAGCGATCCCGGCGTCACAGCCTGCGTCGCAATCAGATTCGGCTCCGCCGAAAGTCAAGTCTCCGCCCCCCGTCTTCCTACGGGACAAGAGCCGCTGGACCGAGGTCTCAGCTCTCTGCGGTAGACACAATCCCAAGATCCAGTATAGTAAGGCATCCAACGTGGGTGACTCTATTAAGGTCGTTGTCAATTCCATTCCCGATTTCAGGAATCTTACTCGGCTTCTTGCTGATCAAAAGCTCGAGTACCACACTTACGCTCTCCCTGAGGAGCGTAAGATTCGTGCCGTCCTCAGGAACGTGCCGTTCGAGCTCTCGAACGAGCAAATCCAAGAGGACTTGTCTTCTCAAGGCTTCCCCGTCGAATCTGTGCACAAAATGCACAGCCGCCGAGGCAAGCAGTTCCCACTTGCGCTAGTGATCCTAGCGAAGAACCCGCAAGGGCAGTCCATTTTCAGAGGCAAGCCCACCGTGTGCGGTCTGTCCAACATCCGCGTCGAAGTTCCACACAAGCGTGGTTTCCCAGGTCAGTGCCACCGCTGCCAACTGTATGGTCATGCGGCGGCAAATTGTTTTGCTTCCCCTAGGTGCGTCAAGTGCCTAGATCCGCATGGGACTAAGGAGTGCTCTCGCACTCCCGAATCGCCCACCGCTCCGTCCTGCGTCTTGTGCGGCCAGTCAGGCCACACAGCAAACTTTCGCGGCTGCCCCAAGGCACCGCGTGCTGCCAGGGCTACCGTGAAGCCCTTCGAGAACTGGAGAGAGCGACCGCAGCCTAGCTCGGACACCCCTCCAGTCAGTTCAAAGGCCCCTAAGGCCTTTACTTCTATCGTTCCAGGTCAGCGCAGCCGGGTAGCGACTCAATCGCAACCGGCCGCCAAATCGGCTTCCCAGTGCCAGAATGCAAATGGTTCTCAAGACCGCATGGCGTTCTGGATCCAGCTCGCTCCCATCGACGAGATCCTGGCTTTCGGCGCCGCTCTCGACGCCAGCCCAGAGGGTTTTAACGGTGCTCTTCCGGTCCTAACCAAGTTCGCTCCCCTTATCAGGAAACTCCAGCAAGCTCAACGTTTCTAAACGTAGTCCTTCTTTCCAGCATTCCTATCTCAGAGTGAGTCTGATCACTCTAGATAATATCTTAGTTTCAGCTTTGCCATTTCTGCTAATCTTAGCTTTGTTTTTTCTCTTTTCAGTTCCTTTTGGTGGCAGCCGTCTGGATGCCGCTCACTGCGCAGCCTCTCTCTCCAATTGAATGTCGCTCCGATAAATGATCAAGAACCTGGATTAAGGTAGGTCGTAAAGGGGGATGTTTAGTGGGTATGCTCGGCTTCACTGAGTGAGTCTCCACACTGTCTGGGCATTCTATTCTCCGTTAGCCACTGGGGTTAACAGCTTATAGAATGCCCATTCGTCCGTAATAGGATTCATCATCCTCCCGCTAAAGCTTGCTTTACTGGTTAAAGCTTGTTTTAGGGGGTGCCAAAATTTTCTGTGGCGGAAAAAAAAAAAAAAAAAGTCATCCATAATCATAAGGTAAACACTTCCATCATTTTGTCTTAAAAAACTATTGATAATGTGAGGTTACTTTTTGCTTGATATCAAAACATTTGAATCACAAGACTAAACCAAATTTATCTGTTAGAGGCGAGTAAAAACTTATGTAAAATCCTAGGCTTTTTTAATCCCTTTTTTATAGTTTTCAGTAGGTATCTATTACGACACCTAAACTAGAAACACCTAAAAAGTGTTTTATTTTAAATAAATCTAACAGAGGTTTTATTGGCATTTTTGTGGGCGATAGGCTGACCCCCTGTCACTGCAATAGCCTCTCTCCATCATTATAATACCTCATTTGTCAAACGTGACATCAGATGGTCTTATAACCACTGGTGTTCTGCCTAAGCCATAAGGGATACAGGCGTGAAGTTATGTATGTATGTATGTAAATCTAATAATGTAATGCAATGTCCTGACCTATACATATCATAAATATGAGTTCAAATCGAGAAAGTTGAAAGCGTAATAAAATGTAAAGAAATACTTATATCTTTTAAATAGAACCATACGACGAGGACTAGATCATATTTCAAAATTTCAAGTTTCATGTATTATGTAAAAATTAGTTAAAACAAAGATAAGCGTAGAGGAAATCACTATAAAAGAATTGAATCAAAGCAACGTGACTCACCCGCGCACGTGTATCAGACTTTAAATGAAATAAAACTTTAAATGACGTTAAATTAATTTTGAAATTTCGCAAAAACTACACAAATGCGCAGTAAACAAAAATGACAACATAGAAACTCGATATCTAAGTCCCTTCATTCAACATATCCCGTTACAGTGTGCCAGACCTATAACTCAAACAGGGTCCGTTACTGCAGCTGGAAAGTTGCTTCTAGAGAGCTGTAATTGGGCGCACAAATGGGTCGTTATGTGCGCCAAATTAAAAATTTGTGGGTATTGTCGTTATGGAAAAAAATGGAAAATACGATTCCTGCTAGGAATGAACGTAGAGAGAAACTTTGTACATGCGCAGGTACCTCATGGGTGTAGGAATTAGTGCGCTAAAAAATAATTTGTGGGTCTTCGGGTTCCGGAGATATTCAGTTTCCTGCTGCGGTAACGTTTAGCAAAATCGTGTATCTCGACAACCATTGAATGTGCGGCTGTAAAAAAATATGCACGAGTTATTCTTGATTTGTGCTAATTGTGCGGGAAATAGAGTTCACAAAATATTAAAGTTTTTCGAGAAATCGGGCTTTTTAGAAAAAACGAAAAATAATCACAGGGCTTAAACGAGACAACATATACCTAAGCTTGTTGTAAACTGGTTTCAGTTTGACATGACATTTCTATGAACCATAAAAAGTTAGGAAAGTGTACGCCCATGCGTTATTGAATAATTCTCCTAAATATCATAACGACTACGTCGTAACTTTGACGCCTATTTAGGTACAAGATACAGTCTCACCTACAGTTATGTGGGTGTGATCGAAACATTAGTGCGCTTTATCAAATAAAATTAAGTAACAATTATTCGGAATTTACGAAAAAACCATAGCAATAAAAATTGAATTTAGAATTAGCCGTTTCGGTATTTTTTCCGCCAAAGAAAGCGTGCACCCAAGTGAAATGTCTGGCCCCTAAATTAGACAGTCTGTATTTTAGAGAACAGCGCCCTCCCCATTTCGAATTCCTTACAATATTAACAGTTTTATTTATTTTATAATTATACAAAACATGTAACTATGTTAGTACTTCTGATGCAGTGTGCTTTGTTGTCCTAAAAATTTGGTTTGGCACCGACTTCAAAAACTATGTAAATACCTACCCAGATAAATTGTTAATGTTCTTATTACATTCATTAATATTAATTAATTTTTGGCAGAAATTTACTATACGGGGTAGTAATATGGATGGAATAGAAACAGGAATAGGATGGCGTTTATAAAAATTATTTAAACATTTTTAGTGGGTTGGTTTTTTGAATGCGGTTCACTTTTTCTTAAAAAGAAATAATTAGTTTGCTTTCATTTGGTTTTGGTTTTATGACTTTTTTATTTATTTTTCATTTCATACTTTTTAGTGTTAGGTTTTTATTTTGGGCTAGTTATTAGTTTTTTTCATAGTTAGTTGGGTTCTACAGTTATAGATATTAGAGATAGTTTTTTAGTGATAAGTTTTGGGCTTATTCTGGTATCAGTAACTAACTACTTCTTCTGGTAATGTGATGTTTTGGTACTGTAAAATCATGACTTTGACCTACCTACTATTGTTATATACGTTTTACCTGTAGGCCTAGGTAGAAAGAAGAGGAATTAAATCCCAACGAAAAATAACGAGAACTTGATGCAGCACGAGATGATCTTGTCTAGGTATCGCCAGCATGCTCGTGCTGCAGAAACTGACAAACGAAAAGAGATTCGCTTAAAACAATCTTCGTGCGAACAGTCAGCTAAGAAATTATCCAAAACTTATCACTAAAAAATCTATCACGTATATCAACAAATATGAAAACTAACTTACTATGAAAAAACTAAAAGCTAGCCCTAAATTGAAAGTAAGTAAAAGGTTCTCCTAAATGGGACAAATATCCTTTTAAAAACCGCATCAACATCGGTTCAGCTAAACGCTAGATAATCGATGACAAACATGATTAACATACAGGTTAAACTCCGCTTTGTAAGCTGGCTACTTTTAATCAGAAGTTGTGTAGGTAAATCTGCGGGAAACGTCTAGTATTCGGTAATTATTCGGCAAATCAATCAAACATTCGGCTGAATACAAATGTTGTACGAAATACGAATGTTCGGCCGAACATTCGGCTCATCTCTGATACAAAAGAAACAGATAAATTGAGAACCTTATGTTTTAAAGTTGGTCAATATACTAAAACCTTCTCCTAAACATGACAAATCTTTTTCTGAAAGCTGCATCCAAATCGGTTCAGCCAAACGTGAGAAAATCGCGGACAAACATACATACATACTTACAGGTCAAACTGAGAACCTCCATTTTTGAATTCGGTTAAAAAGCTAAATTAAAGAAGAACGTTGTTTGTTTGTTAACCCTTCAACAGTACAAGAGAGAGAGACTGTTAACCACTTAGATGCGAGTGGCAACCAGATTGATCAACCTTCAGGGAATACTTAATTTCTGCTAACAAGTCGCTCGTGAAACGTCGAGCTAAAATTTAAAATGTAAATATACGCGATAAATCCGGTTAAAAAGTGTTTTATTCTGCTAATAACTTAACAGAACCTAATATTTTACATTCGGTATCGGAAAGTTGTCTACAGCGGTAGTCCATGTTCAGGATCGCAATGATATAACTATAGCAAGAAGCTCGTGCGCTCTTAGGTGAGGGGAAGTCAAAGCACTATTGATAACAAACTAGTCAAAGTTAGCCTTGCGAGCTAGTAGTATCGGTGGTAGGTGTTGGGGGAAACGTGCTTACAGATTGCAAAGGTACAGTTACTTTGCGTATAATTCTCAGACACAAAGAACGGCCTTTTTTGATGACAGCCGATTTTATTAAAAAAAAAACTGTAGATATACAAAAAAAAACATAATATTATCTTAAAACTCGGCAAGTTTCAAGTCTCTTGTGGTTGCTAGCTTTTGTCGCGCCAGTGACTCACAGTCGCTACCGCTTCTTGCGACGTGGGTACCCACCTGCTTACTTGAGTGCATGGATGTGATACTTGATAAACAGGTTCTTTCAATACGTGTCTGGTTGTATTATGTAGGGACTCCCGTAATTCCTACGACAACGGGAAATAAAAGACTATTTAGTTTGCATGAAAAATCTTATTCCTTGAGTGCAAATACATAAGTAAGTACATAAATTCACGCCTGAATGCTTTACAGGGTAGGCAGGACACCAGAGGTTATAAAACCATCTGATGTCACGTTTGACAAATTTGGAGGTATTATAATGACGGAGAGAGCCTTTTGCCGTAACAGGGGGTCAGGATATCGCCCAAAAAAAACCTCCGACAAAACCTTTGTCCCTTAACTGACTTTTACAGTTTGCCGGGGAAGAGAAGCATTTGGCACATTCTATGTGTTTCCTTTGCTCCCAGTTGTATGAAAAATCTAAGGTATTCCTCGAGTGCACGGATGTGAAACTTGGTATGAAGGTTCTTTCAGTGAGTGTCTGGTTGTGTTATGGAAGAAGTTTCTGAAGTTCCCACAGAAAGGATAATTTACAGCAGGAAAAGTTGGGGGGAATAGCTCGTCTTCTCTTGTTTTACAATTATATGAAGAAAAGTAGGGTTTCACAAATCCCAAAGATTGGTTTTGATGTTTCCTTCTTAATTTAACCAGGCTGATATTTCCAGTCATGGTTGCAGAGCACTGGTTTTTTGTCACACCCTTTATGGTGGGTACCGCCTTTTTTGAGGATTGAAAACCTTTGGCACAAAAATATTGTTAATACTGCGGTTAGCCTCATTTTCTGCTTTGCAAGCTATTTTGCACGCCTTTCTATACAAATCTGTAAATAAACGTATTTTTTGTTTTATCATTCTTTTCTTGTAGTTTTACCATCAGTCATATTAAATAAATATACAAAAAAAGTGATTTGCTCCAGTCATTTTGTTAATTCTAATCAGATGCAGTGATTTTGATAACGAATACTGGTAATTTAATATAATGTACATGTATGGGTACGTACCTATGGGACTGTGACTATTAAGTAAATACCTAGTTGAATAAATTGTTGGATATAGGTAATATACAGGGTGACTGGTACCAAACCCGCCATAGCAAATTAGCATATAGAGGAGGTCATTTGCTAATTATTGGACCTTACTTTCCCTAACTAAAGTTTTATACTTTAGGAGATATGTCAATTTTTATACATTATTGAGATTTTTCCAAAATTTGACCTTAAAGCATTCGTAACTTTATTTTTCGTCATTAGTTTAGAGTTTTTTTATTATTTCTTGGTAGTCATTAACATTTGTGAATAAAATACGTCGGAACTTCCCTCAAACTAGGGTTAAAAAATAAGACGCTTATGCTTTTAAAAAAAATCAATAAAGAAAAATTACTTTGCGATCAAATTCAACCGGAAATAATAAAAAAACTACGGCGTTTTAATAATTTATTCTACTCTAAATTAGTTCTCTAGTTTGTCACCTTACCAACGGTACTAAATTTGCAACGGAAAGTTTGATTCGCTAAACATCGGTAGGATTTTCAGGTCAACCAGTCATTTTGATCAAAAATAGTGAAGGTCCCAACGACAGGATAAAGCTAATTTAGCAAAGTAGTTTTTGCAAATTTATGAGTAGGTATTAGATAATAGAAATTGAGTGCTTAGTGTACTTAATTTTTTTTTTTACTTTTACCATGTAAAGCAAGAAATCAGGAAAAGATATCGAGCATCAAAAGCTGCTTGGGGTACCCTGACGTTCAAGTTACCCGTTTCTCTAAACCGACGATATGTGGTAGGAAATGTGTCACGGTCAGGTAAGCGTCTATTTGGATATCGCTCCTGGTAAATTCGCCGCGCTTTGCGGGCGTTACTGTGTGCAGCACCATACGCCAGCAGCATGTCGGCGTATTCTTCCCTTGTGTATCCCGGCATTTTAAAACGAAATGTCTTATTTATTTATACCTGTGTCTACTCAACTATTTGTGAAAGCACACGAAACGGAAAGGAAAAGCATATATGACAACAACTTAAATGTCATAGAGATGGGTCCGACCTCATCTTTTTCATTTGACGTCTAAAAGTCATTGAAACTGTCATTGCAAATGAAAAGAGTTGGTCTACAATGAAGAAGTAACTACAAAAGATGAGTTAATTCAAAAAATTAATAATGCGTTTTCTGTTATGAAAGAAGAAATTAGGCTCAGTCTTACCACCACAGAAATTAGGAAAAGATATCGGGCATGTATCAGAAATTGCGGGCAGCAATTCGAGCAGAATTTTTAGTTTCAACTCTATTTAAATTTTTCTTTTGATGCTCGATATCTTTTCCTGATTTCTTGCTTTACATGGTAAAAGTAAAAAAAAAAATTAAGTACACTAAGCACTCAATTTCTATTATCTAATACCTACTCATAAATTTGCAAAAACTACTTTGCTAAATTAGCTTTATCCTGTCGTTGGGACCTTCACTATTTTTGATCAAAATGACTGGTTGACCTGAAAATCCTACCGATGTTTAGCGAATCAAACTTTCCGTTGCAAATTTAGTACCGTTGGTAAGGTGACGAACTAGAGAACTAATTTAGAGTAGAATAAATTATTAAAACGCCGTAGTTTTTTTATTATTTCCGGTTGAATTTGATCGCAAAGTAATTTTTCTTTATTGATTTTTTTTAAAAGCATAAGCGTCTTATTTTTTAACCCTAGTTTGAGGGAAGTTCCGACGTATTTTATTCACAAATGTTAATGACTACCAAGAAATAATAAAAAAACTCTAAACTAATGACGAAAAATAAAGTTACGAATGCTTTAAGGTCAAATTTTGGAAAAATCTCAATAATGTATAAAAATTGACATATCTCCTAAAGTATAAAACTTTAGTTAGGGAAAGTAAGGTCCAATAATTAGCAAATGACCTCCTCTATATGCTAATTTGCTATGGCGGGTTTGGTACCAGTCACCCTGTATACATTACTAGCTGTTGCGCGCGGTTTTACCTGCGCAATTTCGATTCCCGCGGGATTTTCGGGATAAAAAGTAGCCTATACGTATTCGGACGAATCCCTCTAAGTAATGGTAAAATAAATTTTGAAATCGGTATAGTAGTTTTTGAACCTATTCAGTACAAACATACAAAAATACAAAGGTTTCCTCTTTATAATATTAGTATTGACAAACATTCAATTTTCCAGTCGTCTGCTTCGAGTTCAACCAAGCTACGAAAGATCCTAATCGAAACGGCTGTATTTAAAAAAAAAACTATGGTACTTGCTTATATTAGTATATCAGTTAATGACCTATGGTAACATATATAGACATTCCACATTCACTCCAAAAACGTCCCATAATCACCTCGTCCCATGCTATAACGTTTAGTTAAGGTCTGGTAATTAACCTATTTCTAACTCTTACAAGTTCACGTTTTGTAGTTTCAAAGCCTTTAAGATACGAAAAGGTTTAAACCGACGTCGACGACGTTTTGGTGACAGCGTGATAGCGTGTTTTTAACAGCGTAATAACGTGGTTGGGTTAACGAGTGAGTTTAGTCAATATTACTATCATTAATGTTAAATATTTAAGTTGTAATATTATAATAATACAATTTTGTGAAGTTTTCGGGTGGCTGTTTGGTATTTTTATTACTCTTTAATTATACAAAGAGTTGGCGAGTGAGCCCCACTTTAGGATTTGTTTGACTAGGTACCGATAAATATGCCAATCCAGTGTTGCTGTATTCCGGATACGTGTTATATTTGATTTTACCGGGAGATTTTTAGATTTTAGGGAGGCAAAATCTAGAGGGCTTTTTATAACATAACATAGTAAGAGACAGTGGTTAAACAAGAATTCGGTAATTAAAGTAAAATTATAATTTTTGGATAAAATACAAAAACGTACGGGTTTTTTAAAGTTTATTTGATTAAAAAACAAGCATTAAAAAATAAAACTAGTATATTTTGACAACGACCAGTTTGTAGAAAAATCGAGTGATATATTTTGAACTATTTCTAACTTTTGAACGAGTTCATCACCCAGGGGAGAGACAAAGCCCTGCAGTGCTCAATCCTCTTCACCAAGAAATGTGATGTACAGTAGCTTTTATTTAGTAGTGATTTCCCCGGAAAAAGAATCGGCATAACCTGTTAACACCTCAATTATGAATCATGTTTTTCTTTTTTCTTTTTTTTTATTGTATATGTGCAGGACAGTGACAACAAAACGTAAAAGACAGTTATATAAACTTAAAAACAGTGTATATAGATAGTGTTATAGTGTTTTATAAGACTCTTAAAGAGCTAAGAACGTTTAAAATAGTGTTTCATAGTGTTTATAGTGTTTATAGTGTTTATAGTGAATAAGTGTCCCATACAAGTGTTAGTTTGTAAGAAGTTCATAACAGTTTTTATAAGCTTGAGAAAGTGATTGCTTAATCGTTTAAATCTCTGTAATTTGATTGGAATTTGATTAATTAATAACCGCTATGATAATGAATTTACGCATAGCTAACAGCTAACAATGAAATGAAACTTACGTGATTATAGCTTAAAATAGCTCGATTTGTATTAGGGTTGATTTGGAAATAAAGAAATGGTTTTGAAAGTCTTGTCATTTCCGCACATAGAGAGAGATCTAAATAGATTTCATAAATAGTTTTCCTAAAAGAATATAGTAAAGATCTAATAAGAATAGTCGAATCTAGTCAGAATCTTATTAGAAAAATCTAGAAAGTTCGAATTAGATTCGAGCGAGACAGACATATGTGTGTCTCGCTCGCACGCTTGCATTACTCTCTCTTGTGCGGTACCCTTGCGCGCCTGCACCGAATCACTTAAGGATACGCCACACTCCGCTAGCGACGGATTCGCCGAAAAGATCCCGAAGAGTGAAGATCTCCGGAAGAAAGAAGCCTCCGAAAGAAGCCTCAAGCAACAGTACAGTGAATCTCAAGCCCGAAGACTCATATAGAAGCCTGAAGTCAATATAGAAGACAGAATACAGAAGACTGAAGGCAGAATACAGTAATAGAAGAGCGCGGGAAATAGAGTGTGCTTGTGGCGTATTCGCGAGTGATATAGTGCCGCGCGGCTGGACTTTCACGACCGTGTTAAGTGGTGAATTCGCATTTTCCTTTTGCCCCTCGCATCGATTCCAGCTAATAGAGTGGGTGGATAGCGCATCATTTGACTAAATCGTTATCGGATTCATAGACTATACAGTCCACTGGAGCTATCCCCCACAGTATAAGTATATTAAAAATATTTGGAAAACTTCTTGTCCTCAAATTAGGAAGCTATTTTTGGTTCTTATAAAAAAAATATTGAAGCGTTATTGAAAAAACTTAATTCTTAGGTTTCTCAAATGCTCCCAATTCTATGGGCCAAAGCTCCACCACGCGTGTCCACGTGTCGTACGCACGCGTGACGCAATTTCTCTAGTAAAATTTAATTACTGTGCTTGTACAGTCGTGTCAATGGAATAATAAATCTCTTATTTGGCTAAACTTCGATTAAAATTTAAAAAACTATGTACGCACGTGTAGTACACGCGAGAGATAGCCTAGTCGCACGCGCGCGTGGCGTGTGCCGTACGTGTCCGTGTCATACGCGCGTGGAAACGTTTTGTATGACCCTATTCGTTGGCAGTAAGGGTAACCTTGAGTTGGACTTTCATTGCAGGTTTGTTTTCTCAGTGATTAAGCCGATGTTTGACCTCAATCCCTGATGGTAAGTAAATATGAGGTGGTAGACGCAGACGTGTTCAGGAAGGAGGACGCTAAACGGGTTTATCGGTGGATCGGTTTCTCTTTTGCCTGTACCTCGCTATTATAGTGAGAATGTATTGGTTCCCAGTTGTTATATAACGTCTGTCATCGTAAAGTTTTGTATTCTTGAAGGTGAAATAGAAAAATACTGCTTTTGCTATTGTGCGGAACATTGCATAGCTTTTGAGGGGTCCAGTAGTACTTTTTATCCTATTAGATAGTTTCTATACAAAGTACACTTAGCAAAATATATATTTTTTAAGAATTTTATTTCCTAAGCTAAAAATAATGATAATATATGATACGTCGTCATGTTATTTCATGAACAATCTTTATTTTTTCGATTAGGGTACAATTTTTCAATATTCCTGGACTTTTTTTTACGTTTTATCTCTTTGATCACATATTATAATAGAAACTACACTGTGTAATTAGACTTTTATTGTTTACAAAGAGCATGATCATCAGTGACTTTAATTAAATATCAAATGAATATCAATAACTTAAATTAATTATATGTGTATAGAGTCATCTTAAATTACAGCTTTGTCTTCTACCAAAAAATAAAACGGCAATTAAAAATAATCTCTTAAAACAAACCAACGGATTACTAAGATAAGACGCTTTAAGCTTTACATCTCAAGTGCATCCTTTCATGTAAATGTTTTGGATTCAGTAAATCTTCAGGCTTAGAAAAGCTTTCTTCTTATCTTTGCGGATATTCATTTTGTTGAACGTAAAACATAATAAGGAAAAGTATTCCATATAATATTGTTACACAAAACAAAAATTGAATTTAGAAACTCGGATTTTTCCGAATTTTTTGTCCATAGTTAGATAAATGATGATGATTTCGCGAATTATCGCGATTTTACGAAAACTTTATCGCTTTAAATACCTTTAGATTGGAAGTTGTTCAAATCAACTCTCCTGGTACAAGATTTGCATCTTTATTATTCTTTAAGAACAAAATTACATTGACCCCTTTCAGTATCTGGGCCCTTTTTCTCTCAGAAATCTATATAGACATAACCTTTATAGAGATATAAGCCCTGTAGAGTCGGTTTATCATCCTACCACCCTACCACTCCTGGGTAAACGTTTAGTAACAGGCGAATTATCCAAGTGACTCCGCTTTGTGATATAATCCATTGAGGATTCGCCTCTCAAGCTACCACCCTTCGTATAAAGTTTACCACAATACTCACCGCTCCGGTGGTGATGTGAAATAACATCATTTTATGAAGTGCTAGCTCCTTTTCAAACTGCTGTCACTTTCGACCTTATCTTCACTTACCAACAGGTGAGATTGGTCAGTCACAGGTCAAACTAAGATTAAGCCTGAAGAAAAAATTATGTTTGTGTATTTTACAACTAAAGTGAGCTGAATTTTGTGACATACATACTACATTTCATTTTGTTGACCTACAGAGGGCGCGATGTCATTCAGCGTTAACACGCAACCAAATACAAGAACCATATACATTAATTTACATATTATTAAATAAAACAATCAATATTTTATACCTGTACGACGAACAGGATTTGTTGGATTTTACATGAAGATTAATTTAGAGTAAAAATATAATATATAAGCATCGATTCACCAACATTTCTAAATGTCCATGTGTAAAGAAAAATAATTGCGTCATTGAATATCAATGTATGCTCGAATTTAAAAGTAGAAACATAATGGCACAGTGCAACAAGAGTTATAATTTCTGCACGACCATTGACTGTCTCGCACACACTTTTAAACTTTTTTCATTTCATTTGACTTTCAATAGAGATGTATAGAAATGTCTGTCAGCTTAATGTGCACCTAATCACTAGCTTTTAAAATTAAAATCGATAAAAATAATTATTTTATAGCGACCTCTCTGACTAAGAAGTTTGTTTTGAACTAAGCGTAAACTATGCCTCCATGTTTCAACCGACTTCCAAAACGAGGAAGTTCTCACTTCGTGTGTATGTTTTTTATCTTTGTTACGCGATTTATTGGACAATAATAAACCGATTTGGATTATTCTAGTTTCCTATGGAAGAGGATCCTTCAGAGGTCCATATGAATCCAACTCAATAAATTGAGTAAGTTTTAAAAGGATTGAAACTTTTGAAAAAATATTAATACGGAGAATTTTATTTATACTCCAGCCAAGGTTTTGACAAGGCTTTAAAAATGCTAGTACCTAGAGTCTGTTTTTTAATGCTCTCTATTCATTTATTGTGATTCCCTCACCCCAGATCTTACAATATTTGTTAATATCTAAATATGAAACAAAATTGTTTATTGGGTGAAGTCCTAAATAAACAAGTCGTTTTAATTACAAAAAAATACGTGTTTTATCATGAAGGATACTTAATTCTAGGAATTTTTAATAAAAGCTGAGTGGAATTGTTTCATGTTAAATTTAATTAAAGATTCGTTTTAATATTGTCTTAAGTTTTCGCAATTCATACTATTAAATAAAACACTTTTTAACCGGATTTATCGCGTATATTTACATTTTAAATTTTGACTCGACGTTTCGGTGTCTTTGCAGACAAGATTTGTTTTACTTTATGTTGATCTTTTATTTGCATGTGTATAATAATATTCATTATATCTCATTGCAGGAATATGTGCTTATATTTAGATTCTAATATTGTCTTAAGTTTTCGCGATTCATACTATTAAATAAAACACTTTTTAACCGGATTTATAGCGTATATTTACATTTTAAATTTTGACTCGACGTTTCGGTGTCTTTGCAGACCCCGTGGTCACGAGACACTGAAACGTCGAGTCAAAATTAAAAATGTAAATATACGCGATAAATCCGGTTAAAAAGTGTTTTATTTATTTAGATTCTGTTTCAATATTTTCAATTATGTGACATTTATGACCAATGAGTATTACATCGCGTGGAGTCAGCTGAGAATCAATCTACCGCGTGTCGTGAAAAGTGAGCAATGCGAGCGACCCCTGCTTGTTGGTAGGACCCCAGGGGTGCCGGGCTAGCGACCACCAAACATGTAAAGTCTCAGTAAGTCATATGTGCCTGTATTCCGGCAATATTTAATAAAGAGCATAAGTATTCTTACCCGTGTGTTGTTATCTGCGACCTGATCTGCACAGCCAAGATCTGATCAGCCAAGAGGAAGGTCTTCTTTCGAAGGAGGAACGCTGTCTTTGTAGCCAATAAATAAATAAATATTTATGACACTCACACAACATTATCTAGCCCAAATTATGTTTGTTAAAGAACTTGTGTTATGGATACTAGTTAACTGATATTTTTAAGAAATATATAAACATACATATTGAATAAATACATATTTTTATTAGAAAATAAACATATAAACGTCCATGACTTGACGACTAATATCTGTGTTCATCTCACTAATATCCGTCGCCGCGCCGCCGGGATTCGAACCCAGGACCTCTGGCATAGAAGGCAATGTACGTACCTCTACACCAGTCGGTCGTCATAGCCAATAGTCTTCCTTCATTACTTGGCTGCTTGGATGTTTTTTTTTAAATGATAAGTAGGTACCTACATCTTAATAAATCTTCTGAAAATACAAGCCTTTGTCTACGTATATTGGTTAGAAATAGTGAGACCCTTAATTATTTAAAAGGTAACGGTTACTTTTTTGAAGATTATTTAATCTGAGAGTTAATGTAACATAATAAATTTGTTGTGTAAGTTTGCACAAAAAATTTGTTGCCCAAGAATGGCAACACTGCACCTGGATAAGCGTGTCGGAAAAGACGACATCAGAGTGACCCCCGCTTGATGCTAGGACCCCTTCAGCGTCCACCTATCTAGTGACCTCCCTTCAAATATAATCTGCCGCCCATCATCTCCACTCAAACGAACCTCAACTCCACTAAACATCTGGAAATATTGAGGTCAAAGGTGGGTTTAGTAACCGTTAAAAAAATAACGTGACAGTAAGAATGAGGTCACACGTGAGTTAAGGGAACATCAAAATAAACATATAATATCGGCAATTTAAATTAATTAAAAGCGTCCATTTCATTGCATTAATTTGTGAAGGTCGTAATAAATTCTGTTTTTGATTACGATGTATTTAATATCTGGTCTTGGTCTTGGCTTAGAAGTTTTGAAATTATCGACAGTTTTTATTTGTAGTTTACTCCATAAACTTATGTAGTTAGTTTTATTCCAAGTTTCCTTATTTGCAAATAAATAATTTATCCGCCTAGTAGTCTGCCATATAAAACATAAACATAAAACATAAAACATTTATTTATTTTCATATTCTGCACATTTTTACAATCTTAACCTAAGAAATATTAAGGAATACAATTGTCTAAGTGCCTGAACTAGGTTTACCCTGTTTTTCAGGCGAATGGGGGTCTGAGTGTATACAAAATAAATATAAAACTTAAAATAAATACTTATGTAAATAAATCTTTTGAATAAGGATGAGTAAAAAAGAAAAGCAAAAAAAGCAAAAAAAGGAGTCCTAAATCGGTGGTTATAAAACTAATGTTAGGCAAAAATATTTTCTAATTGAATAATGCAATTTATGAATTTTACACTAACTTATTACTACTAACAGGTTTTCTGTGTCTTCATAAGACATGTTTTGTAACGCCTCTTGAACAATTTTTTTCATTTCATTCAAACACAGAGAGTACAAATTTAGTTTTGCATTAACCCTATTGTAAAGAAGAGGGCCAAGAAATAAGAAAAATCTGGTACATAAAGCATGTTTGATATCTATATCAGTCCGGTAAGCTATATCTTTCCTTCTTTTGTTATTAATTTCTGGGTTGAAAGGAAGTGCGGTGTGCTGCTTTAGGACAGTGTGCATTATAAATAATTGTCTAACTGTTAGTACACCACAAGCTTTGTAAAGGAGGTGCGTTGGAAATAGAAAAGGACGGAAGGTTGAGACTTTTAATACCGCTCGTTGAGCTCTCTCCAAGGATATTATTGTAGTTTTAGCCGCGCCGCCCCATGACGTAATACAGTAGGTTAGTATTGACTGACAAAGTGCAAAGTATATTTGTTTAATGAGAACGGAATCAGCTACAGTGCGTAGCTTTTTAAAGACAAATATCAATTTACGTAGTCTGCTGCTTAGCGTGTCAATATGGTGCTTAAATGTAAGAGTCTCATCAATTGTGACCCCTAAGTATTTTATTTTATCAGTGTGGCGTATGGCGGGGCAGTCGCATCTGTTACTAAAGGTCTCTTTACATTGATGGGCATAGAGTTTAGGCATGGGTGAAGCAAAGGTACATCTACGTATAGAAAAGCGCATGCATGAATAATAATTTATTATTTCTGTATTGTGCACTAATAAAAATACAAAAAGTAACATTAAGTAACAATTCTGTTTAATTAGGCTGCCTACTAGTTTAACCCTAAAGAACAGCGCAACAAACCTATATAAACTTAAAACTTCCTTTTATCACTGGAGTACCATACAGAATTTCCATCCCTGTGAACCAAAAAGTCGGACAAAGCGTTTTGACAATAGGAACTATTTCGTACTAGTCGTCAAGGTGTGGAATGAATTGCTTCTGATTTTCCTGAGAACTACAGTCCTGGTTCTTTTAAGTTTCGAATGAATAAAGAAAATTAAGGTTTCCCATGGATGAAAGTGTACTTCCGTAGTCCTCATACTCGCTTTCCACCAGGTTGTATGGAGGACGAACGTTACATCCTTACAAAGTACTATTAAAAAAATTGCTAGATTTTTGTATTAGATACTGTCACTAGTCCCAATAACTAAAAAACCACTACTCCGATTCGCTCTCAATAAACAGATACCATACATTGACAAACATATCACACAACACTGACGCGAATAAAATTCAAATTACATTAAGTCACATGAAAGTGATGTTCGAAACCCTTTCTGATTACAATCAAGGGTTCCCAAGGGTTAACTTACATCTATCTCGCTCCCTTAAGGGCAGGACAGTGTAAGCCAATTTACATCACGTGAAGCACGTGTGTAAAGTATAAAGAGGTTCTGAAAATACCTCGTGTTGTCACGCGATTTTCATATTGTGACAGGCAGCGTTTTCATTTTCAAATGGCAATGGAACGGCCGTTTTAGTGTCACGCAACAAAGGTTTTATTAGTCTAAGGTTTACAGTTTTAGTTACTTTTAGGAACATGAGTGGAAATTGAAAGCTCTTGTTAATATATTTTTTTAATAGCAACTGAAGTAAAACTGAGGTCGATGATACATACAGCACAAGAGTTTGGGAACGAACTGTTTCTTTATTAAATATTTTCGGACCACATAACTTTCGGCAAGCTTTATAAGAAGATTGGTAGTTAGCCAGGCGAATTCTGAGGAAGTCCAATCACCAAGCGAGGGTCACTTGGATAAGTCGAACTATTCGAAACCGACCCTACGCGACTGACCTAGTGAAGTGTTAACTATTTCAATAATGAGTTAATACAAAAAGCATGCTGGACTGGGAGCGAAAGAAAATCTTAGAATGTGCTAGCTGCTTCTCTTGCCGGGCATACTGTAAGTCAGTTAAGGGAAAGAGGTTTTGTTGGCGTTTTTGCGGGCGATAGGCTGAGCCCCCGTCATTGCAATAGTCTCTTTCCATCATTATAATGCCTCCAAATTTCCAAACGTGACATCAGATGGTTTTATAGCCTCTAGTGTTCTGCCTACACCATAAAGGATACAGGCGTGAAGTTATGTTTATTTCAATATTTCACTTCAAGCCGATTACTTTACGGGAAAAATCCTGCTGAAATGGAGAATCCTTATTTACTTCTGAAGAAAGCTGTTGATATAAACTGCATAAATAGTGCAACAAAGGCATAATATTCTATTTCATTTAATTTTTTACGTTTTTCCTTTTTTTGTCCGTTTATTTCTTCCCTAAACTGGCACCCATGAGTCTTGAACCCTAAACCTCCCATGCCGCAGGCAAACACCCAAAGACTATAAAAGTCGTATTTTTTTCGCATTATGAATAAACTCAACAGGGTATTATTAAATTTTTGGTTCGTCCCGCAGATTATTAGCAGTCGCGTCACGTATGAGTGTTTCGTACAATTTGACATTCATATGTTAACCTTCTTAATGGAAGAACGTCTTAAGGAATATTTAAAAGTACCCTTAAGTATTAGATAGTGTATACCTTTTGTAAACTGTGGTCACCCCTTCGCAGCAAATTCATAAGGAAATAGTAAAGTGTTGTTTTTCAGAATCTAGAATAGATACACTGCTAAACTTAACAGCAACATTTAGAGGAAACTGCAAAATTTTAGTGTCTCTGGCTTTTGATCCCATTGTGCACTCAGGTCGCTACAGTCAATCAAATAAAAGTAGAACGTCTGGATTTTTGTACAAAATTGACCCTATTTTACTACTTTATTCCTTTACTGCAAAATCAAACACACCACCTGCTAATTGATCATAATATTAAATATAATAATAGATCGCTCACATCCAATTGATATTCACCAGATTGAGGAGCCATATTAAAGTATTGTATTTGCTATAATTTCAGTCCTAGAGAAGCAAAATTTTTAGCAGGTCCTCTATACAATTGCTGCTAAATGCTTCCAAATAAAAAAAAACGTCTATTACTTACCGAGTTCCAGGAGGCTCCTCAATTCAGATGTTTAGATTCAGAAAAGCTACTTTTAAATTCTTATAACAAGTGATATATTTTGCTGCTAAATACAGAATTTGTGCTGCAAAATTGGCTATTTTGCTACTAAATAATGGTGAGATCAGAATTTATAAATTTGATGTGGCTCCTCAATCCTTACGGACACACGAAATATCACTGTTTGCATATTTTTCTAGTCGTATCGTTCACATGTAACTAAAGTTTAACAGTAAGAAACACATATTTCTGTTTACGACTTTTGTTTGGGTGTACATATTTATGGAGATGGGATTATAAACCCGAAAACCCCTCAGTGTCTTAACGTCCCTACTAAATATTTAACTATCATTAATGTTAAATATTTAGTAGGGAGCCCTTTAGGATTTGTTTAACTAGGTACCGAAAAATATGCCAATCCAGCGGTGCTGTATTCCGGATACGTTTTATATAATTTGAGTTTACCGGGAGTTTTTTTAGATTTTAGGGGGGCAAAGTTTAGAGGGCTTTTTATAACAATTATAAATTAGATAAAATATTAAAATTCATGCTAATGCTCTGAAAAAAATAAATAAATAAAACCGGTACCAGAAAAAAAACTAGGTACCATAGCTTTTGGAGCCCACTGTAATTTAGGTATTTTTATTTTTATACACCATGTCATTGCTTTAATATGAAAACGAAAATTTCACCACATTAAAAAACCAAGTTTTGTAAATTTATTCTTCTAAAGTATTATACGAACTTGCAATTTTAATATTTGCTACTGAGATATGTGAGAGAAAAATTACATCATATGGTTTCCTTATCATTTTAGAACGATCCTATCAAAATATCATTAAAACATTTACAATCTGGCATGAGGTGTATAACGTTTGTTATGTCAAATGGGTCCTTTATTATTGGAGGAAAATGTGCAATCACGTCCCCGACCGCCCAAGGGGGAACGATAGGGTGCGTGGAGATGATCCTGCAGAAGGCCGGACCTACCCACTAAACACCTCCAGGTGTACCTCATCCGCCATACCATGGAGCTCACGGTACCGCCATTGGCAATGTCAAATAGGTCCTAGTTACATCTGATACAGTGTAGTTAGAAGCTCATTAAACAGAAATTTTCTTTCTCTTTATACAAAAATACACATTTTTATAGTTTATATTAAAACTAACTAAAGTACAGTGGGCTCTAAAAGCTATGGTACCTACCTTTTTTCTGGTTCCGGTTTTATTTATTTATTTTTTTGGGAGCCATTCATTAGCATGAATTTTAATATTTTATCCAATTTATAATAGTTTCCAAGAACCTGCACTGGGCCAGCTTGGTGGATTACGGCGTAAAAATTCTCATCACCCAGGGGAGAGACTCAAAGCCCTGCAGTGCTCATAGCTCTTCACCAAGAAATGTGATGTACAGTAGCTTTTATCTAGTAGTGATTTTCCCGGAAAAAGAATCGGCATAACCTATTAACACCTCAAATATGAATCATATTTTAAATTTTTCTTTTTTTATTGTTTTTAATATTTGGAAAACTTCTTGTCCTTGAATTAGGAAGCTATTTTTGGTTCTTATTAAAAAAAAATTGAAGAGTTATTGAAAAAACTTCATTCTTAGGTTTCTCAAACGCTCTCAATTCTACAGGCCAAAGCTCCGCCACGCGTGTCCACGCGCGTGTCGTACGCACGCGTGACGCAATTTCTCTAGTAAAATTTAATTGCTGTGCTTGTACAGTCGTGTCAATGGAATGCTTAATCTCTTACTATTTGGCTAAACTTCGATTAAAACTGAAAAACTATGTATGCACGTGTAGTAGACGCGAGAGATAGCCACGTCCCACTCGCGCGTGGCGTGTGCCGTACGTGTCCGTGTCATACGCGCGCGGAAAGGTTTTGTATGACCCTATTCGTTGGCAGTAAGGGTAACCTTGAGTTGGACTTTACATTGCAGGATTTTTAAGCTATTGCATAGCTTCTATCGCGGGCCTTGAGCGTGGGGACCGAATCCAGAAATTCCGTAACGAAAAAAACCTAACACTCCCCACTCCGACCGGAACAGCGGTGATACCTACTTTGATTTCATACCTTTACATGCGGGCTTTAATAAACAATCAGCGCCATCTACTAGGAACTTCATATTAGATCAAACATTACTGTATTAATAAAATAAATAAATAATTATAATTTCATAAGTTGATAAAAAATGCTATGCAATAGCTTTACCGCGGCAGTCTCCGAGTGCCACACGTCTTTTTTTTTCTCAGTGATTAATCCCATGTTTGTCCTCAATCTCACCTGATGGTAAGAAAAGATGAGACGCACACGTGTTTAGGAAGGAGGACGCTAAACGGGTTTCTCGGTGGGTCGGTTTCTCTGTAGCTTACTGTACCTCGCTATTATAGTGAGAATGTATTGGTTCCCAGTTGTTATATAACGTCGTTCATCATAAAGGAGTTGTATACTTGAAGGTGAAATAGAAAAATACTGCTTTTGCTATTGTGCGGAACATTGCATAGCTTTTGAGGGGTCCAGTAGTACTTTTTATCCTATTCAATAGTTTCTATACAAAGTACACTTAGAAAAACATATATTTTTTAAGAATTTTATTTCCTTAGCTAAAAATAATGATAATATATGATACGTCGTCATGTTATTTCATGAACAGTCTTTATTTTTTCCATTAGGGTACAATTTTTCAATATTCCTGGACTTTTTTTACGTTTTATCTCTTTGATCACATATTATAATAGAAACTACTCTGTGTAACTAGACTTTTATTGTTTACAAAGAGCATGATCATCAGTGACTTTAATTAAATATCAAATGAATATCAATAACTTAAATTAATTATATGTGTATCTTAAATTACAGCTTTGTCTACTACCAAAAAATAAAATGGCAATTAAAAATAATCTCTTGAAACAAACCAACGGATTACTAAGATAAGACGCTTTAAGCTTTACATCTCAAGTGCATCCTTTCATGTAAATGTTTTGGATTCAGTAAATCTTCAGGCTTAGAAAAGCTTTCTTCTTATCTTTGCGGATATTCATTTTGTTGAACGTAAAACACAATAAGGAAAAGTATTCTTTAATAATTGTTACACAAAAACAAAAATTGAATTTAGAAACTCGGATTTTTTCGAATTTTTTGTCCATAGTTAGAAACTAATAGATGATGATTTCGCCAATTATCGCGATATTACGAAAATTTATCGCTTTAAATACCTTTAGATTGGAAGTTGTTCAAATCAACTCTCCTGGTACGAGATTTGCATCTTTATTATTCTTTAAGAAAAAATTACATTGACCCCTTTCAGTATCTGGGCCCTTTTTCTCTCAGAAATCTATATAGATATAACCTTTATAGAGATATAAGCCCTGTAGAGTTGGTTTATCATCCTACCACCCTGCCACTCCTGGGTAAACGTTTAGTAACAGGCGAATTATCCAAGTGACTCCGCTTTGTGATATAATCCATTGAGGATTCGCCTCTCAAGCTACCACCCTTCGTATAAAGTTTACCACAATAATCACCGCTCCGGTGGTGATGTGAAATAACATCATTTTATGAAGTGCTAGCTCCTTTTCAAACTGCTGTCACTTTCGACCTTATCTTCACTTACCAACAGGTGAGATTGGTCAGTCACAGGTCAAACGAAAATTAAGCCTGAAGAAAAAATTATGTTTGTGTATTTCACAACTATAGTGAGCTGAATTTTGTGACATACATAATACATTTCATTTTGTTGACCTACAGAGGGCGCGATGTCATTCAGCGTTAACACGCAACCAAATACAAGAACCATATACATTAATTTACATATTATTAAATAAAACAATCAATATTTTATACCTGTAAATGAAATTTTGTTGGATTTTACATAAAGATTAATTTAGAGTGAAAATATAATATATAAGCATCGATTCACCAACATTTCTAAATATCCATGTGTAAAGAAAAATTATTGCGTCGTTGAATATCAATGTATGCTCGAATTTAAAAGTAGAGACATAATGGCACAGTGCAACAAGAGTTATAATTTCTGCACGACCATTGACTGTCTCGCACACACTTTCATACTTTTTTCATTTCATTTGACTTTCAATAGAGATATATAGAAATGTCTGTCAGCTTAATGGGCACCTAATCACTAGCTTTTAAAATTAAAATCGATAAAATGATTATTTTATAGCGACGTCTCTGACTAAGAAGTTTGTTTTGAACTTAGCGTGAACTATGCCTCCATGTTTCAACCGACTTCCAAAACGAGGAAGTTCTCAGTTCGTGTGTATGTTTTTTATCTTTGTTACACGATTTATTGGACAATAATAAACCGATTTGGATTATTCTAGTTTCCTATGGTAGAGGATCCTTCAGAGGTTCATATGAATCCAACTCAATAAATTGAGTAAGTTTTAAAAGAATTGAAACTTTCGAAAAAATATTAATACGGAGAATTTTACGTTGATTACCTTATACTCCAGCCAAAGTTTTGACAAGGCTTTAAAAATGCTAGTACCTAGAGTCTGTTTTTTAATCCTCTCTATTCATTTATCGTGATTCCCCCACCCCAGAGCTTACAACATTTGTTAATATCTAAATATGAAACACAATTGTTTGCTGGGTGAAGTCCTGAATAAGCAAGTCGTTTTACATACATACATACATATACATAACAAGTCGTTTTAATTACAAAAAATACGTTTTTTATCATGAAGGATACTTATTCTAGGAATTTTTGATAAAAACTGAGTGGAATTGTTTCATGCTAAATTTAATTAAAGATTTGTTTTACTTTATGTTGATCGTGTCTTGTGAATGTGTTCTATTTTATCTCATTTTTTTTCTCTCTTGGTAATTTTCATTTTAAATATTTTGCATGTGTATAATAATATTTATTATATCTCATTGCAGGAATATGTGCTTATATTTAGATTCTGTTTCAATATTTTCAATTACCTATGTG
The DNA here is from genome assembly GCA_944452665.1 of Stenoptilia bipunctidactyla. Taxonomy (NCBI): domain Eukaryota; kingdom Metazoa; phylum Arthropoda; class Insecta; order Lepidoptera; family Pterophoridae; genus Stenoptilia; species Stenoptilia bipunctidactyla. Next base: position 15,705,752 of record OX101741.1, read on the forward strand.
ACATTTATGACCAATGAGTATTTTGTCCGCTTGGAGTGAGCTGAGAATCAATCTACCGCGTGTCGTGAAAAGTGAGCAATGCGAGCGACCCCTGCTTGTTGGTAGGACCCCAGGGGTTGCCGGGCTAGCGACCACCCAACATATAAAGTGACTTAGTCATATGTGCCTGCATTCCGTCAATATTTAATAAAGAGCATAAGTATTCTTACCCGTGTGCTGTTATCTGCGACCTGATCTGCACAGCCAAGATCTGATCAGCCAAGATAGAGGTCAAACGCTATCTGAGTAGCCAATAGTCTTCATTATTTGGCTGCTTGGATGATTTTTTTAAATGATAAGTAGGTACCTACATCTAAATAAATCTTCTCAAAATACAAGCCTTTGTCTACGTATATTGGTTAGAAATAGTGTGACCCTTTATTATTTAAAAGGTAACGGTTACTTTTTTGAAGATTCTTTAATCTGAGAGTTAATGTAACATAATAAATTTGTTGTGTAAGGTTGCACAAAAAATTTGTTGCCCAAGAATAGCAACACTGAACATGGATAAGCGTGTCGGAAAAGGCGACTCATCAGAGTGACCCCCGCTTGATGCTAGGACCCCTTCAGCGTCCACCTATCTAGTGACCTCCCTTCAAATATAATCTGCCGCGCATCATCTCCACTCAAACGAACCTCAAGTCCACAAAACATCTGGAAATATTGAGGTCAAACGTGGGTTTAGTAACCTTTAAAAAAATAACGTGACAGTAAGAATGAGGTCACCCGTGGGTTAAGGGAACATCAAAATAATGTCAAAGTAAACATATAATAACGGCAACTTAAATTAATTAAAAGCGTCCATTTCATTCTGTCTTTGATTACCCTGTATTTAATATCTGGTCTTGGTCTTGGCTTAGAAGTTCTGAAATTATCGACAGTTTTTAGTTGTAGTTTACTCCATAAACTTATGGAGTTCGTTTTTTTCCAAGTTTCCTTATTAGCAAATAAATAATTTATCTGCCTAGTAGTCTGTCATAAGAGTATTAATTTATTATTTCTCTATTGTACAGAAATAAAAATCCAAAAAGTAACATTAAGTAACAAATTCTGTTTAAATAGGCGGACTACTAGTTTAACCCTAAAGAACAGCGCAACAAACCTATATAAACTTAAAACTTCCTTTTATCACTGGAGTACCATACAGAATTTCCATCCCTGTGTACCAAAAAGTCGGACAAAGCGTTTTGACAGTAGGAACTATTTCGTACTAGTCGCTAAGGTGTGGAATGAATTGCTTCTGATTTTCCTGAGAACTACAGTCCTGGTACTTTTAAGTGTCGAATGAATTAAGACAATGAAGATTTCTCATGGATCAGAGTGTACCGCCGTAGTCCTCATACTCGCTTTCCACCAGGTGGTATAGAGGACAAACGTCCCATCCTTACTAAGTACTATTAAAAAAATTGCTAGATTTTTGTATTAGATACTGTCACTAGTCCCAATAACTAAAAAACCACTACTCCGATTCGCTCTCAATAAACAGATACCATACATTGACAAACATATCACACAACACTGACGCGAATAAAATTCAAATTACATTAAGTCACATGAAAGTGATGTTCGAAACCCTTTCTGATTACAATCAAGGGTTCCCAAGGGTTAACTTACATCTATCTCGCTCCCTTAAGGGCAGGACAGTGTAAGCCAATTTACATCACGTGAAGCACGTGTGTAAAGTATAAAGAGCCTCTGAAAATACCTCGTGTTGTCACGCGATTTTCATATTGTGACAGGCAGCGTTTTCATTTTCAAATGTTAATGGAACGGCCGTTTTAGTGTCACGCAACAAAGGTTTTATTAGTCTAATGTTTACAGTTTTAGTTACTTTTAGGAACATGAGTGGAAATTGAAAGCTCTTGTTAATATATTTTTTTAATAGCAACTGAAGTAAAAGTGAGGTCGATGATACATACAGCACAAGAGTTTGGGAACGAACTGTCTCTTTATTAAATATTTTCGGACCACATAACTTTCGGCAAGCTTTATAAGAAGATTAGTAGTTAGCCAGGCAAATTCTGAGGAAGTCCTATCACCAAGCGAGGGTCACTTGGATTAGTCGTGCTTATTCAAGGACGGTCGAACTATTCGAAACCGACCCTACGCGACTGACTTAGTGAAGTGATAACTATTTCATTAATGAGTTAATGAAATGACAAAAGGCATGCTGGACTGGGAGCGAAAGAAAAACTTAGAATGCACTAGCTGCTTCTCTTGCCGGGCATACTGTAAAAGTCAGTTAAGGGAAAGAGGTTTTATTGGCGTTTTTGCGGGCGATATGCTGAGCCCCCGTCATTGCAATAGTCTCTTTCCATCATTATAATGCAAATTTGTCAAACGTGACATCAGATGGTTTTATAGCCTCTAGTGTTCTGCCTACACCATAAGGGATACAGGCGTGAAGTTATGTTTATTTCAATATTTCACTTCAAGCCGATTTACTGTAAAATCCTGCTGAAATGGGGAATCCCTATTTACTTCTGAAAAAAGCCGTTGATATAAACTGCAAAAATAGTGCAACAAAGGCATCATATTCTATTTCATAAATTTTTTACGTTTTTCTTTTTTTTTGTCCGTTTATTTCTTCCCTAAACTGGCACCCATTAGACTAGAACCCTGAACCTCCCATGCCGCAGGCAAACACCCAACGACTGTATAAAAGTCGTATTTTATTCGCATTATGAATAAACTCAACAGGGTATTATTAAATTTTTGGTTCGCCCCACAGATTATTAGCAGTCGCGTCACGTATGAGTGTTTCGTACAATTTGACATTCATACGTTAACCTTCTTAATGGAAGAACGTCTTAAGGAATATTTAAAAGAACCCTTAAGTATTAGAAAGTGTGTACCTTTTGTAAAACTCTATATTTACTCTATATACTCTATATTTTGCATTGTTCTCTGTAGGTAAGAAAAATATTTATAGGTATTAATTTGCTCTCCCAAAATGTGGTCACCCCTTCACAGCGCATTCATAAGGAAACAGAATCTAGAATCTGTTGTTTTTCAGAATCTAAAATATATACACTGCTAAACTTAACAGCAACATTTAGCAGAAATTTCTGCTAAATTTTAGTGTCTCTGTCTTTTGATTCCATTGTGATCTCAGGTCGCTACAGTCAATCAAATAAAAGTAAAACGTCAGGGTTTTTGTACAAAATTTACACTATTTTACTACTTTATTCCTTTACTGCAAAATCAAACAGACCACCTGCTTCATGATCATTATATTTAATATATTAATTGATTGCTCACACCCAATTGATATTCACCACTTCAGTATAGATTGAGGAGCCATATTAAAGTATTGTATTTGCTATAATTTCAGTCCTAGAGAAGCAACATTTTTAGCAGGTCCTCTATACAATTACTACTAAATGCTGCCAAATAAAAAAAAACATCTATTACTTACTGAGTTCCAGGAGGCTCCTCACTCCAGATATTTAGATTCAGAAAAGCCACCTTTAAATTCTTATAACAAGTGATATATTTTGCTGCTAAATACAGAATTTGTGCTGCAAAATTAGCGAAGAAAAGATAAGTAGGTTTGGTTTTTATAAAATGTTTATTTAGTTTTTAGATTTTTTTTCGTTATGATTGGAAAATTATATCGGTTAAATGGTTACCGTGATTTGCTATACAACTCTCTGCTCTTTTTAAGGAATTTTTCATGATATCCTGTAACATTTCAGGCTGAATTTCCTCAATTTCGTGACGAATATTGTCTTTGAATATTGATTGAATTGTTTGAGGCTTATTCATATAAACTTTTGATTTAAAAAAACCCATAAGCAAAAGTCTGGTGCTGTTAAATCCGGAGATCTGGCTGGCCATGCTAAATCGCCATTTCGCGAAATTAGTCTTCGTGGAAAAACGTCATTCAATAATTGAATTGCTAAACGGGCTGTATGTGCTGTTTCCAATCATAACAAAAAAAATTTAAAGACCAAAAAAAACTTTTTATGAAAACCAAACCTACTTATCTTTTCTTCGAACAAAGTTATAGGCAATCAAAATGGTAGCAGGACTTTGGCCCACCCTGTATCTTTACAAAGTTCTTTATCATGCAAAAAGGGCTATAAGGACAAAGTTGCAGTTACGATTATCATATTTTTTTGGCTACGAGCAATATTTTGTCGAACTAGTCTTAAATTTGTTTTACGATTAGTAGCACCATTACAAGAGAGCATTAACTTTATGTGAAACAAGCCGCATTAGCTAATTAAAGTTAAATATAGGTTAATAAGTCTGAAGTTCCATGATTCATTACATATAACAAGGCGGTGATTACCGTATATTTATGTTAAAAAATCATGTGGTCTATTTCTAAATCCCATCGTATCAATATTAATAGTTCGATTGTATTAATTGTAACTGAGGCTTGAATGGGTTGTTGAAATTGAATTTGAATTGTCTTATAAGGGAACGCAATTCCGTTTTACCTGTCTTATTAATGATCATGTAATAATTTCTTTATCAAATATCTTCATCACAACTCTTTGTAATGAGGCCACTGCAGGGCTATGAATCTCTCGCCTTGGTGACGAGGAGGTTTAGCCGTAAACTACCAAGCTGTCCCGCTGCGGGATGATAGATTGTTCAAGGCGTCGTTTTGCTTCTGAAAAACCCTAACGACTACTGTGCACAGGAATACAGTACCCGGGCTCGACTGTGAGGTTGCGTTTGCACTGACGCGGAGCTGAGCGGAGCGGCGCTTAGCGGCGCCTGAATAGACCAATCGCTATGCTCGTTCTGTTTCTATTGAAGCGCCGTCCCCGTCAATAGAAATGCAGCCTTAAGCGACTTTAGCGTGCCCTCCAAAGCACGGAATCAAATAAACAGGGTGACCGGTGGGTCACCTTCGAAATTCAAGGACGAAAAAATAAATATTAATTATTTGCTAAGTAAACTTACCCGAAAGTTAAAGAATTCATCACGCAACGTTACACTAGCGCACATACTACTTTGCAATGCGATGGTATTTTTGATGTGGCGGCGGCTTACAGATTTGTGAGTGCCGCGAAAAAACACTTTATTTATTTATAGGTAATTGTGGAAAAATTAAGTGCCTACCTACTTTAATTACATAGTTATGATCAGAATCGAGTACAGAGTGCTCTCTGTATATCTTAATTTTTGTCAGCAGTCACCATGTATAGTTATCAAATGTAGCCTTGATGAAATTTATCTTTCTCAAGAGCAGGGCTTCAAAATGCAAAACAGTTTTATAATTTTTCAAGTATTTTCAGAGATTTACGCGTTTAAACCAAAAAACAACCTCTGTAGCTCGCCTTTATTATATTACAATAGATCACCTTTACCAATTAGTAGTTATAAGTATACAAAATAATAATAATAATAAAAACCTTTATTTCACATTTACACAAAACATACACAATATACACAATTTAAAACATACATAAAATACAAACACAAACTGTAGGTACAATATTACAGAAATAAAAATACTCACTGCCACTAAAACTATCGTCTTGACATGACACAAATTAAAATACCTAGTAGTGTGTGTGTAGGTGTGAGTATTTATTTGGTGATGCGAGTGTGTATGTTCCGTGTGTGTGAAAATGGCGCTGGCTCAGCATGTGCCACAGTTGACTGAGGCGCTGTTATTCTGCCAGGAACCAAAATGAACAACTTACTAATGAACTAAAATTTATATTCAATGTACTTTCTAGGAATAATTAGAATGTGTAAATCACCTAAAAATTTATTTTTAGCTTCTATTTAAAGTAAAAGCCAAAAGCTTCCGAATATTTTCTTTGTTAATATAATACCCGAATCTTATTAATTTTAATAACCTTAAAATTTTCGATACTTAATTTGTCTTAATTAATAAATTTACAACTTGATACTTTAATCATCACTACGTTAATCTTAAAGTAATAAAGACGTTAAGACACTGAAGGGTTTTCGGGTTTATAATCCTATCTCCATAAATATGCACAGCCAAACAAAAGTCGTAAACAGAAATATGTGTTTCTTACTAGTTAAATTAGTTAACTTTAGTTACATGTGAACGATACAACAAGAAAAATATGCAAACAGTGATATTTCATGTAGGCCGTAAGGATTGAGGAGCCACATCAGATTTTTAAATTCTGATCTCACCATTATTTAGTAGCAAATTATAAAACTGTTTTGCATTTTGAAGCCCTGCTCTTGAGAAAGATAAATTTCATCAAGGCTACATTTGATAACTATACATGGTGACTGCTGACAAAAATTAAGATATACAGAGAGCACTCTGTACTCGATTCTGATCATAACTATGTAATTAAAGTAGGTAGGCACTTAATTTTTCCACAATTACCTATAAATAAATAAAGTGTTTTTTCGCGGCACTCACAAATCTGTAAGCCGCCGCCACATCAAAAATACCATCGCATTGCAAAGTAGTATGTGCGCTAGTGTAACGTTGCGTGATGAATTCTTTAACTTTCGGGTAAGTTTACTTAGCAAATAATTAATATTTATTTTTTCGTCCTTGAATTTCGAAGGTGACCCACCGGTCACCCTGTTTATTTGATTCCGTGCTTTGGAGGGCACGCTAAAGTCGCTTAAGGCTGCATTTCTATTGACGGGGACGGCGCTTCAATAGAAACAGAACGAGCATAGCGATTGGTCTATTCAGGCGCCGCTAAGCGCCGCTCCGCTCAGCTCCGCGTCAGTGCAAACGCAACCTCACAGTCGAGCCCGGGTACTGTATTCCTGTGCACAGTAGTCGTTAGGGTTTTTCAGAAGCAAAACGACGCCTTGAACAATCTATCATCCCGCAGCGGGACAGCTTGGTAGTTTACGGCTAAACCTCCTCGTCACCAAGGCGAGAGATTCATAGCCCTGCAGTGGCCTCATTACAAAGAGTTGTGATGAAGATATTTGATAAAGAAATTATTACATGATCATTAATAAGACAGGTAAAACGGAATTGCGTTCCCTTATAAGACAATTCAAATTCAATTTCAACAACCCATTCAAGCCTCAGTTACAATTAATACAATCGAACTATTAATATTGATACGATGGGATTTAGAAATAGACCACATGATTTTTTAACATAAATATACGGTAATCACCGCCTTGTTATATGTAATGAATCATGGAACTTCAGACTTATTAACCTATATTTAACTTTAATTAGCTAATGCGGCTTGTTTCACATAAAGTTAATGCTCTCTTGTAATGGTGCTACTAATCGTAAAACAAATTTAAGACTAGTTCGACAAAATATTGCTCGTAGCCAAAAAAATATGATAATCGTAACTGCAACTTTGTCCTTATAGCCCTTTTTGCATGATAAAGAACTTTGTAAAGATACAGGGTGGGCCAAAGTCCTGCTACCATTTTGATTGCCTATAACTTTGTTCGAAGAAAAGATAAGTAGGTTTGGTTTTCATAAAAAGTTTTTTTTGGTCTTTAAATTTTTTTTGTTATGATTGGAAACAGCACATACAGCCCGTTTAGCAATTCAATTATTGAATGACGTTTTTCCACGAAGACTAATTTCGCGAAATGGCGATTTAGCATGGCCAGCCAGATCTCCGGATTTAACAGCACCAGACTTTTGCTTATGGGTTTTTTTAAATCAAAAGTTTATATGAATAAGCCTCAAACAATTCAATCAATATTCAAAGACAATATTCGTCACGAAATTGAGGAAATTCAGCCTGAAATGTTACAGGATATCATGAAAAATTCCTTAAAAAGAGCAGAGAGTTGTATAGCAAATCACGGTAACCATTTAACCGATATAATTTTCCAATCATAACGAAAAAAAATCTAAAAACTAAATAAACATTTTATAAAAACCAAACCTACTTATCTTTTCTTCGAACAAAGTTATAGGCAATCAAAATGGTAGCGGGACTTTTGCCCCACCCTGTACATGTACTCGTATCAAAGGAAATTAGCTCTTTTACCTTTTCTCGCGACCCACATTTTTACTCCTCGAATCAATTAAGACCAAATTAGTAGCGGAACTCAAATTAGGTACTGTGACAAACAGATTTTTTTGTTACGAAACATAGACATTTGAATTCTACTACAGTTGTTTTAAAAAATATACATTTTGTACCGAATATTAGTTTTTTTGATCATTGGTTACATTAACACAAACCTACCGTTTTGATTGTCACGCTACGATTTTACGTGCCTAAGCAATGATTTATGACAAAATACGTAAAATTCAAATTAAGGCGATAAACTGATTTTTATGTAACAAAACATTGACGTTCGGATCCTTTTCCAGACACCATGGTTACTAGTCAAGGATATCGCAATAATAATAAAACTGAAGGCTAAAGAATGACGTTAGTTACTCATTCATGTTGAAACAGTTTGACGAGGTTAGTTGAATTTAGGATACATTTAGAGCGTTGACTGGGGATATATGTAGATATGTTTGCTATCTATAAATACGCACGAACGATTACATACCTAATACAAATAAATACATAAAAAATCTAAAAGTTTTTACTTTCATTTCGTGTAAATTCAAGACATCACAAAGAAAGCACGCTCCAGCCTGAAAAACAGGATTATCCTAGTTCAGGCACCAATGTTCTATCCTTCCTTGTATATTTAAGCCAATATTTGTAATTCATGCTTTTCTGAAATTAATAAACATTTTTATTTTTTATTTTTATTTTTATTTTAAAGAAAATCTTGTTAAAAAATCAACGGTATAATTAAACGTATTTAACGTTAACCAATCAGTGTTTGTTTCAACCCGCTGCCTTATCACGTAAATATAAGCGATCAGCTATAATGGCGCAGTCATCACGCTAAAGGAGCGCGATGCATTACTTTACATCGTATTATGTAAGCGATAGCTGTTCAATCGTTCGTTGATCGCAAAATGCATTTATTGCTGCGATACTAGCGCCAAAAACAATTTGGTAGCTAAAAAAGAAACTAATAAAATGTGAAACAAATGTTTGCTTTTAAAATTTCGCAGAAAAGTACACACGTAAAGTATGTAAGTCAAAGGAGTTATATATATGCACTTTTAGTACATCGATTGTACGATAGAGGCAGCACAGTCGTCGGATAGCTATGACTTTGTTTTTGCTGTAACGTAATACGAATTAGTTCTTTTTTTGCAAATCTTGTGCAATTCATGCCATCGCTTTGCTCTTGCAAGTTACGTGATAAGGCAGTCGGCCTTAGTAATTTGTTGCTCTCAACCCTTTGGTAGTGGAATGCTGGGATTACGGTGAAAGCAACTACTTCGCTGTTAACCGCTTTGAGTTAAACGTATCCGGCCGGGGTCAGTCAGACCCAATTGTGAAGGACTTAATTAATAGCTGTCAGAGGGATAATTAAGCCTGAGTCTGTATCCTGATGATTAAATTGTTAACGTATTGTAATGTAATTGACGTATTAAAACCAGGGTTTTATTTATCTATTTATTGTAAGTATACTATTTACACATATAATTTAAAACCATACAATAAATTACAATTGGCGGCCTTATCATCAAAAAAAATCTCTTCCAGGAAAACCTTTTGACAAGATATGAGAAATTACCCTAGTGATAACATAAACGTACACTTAGAAAGAGTGATTTCAAGTCAGGATAATATCGGGGGACGGCCTACCACTAGCCAAGATCATTTATTGATGATAAGAAGCCGACTACTGTAGCTAACTCTTCATGAACTGACCATCATACAATGGTCAATCTTGTTTCAATTTATTATGTCTACGAGGACTGCCTTTTAAGTAGTGTCATCTTACTAATATTATAAATGTGAAAGTTTGGGTGTTTGTTCCCCAATCACGGCAGAACGGCTCAACGGATTTCGATTAAATTTAGCATAGTGATAGTGTAAAGTCTGGAATAGCACATATGGTACTTTTTATCCCGTGTTCCCACGGGATTCGAAATTGCGCGTGTAAAACTGCACGAAACAGCTATTTTGAAATAAGTATAGACAATCTGATAGATTATTTCTATTTAGGGTTTTCCAAAAAAATCTCCGTGATATTAAATACACTTTTTCATGCGTTTAAATCTGAATTTAATTAATTTTTTAATTATTTAATCCTCTCCGAAGTGGGGTAGTAAACAGTTTCAACATCTTTGTTTGGCGGGGTGTTTGCGAACTTGCATTTTCATGGTGCAGTATCATATTTTGGGTTTTTCAAAATTCGGTGATGACTTGTGGCAAACAAAAAGTGGCATACCAGTTGGTAACCGTGTAGCGATCTTCTAGTACAATAGCGGTGAGATGACCACATTTTCCCACAAACGAGGCAACCACTAATAAGACTTTGTTTGATTTTGGCTAATCCTACAAGACCCAGACAGTTGACTGCTGCTTATAATCTGGATGCATATTTTCAAGACTCATCTTTACTAACCATGTCATAAACATGCTTTGACTGTCCTCGATTGAATCGCTGCAGACTTTTGCAATACCATCTCACACGGGGTGTTATTTGGTCGTTGCTAAGCAAATGTGGTATCCAAAGAGAGATCAACTTTTTTACACCAAGTTCTGGATTGTTTGGAACAGTGATTCCCAAAATGCTCTCGCACGCTTTTATGTCACATGCTGATCTTCTAGGATTAGCTATCTCACGGCATTTGACATTCTCCTGCATCATGGTGGTTGTTAGAAATGCTACACATATTTCTATAGGCTCAAGATAAGATTTATATAAAATTTTGAAGAAATAACGGCTGAAAATGTCCTGAAACGATATAATTAACCTAATATAACGATATTGAACAGAAAAAATAGGTTTAGAAAGCAGTCAGTCAAGATTTTCGGAATCCGAAGGAAGGTATCGACGAGATCTACGGGAATAAACAATAAAAAAGGTAAGTGCCAATACAAAATTTTGAAGTTTTCGACCAAAAACCCAGTTTTCTATAGAGAAATTAGCAATGTACGATTTGGATGCACCAAAAACGATATTAATTTGCTAATTAGGTAGCTGATTGAGGTGTCAGAAGGAGCGCCTCAATGCGTGTGACACAACAAAAACAATAAAGGTTATGAAACTGTTCGAAATGACTATGTAAACTAAGATTGTTAGATTCTATTTATAAACTATAAGTGGCTTGTCACCGAGGCTAGAGTGCCCACGTTGAAATTATAATTAGTAGCGTTTTACATGTTCAGGTTACGTACAGTCCTGGGACATGGTGCTAAATGACTTAACTCAAAAGTGATCTCCTTAAAGCACTAAAATCACCATAATCCCCTTTAAAAAATGTAGAAAATTTTCCATACGTATTCCCATTTTTACAACATTTGAAAAGACGATACCATGGAACTAAGAAATAAAATTCAAAGCAGAACTAAATGGTAAATTGTTATGAACCCAGATTTGGGCCAGCATAGAAAAGTTTACTTTCGAAGCCAGGATCCAGCAGAAGGTGGGACTCAAATCTATAATTATAGGACCTTTTTCACCACCGGACGAGTGCTCTCCCACTGACCTACCCCGAGACGCCCCGGTTGTTTTCATTTATTTAAGTGTACATAAATTGTTAAATAAATAAATAAAAGGACTGATCGCAGGCCATCAAGCTGAATCACTCGCTCTAGTTGGACCACATTAAGGCTTACGGAATAAGCTCATAGTCAGTGTTTCCCAGTGTTTTCTAACTCTATAACAAATCGAATATAAACAAGACAAAAACGTCAGAATATTTTAAAATAATTAACTATATTAAGTGGCCGTATCAAAATAAAATGTTCTATTCTTCCTAATTATCGTCGTACCACTACTTTCTTCAGTATAACAATTTTCGTATGGCGACTAGATACCTACTAATTTTACTTTATATACTTTTCATAAATGCCTTACAGCAGTGGCTAATCTCCTAAAATTTTAATTTCATTTATTGGAAATATAACAATAAAATTATTACGACCAGTTTGGCGATGTGGTTTTATTTTATTTTAATTTTTTACATCAATATAAGTATATAAAACTGTTCCATTACTGACTGAGTGACTGACAGACAACGTACAGCCGTAACTACTGGGCGTCGAGAGCTGAAATTTGGAACATACATTCTTTAGGGGATGAAAGGGTGCACTAAGAAAGGAATTCCTGAAATTCCCACGGGAACGGGAAATATTGGACTTTTTAGTTTGTATGAAAAATCTTATTCCTAGAGTGCACCGATGTGAAACTTGGTGTAAAGGTTTTTCAATGTGTGTGTGGTTGTGCTACGAAAAAAATTCCCAAAATTCCCACGGGGACGGGAAATATATGATTTTTAGTTTGTAGGAAAAAAACTTATTCCTTGAGTGCATGGGTATGTGATACTTGGTATAAAGGTTCTTTCAGTGGGTGTCTGGTTGTATAGTTTCTGAAATTTCCACGAGAAGGGTAGTTAAGCGTATACGAAGTTGCGGGATAAAGCTAGTCAAAATATAAATTTCAAAGTAGGGCAATACGTACCTAAATCTTGCAGAAGCTTGTTTACTCTTTTTATGGTTTTATAGAGACTTTAGATGGTTTTTCTTATTTAAAACCTTTTCCACTTTTATCACCACCACAGGTAAGCCAACATTTTATAAACTTTGGCTTATTTGTAACTTAATATTGAATAAATAGTACAAAAATAAATATGAGACAAGTAAAAGCCATGAAGTGACATTTTACAACATGAGGATTAGTTCAGTTTTTTGCCACGCGGTAAAAGATCCTGCTCGGGCTATAAACAACATTATTCCGCCGAGTAATACCACAGTACGTGGTAATACTTTATACGTCAGATAACTTTTATCCGACCATTGAATTATCAGGCCAAATAATGTACGTAGTTCACATATGGTTACAAAACGAATGCATTGTTTCAGGAAACCATGATGTAGGGAAAAAAAATAGTTTTATATATTTAGATATGCAGGGTTGATTTGTAGTCACCGGCCAAATTTTTTTTACACAATAATTATCATTTATAGAAACGATTTTTGCAAAAAAAGTATTTTTTTACCATAACATAAATATATCCGCTAACATATTAAGAAAACCATGGTTACTCTAAATTACCATTCAAATATAGACAACTACGCGCTTCTACAAAGCATATTGTAGTACTACGTCGTAGGCGTATTGTCAAAGTAATGCCACGTCGTAGTAGCTTTGTTCATCAACAACGACTATTTGCATACAAGTTTGTGGCGCCATATCTTAATTTTTTTTTCGTACTGAGCTATACTAAAATAAATATGCAGGCACGTTTATATTGTATCAAAGAAAGAAACATTTAAATTTGGCTGGTGACTGCATATAATACATTATATTATCTTCAATGGAAATAAACTCGTTTGCATATTGACATATTTTCGTTATTGACGTACTGCCATCCCAAAATAATTTATTCTGGACAGCCATAAAAGCAAGTGACAATATTTTTCATTCATATTCAAATTATCTCTTTTCTATTTCATGATTTCCGCTGCTGCTTTGGTTCAATGAACAAGCGGAAACGAATTGCTGTATTTTATTTTTATATCGCTTTGATAGCCGAATGTCTTTCAAACATCTTATTTATGGCTACAAATAAAATGTGACGGGTTTATTAATCGCAATCGGTTTTTTTGGTTGTAAAGAGGTACGTTTTTTTATGAGAGATTCGTTATTGGATGTAATATTGAAACCAATTTTCACTAAGATTTAAAAGGGCCTTCTTTTCCTTTTTCTTATTTCTGAACTTACCTTTTGGCTTTCGTAAACGAAATAATAAATTGCAAAGCAAGACGTGTCTGGCTCAGTCAAACATGTTTGATCTTTAACATAATTTTTGACAATTAGTTCTCTCGACGTTTATGAAGTTTTATTTTGAATTTCGTTTATTTAAGGCCCAAAAATCTTACGTTTCCTCCTCGCACAAGTTGATATGTTTGGTAAGATGCGTAATGATCACGAACTAAATAAGTAGGTACTGCGCTCAAAACATACTATATTTACAAAATAAAATTTAATTTTAATTTAACAAATAACTAAGAGTTTTGAGTTCTTATAAATATGCTACTTGATTTTTATATTATAAATAAATGAATATTTATGATACTCACAGAACATTATCTAGCCCAAATTAAGTTTCTTAAAGAACTTGTATTATAGATAACTGATATACTGAAGAAATAAATAAACATACTTATTATGAGAAAATAACCAGAATTATATAAGATTTGACGACTAATATCTATGTTCATCAAAAAAATATCCACCGTCGCCGGGATTCGAACTCAGGACCTCTGGCATAGTAGGCAATGTATGTTACCACTACACCAGCCGATCGTCAGTGTAATTTATTTAAAACATACAATTTAAATTATTCGAAAAGTGTATTATCTCTTTGAAGTATCATAATTTCATCGATTTGTATCTTATTAGCTTTTGTTGTGTCTATTAAAATATGTTTTATTTGAGTTTCTCAGTTTTGAACACAACCCAATTCAATAACTGTTTTAATGGTGTTGTTTTCATGGTGCTTGTAACGAGAATCGGAATCTTGTAAATCCTGTAAATCCATTAAATTCAATATAACTTGAGTGGTAGGATCCCTTCTGGGTCCGCCTGGCTAGCGACCACCCTTTATATAAAGTCTGCCGCCAAATGTTACCGCTCCCTACCCCCAACCAGCGAACCCGTCAAGGTCTCCGTAGAGGAGATTCGCTCTCATATCAAACGTCTCCAAGTTAAAAAAGCTCCGGGGGCGGATGGTATCTCCAATCAGGCGCTCAAGCACCTGCCCAATCAAATCCTAGTCATCTTGGCAATCATCTATAACGCTTGCCTTGATCTTAGTCACTTTCCAAGAGCCTGGAAAGAAGCAATCGTTATAGGTATCCCCAAGCCCGGCAAGCCCCATCATATCCCTGCGAACCACAGACCCATCAGCCTCCTCAAGGCCCTGGGCAAAAACTTCGAACGTATCATTCTCTCTCGAATGAAAGATCACTTTTTTCCTATAGACGGTGATCCCCTCATCATCCCCGAGCAATTTGGCTTCCGCGCCCAGCATTCCTGCCCTCAGCAGGTTCACCGTATCGTTGAACACATACTCTCCGGGTTCTACCCTCAGCGACTCAAAACAGCCGCCGTTTTCTTCGATGTCGCCAAAGCCTTCGACAAGGTCTGGCACGTTAGATTCGTTCACAAATTATACGTTTTAGGTCTCCCAGATAGGATAGTCCGTATAATCGCGTCATTTTTAAAGAATCGTACCTTCCGATTTAGGTTCGAAGGAACGCTATCCTCCCCTCGTCCGATAAAAGCCGGAGTCCCGCAAGGCTCCGTCCTCGCCCCGCTACTATACTCGGTATACACCAACGACATCCCCAAACCACCCAAGGGGGTTCAATTAGCACTTTTCGCCGACGACACTGCACTCTACTGCAGCGGCCGGAAATACTCGTCAATAACAGCAAAGTTACAGTCGGCTGTCAACAACCTCAGCGCCTGGTTCTCTAAGTGGCGCATTGAAGTAAATCCCGACAAAAGCTCGGCGATCTGCTTCATACGCAAACGCAAACGCTTAGACGACCACGCCCCGTGCGTCCGCATGCGTGGAGTTCCTATACCGTGGCAAAACACGGTCAAATATCTCGGTGTCACTCTTGACAAAACGCTCTCTTTCGAACCCCACATCAACAGAGTAACCAAACTAGCCAAATTCTATCTCGGCCGACTCAACAGCATGATAGGTCGTCTAAGCAAAATGTCACTACGGAACAAATGCACGTTATATAAGGTCTGCATTAGGCCAGTCATGACCTACGCCGCGCCCGTATTCGCCCACGCCAAACCTCGGTTAATCGATAAACTCCAAATAATTCAAAACAACTTCTGTCGTAGAGCCACTAACGCGCCGTACTACGTTCGCAACGCGGATTTACACAGGGATCTCAAACTTCCCACCATCCAACAGACCCTTAAGGCCCTGTCCCTATCTCACCACAAACGCTGCGAAACCCACCCGAACGGGCTGGTGCGAAACACTGTCTCCTACAAACTCAATCCCAAGTCATTTAAGCGCTCTATCCGCAGACCTAAGGATGTTCTTTCTGATCCTCCTAACCAGCTCTCTCGAGATCTGGATAACCTCCCATCTGCCAGCCCCTAGCTGGTTACTGTAGTCGATTCAGCACGAAGTGCTTCCTATATCTACACGCGCAGCCTTTTTCCCAATTGGCTGTCGCTCAGTTCTTCGGTCGATTGTCGGTAGAAAGACAAAAGACCATACAGGGGGAGTTTAGTGAGTAAAAGTCTCACACTGTAGGGTGTCATCTGGCCGGGGTCTAATCCCCCTGGCAAGTGCCCCTTCGTACTTCTGAGTATTCTCCTCCTCTCCTCTTTGAGCACTTGTACGGTCAATAGGCCTACGGGTGTTCTGAGGAGTAGTCTTCTGTGGTTGGAAAAAAAAAAAAAAATGTTACCGCTCCGGCGGTAATGTGTTCCGGCAATATTGTATAAAGAGCCAGTTCCTTCCTTAACCCGTGTGCTTTGATCTTCGACCTCATCGTCACTTACCATCAGGTGAGATTGAGGTAAAACGGGGGTTTAGTCACTAATAAAAAAAAAAAAAAACATTATTTTTGCGTAACATAGTTCGTTTACGCAGCGTATGCAATGGAAGCTCTTAAAACTTAATTATTTTTCCCGTTAACGCAACATTTTCTTTTGTAAATTCACTCCTAATACCTACAGCGTGATGTAAGATAGCCTTTTTAGACTTTTTCGATAAATGGACTATCAAAAACATAAATATATTTTCAATTCGAAACATGAGTCAAGCGCGTTCGCCCAAACAAACTCTTCAGCTTTATAATGTTAGTATAGATAATATAAGTAATGAAATAAGACAAGATTTTCTGTAAGCCTCTTTTTGAAGTTTTATTTTAAATTTTAATATGTTTTATGTCAGTTCATTTTTTTATCGGTGAACCGAGAAACTTCCATATTGCCATACTTTCATATTGGCCATACTTCATCTCATCTCTCCCACTGACATTTTTTGCAAAATTTTCTGTAATTATGGCTTAGTAGATCCTCTTTCCAAAATCTAAAATTTAAGTCTCTATCATCCAAAAAAAACTGGGGCTCAAATTTTGGAAGCAAATAATCAAGTCGTTTAGATTCAATATCAAAATCAAAAATCGTTAGATTCAATATTATAAGTCTGTCTTTCTGATTTGAATTCAGTCTATCTCTTAGACCAATCAGATATATCGCCACTTTTATTCAGTCAGTTACGCCCGACCGAAAAGAATGCTTTTAGCTAATATAAACATCCTTTTCCGTATATTTTTTGGCATTGTATCACTGGACACGCACCAGCATTGCGTGTTTTCATCAGTTGTAAAGATGTTTATATACTGGAGTTATTTTAATTTTTTTGTGATACTATAAAAAACAAAAACGACTATTATACACCATTTGAGGTATAATAGTCGTGAAAGGTTTAGAAATAAATTAAAGTAAGCTAATGAGAGACGCAGCGAAGGTAGGTGCCCCGCAAGGTGGACCGACGATTTGGTGAAGGCTTACGGTAAGCGCTGTAGGAATGAGGGCGGCGAGAGACCGAGCGACGTTGATGTGGACAACCTTGGGGAAGAGCTTTGTCCAGCAGTAGGAGTCTCAGCCTGATGATGATGATTGAATTATATATTCAAATTACTTCCAAAAAAGGAGGAGGTTCTCTATTCGTCTGTATGGTTTTTTTTTGTGTTTTTGTTACACGATATTTCGGGCAATTATGAATTGATTTTAAAAATTATTGTTTCATATGATAGAGGATACTTTATAGTTGGTCCCATTTATATTTCATCGAAATCGGTTGGGTACTTCATAGAAAATTTCAAACTTTTGAAAAAATATGTATGATTTCGGACAATGTTTACGTTGATGACATTCTCAACTCAGCCAAAGTTTTGACGTGAAGTCGGTTCTTTTAATGCTCTGCATTCGTTGATTATTAATATATTTAATGGAAAGGCTTCGATTTCTGAGAATTCTGCGAATGACACGTTTATGATTAAACAAACGTAGGTTTTAGTGTAAAATGGAAAATATCTTACCAACATTTGCCCTAAACAACAAATACAATATTGTAAATAAACAAAGGCCAAAAACCCTTATAATTTAAATAACTAAGAAGTTGTCACTCCATCATCAATTGACACTTGATTGATATGAATAAATTGCTCACGCCAACGTTACAAGTATTACAATTTAATTTAATTATTTTTAAATTGATTTGATTCAGTTATTAACCTTGCTAATAAAAATTAATTTTTACTGCTTGGATGACAAATTTGTTGTTTAATCAAGAAGGGTCGTTTGCGAACACTTTCAATATCCTGTCATTTCAGTGTCCTTTATAACAGGGTTCCGTCTATTTCCTTTATGCTTTTTTCCATACCAAAGTGATGGCGCTAAATGAATAATGATAAAATGCATGACCGATGGTTATATGATCCCAGAACCCGCCGCCACCTTGGTATTGAGTTAGGATTCATGGCAAGTGACACAGATGCGGCTAAGAAGCGCGGTCACATCTTAAACTGACGGTATTAATTGAGTTTAGGATTGTAATTGTAAAGTAATTGAAAGAACGAACACGTGAATTACGAATGCTGTGAATAAAGTCGGTCATACTCTCGGTACCGACTTATAACTTTCGAGTAATTTTTCTGTCGTTTTTTTTTTATAAATTATGGTTGGGACGTTCGTCTTCCATGCCACCTGATGTTAAGTGAACATGAAGACTAAGGTGGTACACGTCTATCCATGAGAAACATATTCACTCGACTCTTAAAAGTACTAGGACTATACTGGTCAGGGAAAATAGACGCAGGCAGTTAATTCCAAACCTTGGCGACCCTTATCAAAAAGGAACTGTCAAAGCGCTTAGTTCGACTTTTCGGAATATCTATCACATACGGATGGAAGTTCTGTCTGCGTCTAGTAGTCATATGGTAAAAGGGTGAGGGTTCAATTTCGTGTCGTGTCTTTAACCCTAATTTCTTAAAATTGTAGCTCTTGACTTGCTCGACTAGAAGAGCGAAGTAGAGCTACGAAAAATAAAATAAAAATCTCAGTAACTTACTTTTCGTTAAATTTAGATTTTGTTTTAACAAGCCTGTCGTTTAAATTTTTACAAAGTAAATTTAAATGTTAATAACCATGTCAGTTTAAAAACTTATAGTTCTGTCGTTTTATCTGTGTTGTAATATTTGTTGTATTTTTATTTTTGTACGCATAGTGACAAAATTAAGTAGATTGACGATTTTTCGCATTGGATAGTTTGTGGGTGAAAATGGAATACATATACATTGTATTATTAAACAGGGTGTTTGGTACAAAGTTGGCCGAATTGAAATGGGGGTTGTGTAATACTAGCCTTTGTCTTATAGTTTAGTAAATATTATTGTTTTTCATATTAAAAAAAAAACAAAGGTTACGTAGCATTTCTGGCCGCAACCTATGCCAAATTTTAGGATCTTGGAAATTATTCATGAATCAAACAAAAATAAGACATTTAAAGTTGAATCAGTAATTTAGGTGTACAAATGAGTAAAAACAAAATCAAGTTCTTGCCATAAATCTCCACAGTTATACATAATGTTGCATACTTTTTAAGTGCCTTTACAAAGAAAGTTTTATTTTTTTAAAGCCTTAAAATCTAGATAAAATTTACGTAAATTCTCCATAGAAAAATGTATGAAAAATCACGTGCATCCCGAACGGACGATTTAATTCTCTTATCGCCAGTGCGTTTTTGGATTTAAAGGTGACACCACGCGTGTTTGATGCACCAGCAAAGTTACGTATTGTGAATTTGTGTACTTTGTGATGAACTGTAAGTTATCACTAATTAGTTATTTTTATAACTTATTAATTTCAGTAAGTAGAAAGTACCGATACAATGAAATTTGAAAGAAAACAAAGATGATAAAGCAAGTTGCCACCAAACGACCTTGACCGGGAAATTGGTGTCGCTCGCCTACAATACAGCCTAGCTCCTTAAAGCAAGTCTGTTCAGAATAAACCTAACTTCTGCCCATTTCAATTTCAATTTGGCTACTACTACTACTTATTTAGTTTATGTTATTATAGCGTAATATAAATATTTTTTTAGATATTTTTATTCAGACACAAACTCTGATCTATATCTTCTTGTCAAACCTACATACAAGTTGACAATAATTACATTGAAAACGAAGCTTTATCAACTTTATTACCTTTGATTAAGTATTCACTAGAACATAGTGTGACAAAAAGAATGTCCTATAAAATAAAATCCTTTATTACTGTATGACTTACAAGTACCTAAGGAAATAAATTTAATAAAAAAACCTCTTTAAAAGCAAGCTTTTATTTAAATGCACTTAAAAGATAAAAATAGATTCACATAAAAATAAAGTCTATTATCTATTAAGATTCTCAAACTAAGTAAATACGAGTTCTTAAATCTCGCGACAAGCTTTTTATATCATATAAATTGTGTCAAATGTGAAATGACGTGATAAGTTTACAGTAAAAGTTTTGGTGTAAAAGTTTATTTTTATCTTTTAAGTGCATTTAAAAGCTTGCTTTAAGAAAGGTTTTTTTAATTAAATTTATTTTTACTTGTTAGTTGTCTGGACATGTTTCTCAGTCCGTTCATCACATTCAATGCTTCATTGTTGCACGGTCGCATGCCAGTTAATTTGAACAGTCTAGCTCCTCAAAAAGTAGACCTTCTAATGATTACACCCTAATCAAGGTCACGTTGGCTTGACCAGCAGCAAAGAGCTTTCAGCCTAAGTAAACAACGGCACTGTCGACGGTACTGCCGGTGGCATTTTATGGACTGAGGAAGCCCAAAATAATATAATTGGCAGCATTCTACGTTTTCTAGTGCCGTGGCTATATTTTGCTGGAAATTGCGCAGGTTAAATGTGATGAACAGTAATGAACACCATCTTTACACCGAAGTCTATACGAATTGATGGTATGTCAGTATCATAGATTTGTGCTCTCCAGAAGCAGTGCCCTATAATTTCTGTTATAAGTTCTATGGCACCATGCACTTGACCTTTAGACACATCAACATTGTAACGCTATATTAGCTTGGCTTCAAAAAATATTTTTCTTCGTTACGCAATACTTCGTCAGTTGTGCAAACATTTCGTTTCCTCACACAGGAGGTAACATTAAGTCTCCAAATACACAAATATATTTACCACTAAAGAGTTATTCATTGTTTTGAGCTGGTTAGGTCGGGAATCAAGCATGCAAAAACATCTCATATGGGATCATCAAGATTTCATCAACAAACAAAATCGATGTGTTGCCATTGTTGGCGCATCAAACGCAAATAATTACTAGGAAAAATAGGCATTTTCACCCTCCTACCATCCTTTTGTACTGGTAATTTTAGTGTAGAATGTAATGTGGATCCTCCCGCTATATACAGGGTTCATTTGTAATCACCGGCCAAATTTTTTTTACACAATAAGTATCATTAATAGAAACGATTTTTGCAAAAAAAGTATTGTTTCTTTTAACAAGGAAATTAATATATCCGCTAACATATTAAGCGAAGCTTGGTCATTCTAAATAACCATTAAAATAAAGATGACTACGCGCTACTACAACACATCTTGTAGTAATACGTCATAGTATTATCAAAGAAATGTCGCGTCGTAGTAGCTATGTTCATCAACAGCGAATATTTGTTGAAAAGTTTGTGGTTCCATATTTCTACTTTTTTGTACTGAGCGCCACTAAAATAAATATGCAGGTATGTTTATATCGTATCAAAGCGCTGCCACTCCTGTAAGCGCATAAACTGTAACAATAATCTTGCTGTAACACCGATTTACTTGATTTAACAATAAGTTAAAGAGGAAAGTCTTTCCCGTCTCAGCGTTACCCGTTATGAACTACCTTAGACAGCTGTTCTGAAATACTCCTTGAGATAAATAAAATTATTTATTTAATTAATTAATTATTAATTTGTCCAATAATCATTGCTTTTTTAGCATAAAGGAAGTCTTCATCAGTCATCTCATCTTATTTCTTCAATGTTTTCCTGTTGAGCTTCCTCATTCAAGACTTCAAAAGCATGTATTTGATTAATAGCATTCTCCAGCTGTCTGTCTCGCTCTCTTATATCTCCAAACGTGCATAAATTGCACGAAGATTGGATTCTCTTGCCACAAAGCTATACCAACCAGTCGTCAAATTATAGACAAGTGCGTTATACTCAGTAAGCCCTTTCTATTGAAACCCATATTGTAGGAATGCGCAAAACTACTCCCCCATATGAGAGAAAAAAAAATGAATTTTATTTCGGTAACAAAAACTTATAAATAACACAAGAAGATTGGGAATCTCCTTTTAAGCATATTGCCTGTGCCAGGACACCCCGCTCCTCCATAACTTAGTACTAGTATTATTAATTCATTAATTATTTAAAAATATTTAAGAAAAAAAAAGTAAAATATAAAAATAAAAATAAATAGAGAAAGTAAAAATATTTATGACTAATAACTTAAACAACAATGATTAATAGAGTTAAATAACTAAATTATCAAATCGTTATCATTATAAGTATCAACAGAAATTCAGAAATTATGCCATTACAATATCATAGGAACAAATTATATCATTTTATTAAATTAAGGCGAGGATTTTCGACCGCAGTAGGCATTAACGCTATATGGGGCTGCGTGGCGGGCAGTCGCGTAAATGAACACGTCAGCGCACAGAAATGTCACAGTATAATTAATAGCAGTAATATAGTAGCCTATACCTATGGTGTGCCTTGTTATACGAAATTCGTTTCTACGATGACTAAAACTTATGTCAAGGATGATATAATAGAATCTATATTTTTTATTTATCTGGATTTAGTATTGCGATACCTATACTTACAGCCGGTTGTTCCAAGTTTATACTTTTACGAATTCGTAAAAAAAAATGTAAAACGTAAAAGTATCCCGTAAAAAGTGTTGCACCACATTTTTTTTATACTTTTTACAGTTACTTTTTACGTATACTTTATACGGAGCTCAGACCCACCTCATAACGTAAAAGTATATTTTTTTGATTGGAAAATGGAAAATAACCTACAGTAGGTGTGCTAAATTTGGTTTAATTATTAAAAAAAATACTTTTTTGCACTCTGTTAATAATAGGCCTTTGTGTCGTTGTTAAACCTTATATTTTTCGATATTACAAGTATAAATGATTTTAATTATAGAAATTGATTTAGTGCGTATGCGTGTGCGTAAAGCTTGAAAGTTCGTTGCGTATAAAAGTTCCTCCTCTCCGCAGGATTCTTTCACAGGCTTCTTTCATCTGTTACGTTGCGTTAAAACATAGTATTTCTTAAACCGTAGGGATGCGTTCTTAACATACCCCCGGCCTTGGAAGTACCGACTTCCAATAGAGAAACACCTTATTTAATTTGTATCATTGCATTCTATAGGTAGTGGACAAATTTTAGAAAATGATCTACGTATAGTGCTGCCTGTAGCCATTCGTATAGAAGCTACTCTCGACACTCCGTCTTTCCCTGGGTAGATCGCGATGATTCGTCCCATGCACCACTTGAGGGGGGGCGAGTTGGGGATCGGTTTTGAATTACACATCTGGAATTTAGGTTTGGGGTGGAGGGGGGGAGGGGAGGCAAAGGGGGTCTCCCCACCACGATGCGGAGTTGACTAGTTTTTTTTTTATGAATTTTGAAGTTTGTTATTTATAACCTCAAAAATAGGGTTATCAATCACTGATTAGGGGTGATTTTGGTAAAACTACAGTATATGGACCGTCGAATTTAGGGGGGGGAGGTGGTTGGTGACCTCCCCCTCTGAGGGGGAGGTGCGGATCCTTGTAGTAAGTGCTCCGCTTTGCTTCGCTCCTTGCATTAACCTCCTAACCTAACCGGTCCATGTCGGTCTGTGACACAAATTGTAAAAGTTACAATTATTAATTTAATACTGGACTCTTATCGTTTATAAGGGCGAACAACATACGTTTTGTTTTGTACGTTAATAATTGAACATTTCACTAGTACGCATATTAATAAAACAACAATATTTTTCTTATTATTTATTATATTTTATAAACTTGTTTTATTACATTTAACAATTCCATAAATTGGTCTTTTATATACATATTTTAGCAAGTAACGCCTCCACTTGTATTCAACTATAATGTCAGCAAAATTTTCTGGGTGGTTATAATTATCTTTATAGAAAAACCTTTTAACCACCCGCCACTGAGACTCAATCCTTTGGGTATGCATTCCATCTTCTGCCACAAATGGATTGTCTGGATATACGTTTCGTTTTACCAAGCAATCATATAAATTGAATTTTTGTATGTAAAATATCGTTTCAGTATAGGAAATTTCAAACACGTATAATTAAAAAACTATGCATCTCTGCAAAACAAGAGGGGTATTAATCGAAAGGGGAAACCCACCCCTACATAAATAAACCCATTTCAATCCAATTTTCCAGATGTGTAATTCAAAATCCCACCCGCGAGTTGTCCTCCTTGACAAGAACAAGCGTATTTTCTTTCAAGGTGTCTCAAAAGTTATTCCACTTCACCCGGATTTGTAGCTCCGATACATATTCCTTTGACCACCGAGTCCAAAAGTGCTGCCTGGCCTGCTCTATTCGCTGGTAGCGCGACAGTCGGTGTGGCAAAGCTTCATATAATCCCATTTATTTTTTAATTGGTGCGATTTTCTGGCAAAGGAGCATGCGGGATCGCTATTAAATTCATTGGTAATGGCGCGCCAGGCATCTTCCCTCTGCTTAGGTGTAACTTTACCTGAAAAAATGTACATGATTTAACACTTAAGTATATGAGTTAAATTTTTTTAAAACAAAATGTATCATGCCTGTTTGTTTATTTAATAAAATATGTTATTTTTTAACAGATTATTGAGTAAATTCGACTCATCTTCATTGAATTTAGCACTTCGTTGTTTGAAACAAACAAACACAATAAGCTCGGTATATTTTCTATGAAAACGTGAAAAATTAAATAGGTACATAGGTGCTGAAGATGTTGTACTTACTTTTCCAGCGCAACATTATCTTCAGATATTATTCCATTATACTATTTTAATAACAAACAACTTTAGAAATTATAAACAATTTATTTAGTTTGTTTTTGACAATCATATCACAATATTGAATGCATTGTCTGTCATACAGTCAGCCAATCACGATAGTTTATTTTGAAAGGTATGACAGGTCTTACCACGTAAAAAAATGGTAATAAAAAGCTCCCAAGCTGAAATGGAAGAGTAAACGTTTTTGACGCCTGGCTACTTTCTATACTGTTACTTTTACAGGAATTTTGTTGGAGCAACAGAAATTTACGAATTCGTAATAGCAAAAGTAATAGTATACGTAAAATGTAAAACGGAATTTGTAAAAAAGCAGATGATTTGGAACAACCGGCCATTACTATTTTATTTTTTATAAATATTGTAATTGCCATTTTATAGATGAAATCTTTTTAAATTTATATCCTTACTGAATTCTGTTGTGAAAATCGTGCTATTTTGACTTGAAAGTATATCGTGACGTTCATTTATAACTTTCATAAATTATTTGTTCCAAAATTCATTAAAATCAGATAAGTAGGTAGTTGAGATCTTTTACGTAAGCTTTTATCTCTCTCTCATTCCAATCCAATAGGGCTGGTGTTTGAAAAAAAGTAGGGTTTGGGAGCTATTTTCATTACTAATTTTCTACAAATTGGTCGGATGGTTTGGCTGAAATAAAGGAACAGAAAGATAGACTTTCGCATTTATTATTTAGTATGGATCCGTTATTTAGTCACTACAACACGAGTTAATTTCAGCTAAATAATGTAGTGTGAATGTTACAAATAATTATTTTTTTTATGAAATGAAATTCAATCCACCCCTTCGGAATGTGCACCTGTTTACACGAAGTAGTAAATTTGTAGTAGTTAATTATATCAAAAAAATAGTAATGTATGATTATATTCTTAAATGTCTATGTATCGTCATAATGTATTAGCCGTCTAATCTATAAAGCCGAAGGGTTTGTCTGTTTGAACTTTGAACTAGATTATTCGTGAAAGAATATAATTTATATCTGATCGGTTCTTTCAAGATGTTACTAAGTTGATGTATAAAGGTCCAAAACACTATATTTTTAAAAAACATAGCATATGAAAGTTTAACCACAAAATACATAAAAGGTGACCAATTTAAACTAACTTTTAACACCGTGAAATTATAACTATCTGGAATCATAATTTCAACACACAGGAAAATTGGTGGTAGATGCCATCTACATTCCCTTTCAAGAACGAAGTAAGTACTTTTTATATATTAATAACTAGGTACATCAAAAGAATTGTAGGCGGCAGCATTACTCAAAAACATATTTGTTGAAATTATAAAGATACCAAACTAATTTGATATCTGGAACTTTTGAAATAGAGTCTATTTTACTCGTGACGAAAATAAATACAAGAAGGTATTTTAACGGACAGACATTTTCAATCCATTATTTTATTTGACGTTTAAGTACAGGCAAAGCAATATTATTTGAACGTAACCCATTCAAACAAATTAACTAACAAATTAACTGATATTCTTTTCGATATTAATAACTAATACCCATCTTAATCTCACCATCAGTGCTAATGTCTTATCAGCACTCATCAGTACCTATAAATTACCATTAGTACCTATCAGTAGTTACCCATCTGCACCGATAAACACCTATAAAAAATAAATAAAAAAATAAAATCCCCAGACAATCACACTAACTACATGGCCCCAAAGTAAGAATAGCTTGTGTTATGGGATACCATGCAGCGAACTAGGGGGGAACCTAGAATATAAATACATAAATAGATAAACACCCAGACACGGAACATTTTTTTTTTCTGGTTACGTGCGGGGATCGAACCCGCAACCACTGGCGTCTGAGGCAGATAGGTTTACCCCAACGCCATAGTGGTCGTCTATGTAGACCTATGAGAAGCCATCAGCACCTATCAGTACCCATCGGAACCCAATAGCATCTCTCAGCATCCTTCATTACCCATCAGCACCTATCAGCACATCTGAGCACCCAACCTATCAGTACTCAACAGCATCTATCAGCAACCATCATTACCCATCAGCACCTGTCAGCATCCATCAGTTACAATCGTCACCTATCAGTAACTATCAGCACCCATCAGCATCTATCAGCACACATCAAAAAGAACACCTCTATAATATACAACTTTGCATAGGTGTTCTTATATAATATTATACAGGGTCAATTTATAATAGTCTGTGATATTTTAAAATTGGGTTAACAATGATGTGTTGGTTTAAATTATGAAGTAAATTTCTTTTTTATATTTTTCATAAAACTTAAATTTTATTCATTAAATTATTTTTAATGAATAAAATTTAAGTTTAATCTACACTTCATGACTAGGTACATAGCAAAAAATAAAAATATTTACGTCTATTTCTTTTAAGAAAATCACTTCACCAAAACAATAATCTTACGCGAATAGTAGATACCTACGCATCCGAGCGAAGGTCGTTGAAGCGCGCCCGTGTGTTTGCGTGACCTAGTTACCTACTTAGCGCGGAATCAGCTGTAATTACGTCATACATCAGGATAAAAGGTGATTCTAATGTCCCATCACACTACTGTTACAGGTTTTTGACTATCAATTTCACGTTAAACTAATTGTATCTAAATACTGTTTTAGTTTTGATCTTCATTAAATTAAAAATGAACTTAAAATAAAGCATTCGTGCTTGAAGTCTTTGTTAAAACAAATAAATTGATTTTATAATTAATTTAATGTTAGAATGACGTGTTTAGTAACTGGAATAACCTTATTTATAACTATGTACAGTGTAGGTATAACGTACAAAAATAACTTACATTTTTACCTTGCGTCCTGTCGCTGATGTTAAATACCGTGCTAGGTATTAGTCACTGATAACTTATCACATTCACAATAACTGCTGTACATGGAGTCCCATTAGCCCATATACTGAACACAAAACCTGTCATGTTTAGCTTATTAATTTTGACTATCCATAAAGTATCCTTATCACTTTTGATAACAGCGATAGGTGGACTCGTCAGTCCATAGAATGTGCTTCAGCAACCAACCATAGACTACACACGCGGAGCATAGGTAGTTGCTTCAGTTCTTGCACTTTCGTAAAGTGGTAAGACTTGAGCCCTCTCGTCGCAGCAAGCGCCGCACCCACGAGCTGCTGACTTCGAAAACCTGAGCCGCATCGTTTGTGCTGGCTATCGGATGCTGTTCAAAACACTCCAGCACGTCTTCTTCGCGTGAACCAGAAATCGAGGTCTGCGGGCGTCTGTGACTGTGGATTAAACGTGCCATAATCGCGTAATTCGACATTTTTGTTAGTTATCGATTTAGTGTTCGCGCGCGCGAATCTCTGGACAGACTGACGAGCGGGGGGCGTGGCGTGCTTTCAATCAAACATAGTAGGCGGCGGCGGCTCGAATTTGACTTTCGGCTCGTTTGCTTGTGTCGCGCAAGAACGTATAGGTATTGTTTGGTAATGTAACTAATATTTTATTGTTTAATAGAAATAGATGGAAACGTTTTCTCATCTTGCTATGTAGTCCTAAATTAGAGATTAAACTAAAATTTTATGCACTTAGAAGTATTATGAAATTTTAATTTATGGAAAATGTTGAAAAAAAAATTTTTTTTTTTCGAAATTCAGACCCACTCCTTGATCTGAATCTGCTATTAAAATATAATTGACTATTATGTGGCGACCCTATATATCCCATAACTTTGAGGTTTTGTTCCTTACTTAAAAAATAATACTTTTTGTCAAAGAATATGTGGTGCAAAAGTGCATACTTTCCAAGATATCCTCGGTCTTAATATAATGAGTTCTAAAATATCACCCGTGTAACATCTCATCCACTCAATAGACGCGTGTCACTGAAGTCATACAATAAACAACAAAAACATTTTAAACGTTGAGGAAAGTTGCATACAATGTACACCGCAAAACGTCGCAAACTGTACCTACCTGTGCAAAGCGATAAAAAGGAGTAGAAAACGCCACGTTGTCATACTTCGCATAAAGTTATTTTTGACTTAATTGAATTATTTTGCATTAAAAATAAAAACCAAAGGAAAATTGAAAAATTATTCACATGTTATTTGATTCTATTACATGGCCCCATCAAGACCCTAGAGTTATGGGAAATCAAGCAGAACATATTGTACATAATATACATGGCAATTTTTTTTAATGTCATTTGGGGGTAAAGTTTTCTTAATAATAGAGATAGCAAATTCTACTCCATAAAACATTCCTTTATTTTAGGAAAAATTAAAACTGTATTCAAAGAGTTTTCAAAAACTCTCTTCTTCACCCAGGAATCGAACCGACTTAAATCTAAAAATGAAGATTTCATGGTTTTCCTTTCAATGAATTAACCTAGTATGTGAGAGAGATTTTATTCTTGTGATTGGCTCTAACGAACCACACAATAAAATTACAGGGTGTCATTTTTACAGATTTTAGTCGGTTTGAATCCCAGGTGAAACGAGTGAATTCTTAAAAATCTTTGAATGCGGTTTTATTTCTGTTCAATAATAAAGGACAGTTTCTTTGGAGTAAATTTTGCTATCTCTTCTTTAGAGTACTTTCCCTCCAGATGGCATTAAAAATTACACCCTGTATATTTATCGATGTGCACCTATCAGTATCTACGTTGGAATTGATGTGGAGGGGCAACCCACAAGAGGTGATGCGTTAATATTAACCCTGTATACGTACGTATAGAATAATAATCCTCCTTTTGTTTTCGTCGGGTGATTACGTAAGAAAAGATTTATCGCAAAAAAAATTATATGCTTTTTTGCACTTGTTGTCTAATAAACTTAAAAAAAAATATCAGAAACAAGTTTTTAGCTCTATATTCAGAAGTAATAATTGTTTATAATACTCCTTTAATTTATCAATCAAAATATAAAATGTGACTTAACAAAAATTAAATGATTAAATTGTCGTACTGTTATGTGTACACTATGGTCAAAAAGACGATCAATTACGCGGGAAAATCGGGAGCAAAAGCGACACAGGTCCTACCTCCATGACGCCTCGCGTGGTACTGAATTGTATCGCACCGTCGTCTTTATTATATTATATTATATTAGAAAAAATAGAATGGTTTAAGAAAGAAATTATCCAAATAAATTAATTTTATGCTACATTACCAATATTATGACAAGTTTTTTTCGTAATTTTTTATGATCGAGTAAAGTTTTCAGTATCGTGTTTTGATCCACAGATTTATAAAATATATTAAACAAACTTCAACATATATTTTTATCCGATCCAGACAAACAATATTGGCCGGTTGTAATGAGTTTGAAAACGCATAGATTTCGCGAATGGGGCCCTTAAATTACATTGTATTAAATTAAATTAATTTACTAAAAAATTAAATTAGAAAAACAAAAATTAAAAAAAAAAAAATTTAAATAAAACTGTATAATTAGACAAAAATGATAATTAATTTATAAGAATACTGTATGCTCAATATTTAATGATTAATGTGGTTCCCTTCTAATGTTTATTGTATGTGTGTGAAAAATTAGGTGCATGCATGTAAAATAGGTGTTATTGAGTGATAGCAGAGACTCCACATTAGAGTGACGGCATATTAAATTTAAAGTGACGACACAAGTTTTTGTGTAATTCTAAGCAAGCCCTTTCGTTTGATACCCATATTTTAGGAATGCATAAAACTACTCAGCCATGTTGAATTTAGAGTGAAGTCTTATTGAATTTAGAGAAACGACACATTTTGTCGTGTTACTCTCAGCGAGCCCTTTCAATTTATACCCATATTGTAGGAATGCACTAAAAAATAATTGGTCCACCAACTTAGGGATGGCACCATGTTGGATTTAGAATAACGTCACACAATTAACCATGCAGTGTCTTATAAGCTGAAAGTGTATACAAAATTTCAACTTAATTGGAGAAATCTGCTTCAAAATTGAGTTGAAAGATTTCACCCGAACATACATACATACATTGCAAGTTAAATAAAAGCTTTTAAAAATGGTTGAACATTAATACTCCTGTCTGGACGTAGCTTTAGAATAATAGAAAAAATACAAGTGTACATTTTTGGTTCTCAAAACAGAAGTTTTGAAGATTCCGTTTGAAGTCTTAATTATATTTCACAGCTTCTTTCTTTGCGATTGAGGTTTACTTTATGTAGTAGTAGCGCCACCTACTGCTAGCCTTTGCACGGATTTTAGAGTCTATGATAAGGGTTCTTTTTTTTTTTTTTTTTTTTTAACAACTGTCACGTTTCGCTCCCTATGTCAGCATCCAGTCTACAGAACTCATTCTGCGTTTCCGTGCTGTAGCCTGCGCACGTCGACTAAAATATATTAATTAGCTAGTTAAATTTTAAAAAGTTTAAATGGTAAAAATTGTGCATCGAAGGAAGAGAAAATTCTCAAGAAAATAATTCGAGGAGGTTGAGACATCAAATTACAAATTCCGAAGAACCCAACGGTGTTGGGACTTATTAGAAAAAATGTCGTTGACACAAAAACTACCCACATTGTATGTGCGTGTAGTCATCGAGGTTCGATGCATACAATTAATTCTCCTTAATAGTCCGTTACTCGATAATAATATCGTCGTTGGCGATTAATCTGATGTACGGTGGAGAATCTCTAATATAATTTTAGTAAATATTAGAAAAAATGTCGTTGACACAAAAACTACCCACATTGTATGTGCGTGTAGTCATCGAGGTTCGATGCATACAATTAATTCTCCTTAATAGTCCGTTACTCGATAATAATATCGTCGTTGGCGATTAATCTGATGTACGGTGGAGAATCTCTAATATAATTTTAGTAAATATTAGAAAAAATGTCGTTGACACAAAAACTACCCACATTGTATGTGCGTGTAGTCATCGAGGTTCGATGCATACAATTAATTCTCCTTAATAGTCCGTTACTCGATAATAATATCGTCGTTGGCGATTAATCTGATGTACGGTGGAGAATCTCTAATATAATTTTAATAAATATTAGAAAAAATGTCGTTGACACAAAACTACCCACATGGTATGTGCGTGTAGTCATCGAGTTTCGATGCATATAATTAATTCTTTTGATTAGTCAGTTACCAGATAATATCGCCGTTGGCGATTAATCTGATTTGCGGTGGAGACGATCTTGCACGCCGAATCCAAGATTTGAAGTGCCCGAGCTACCTCCGTCATTATCAGCCTTTTTTTTGATACAATTAATGTCCCGGAAGAGGTCTAAAAACCAGCAGTTGTCGGCTGAAGATCTAAAGAATCTAAAGATAAGCCTGTTGAGGACTATCTTGTACCCGCAATTTGCAAATATTTACTTGCTCCCTTTATTAAATTTAGAAGCAAAAGCAGCATTGGCTGAAACTCTTACCAAACGAGATTCTATACATCAACAAAGGGCAAATTGGAATCGCCTTGGCAGCTTTATCGCAAGCGATGGTAATCATTTTCAATGGAACTTTGAAGCAAAAACTTTTAAAACTGCTGAGTTACGCTTGTCGCGATAGCCAGAATAGGGAAACTAAAACTCATCGTAACATAATAATGAGTTCCATAAACGTATGCCTGCGTGACACGCTGACCAATACAAGTTGCGATGATTATCTATTGGGAGGAGATGTTGCTGAAACGCTGCAAATTGCAAAAAACGACGACGTCATCTCCGCAGCCATAGCTGCCGGCTCGAGCTCCACAGCAGAGCTACACGTACCCGCCACGTAGGACCTACCACGAACGGTCGTGGAACACTAGCAACCAGCGGAAATAAACCACCAGGTGCAGTGCGATGGACGTTTACGATATTTTCATCAAAAATGGGCTTAGATAACGAGTGATCCATTAATATTATCGTGAATAGCTGGTTACTAAAGACCTTTTAAATATCTGCCCGCTAAACAAAGTAGCTCTTGTGTTTACCCAAGGTCAATACATGGCCATAAAGATTATATTTTAGCGTTGGATAAACTATTAAAAATAAATGCTATATTCGTATGTTCTCATGAGCCAGGTAAATTTTATCACAATTTTTTTCTTGTGCTCAAGCTATACGGTGAAAATCGCTTCATACATAATTTAAAATCTTTGAATTAATTTACTACAAAACACTTCAAAATGGAAGATTACAGAACCGCTGATAAGTTAACAAAACAATGCTACATGTTATTTTTTCATCAATGTTGATAAGTCTTTCCGAAAGTACCTTCGATTTGAATATAACAACGTTTTATATGAATTCAAATATTAAACGTTTGACTTATGCACCGCTCTTTATATAAGTATTTACTAAAATATTAAAACCAGTCATGGAATTTTTACGTCGGGATAATTTTTTCATCCATAATATATCTAGATAATATATTTTACATTGGCAAAGATTGTGATGATTGTAATGAGAATGTTTGGATTACAAAACATATTTTAATAAATTTAGGTTTCATAATGCATACGGAAAAAAGGTTGCTTTGTTCCTAGAACACAATGTAAATTCCTTGGGTTTATTTTTGATACAGATAAAATTATTTTAAAACTACCCACAAAAAAAAAAAAAAAAAAAAGTTCTTAAAATAGAAAAAATAATACACAAAGTTATTCGAGCAATTTAAAATATTGTCACCAAATAAAAATCCTACTTATGATCAGGTAGTGAATTTACCCAGATATAATAAAGATGATTTTACTTGGTGGTTAAATTATCTAGAAGAGGGCTTTTCTCCTCTTAGAACAGGCCAATACACTAAAACTATCTATCCTGACGCATCATATACTGGCTAGGGCGGGTTTTGTGATGGAAAAGAGGCAGCGGGTCATTGGAAGGAAAGCGAGTCGTCGCTACACATTAATACTCTGGAATTAAAAGCAGTTTTTTCGGACTTAAAACATTCGCATAATTATGGTAGTTACGATTGTGATATATTGTTAAGAATAGATATTACCATTACCTGTATAAATAGAATGGGTAGGTAGTGTTCAGTTTTCACATATGGATCATATTACCCGAGACCAATGGAAATAGCGTGAAATGCGTAAGATCAATATCTTTACATCTTATATTACTTCAAAAGATAATATAGAAGCTGAGAGTTTGTCACGAAAACAGTTTAATGACACTGAATGGGATCTAAGTGACTATACCTTTAATAATATAACAAATAGGTTTGGAATACTATCGGTTGATCTTTTTGCAAACAGATGCAACTTATAATGTCCTATTTATGTAACCTGGAAAAATGACCCAGATGCAAAAACTCTTCAGAAAATTGTTAGTGAAAAGTCTGTGGGTATTGTGGTAGTACCATACTGGCCCACGCAACTATGGTTGCCATTGTTTAAAAGGTTGTGTTGTGATTGTATTTACTAAATACTAATTCGCTGAAATCTCCTTTCAGATCTGCGCTCAACCTTCATTAAACATTAACCTTGGTTGCCGCGAAATTGTTCAGAAAGCGTTAGTAAAAAGATCACTGTCTTCAAAGTCCGTTGAAATTATGTTGGCATCTTTGTTGGATAATTCTTACCGAGACAGTGTGAAGGAGGTATCAAGGCGTGGATTGAATATTGCAAAAATAATAATTTTAGTTTTACTCAAACTTCTAAACCAATAATTGTTCATTTTCTAACTGAAATTTTCGAAAAAGGTGCTAAGTACGGTACTATTAATAGCTATAGATCTGCATTATCATTAATATTAAACATAAATTCCCAATATGACAGGTTAAAAAGTTTCATGAAAGGAGTCGTTATGTGAAGACCAACCACATCAAGTATGATCTTACCTGGGATCCAGCAGTTGTATTGAGCTACTTACCTACAAAATTTCCTAATGAAGACCTTGACTTAAAGACTCTTTTCCAAGAAAACTGTTACACTAATAGCTCTTGTAACGGAACATCGTGTTCAAATTTTATCCGTGACAAAGATTAAAAATATTTTTATAACTAAAAAAGGTACTTATAAAAGGGTTTATAAAAACCTCTAAATTTAATAGTAAACAGACCTTGGTAAAGTTTCCGTTTTTTAATATTCGTCCAGAAATTTGTCCAGCAAAAACCTTACAGATGTAGGTATATAAATAAAACGAAAATTTAAGGAAACCTGATAATTTGTTTATTAGTTTTAAGAAACATATAGGTTTCCAAACTTTAAGTCACTGGGTTAAAAACACTTTAACTCTCAGTGGTATTGATGAAAATATTTTTAGTGCACATAGTACATGACATGCTGCTACATTAAGAGCTATTTATTTAGGAGTTTCTATTGACCTATCAAAAAGACTGCAGGATGGTCGGATTCTTCCTCAGTCCTTGCTAGAAATTATAACAAACTTTGTAACGAAAAATAATTTGCCTAATCATTGTTGAATTGTTTTCAATAAGTATGTTTATTTACTATTGAAGAGTTTTACCTTACTACTCTGCCAATTCATTTCACTATAACTAATCTTTAAACATCCTACATAAAGTAAACCTCAATCGCAAAGAAAGAAGCTGTGAAATATAATTGAGGATCAAACGAACTTCTAAAGTGAAGTTCGATCCTAATTATGTGAACAGCTTCTTTCGAAGCGATTTAATATAAACCCACCCGTTATTATGCTTTGAAATAAGCATAATATGAATATGTTTCAACATGGAGTAATTTCAATTTATATTTGTATTTTACCCAACCCCAATATAGTGAAATGAACAAACAGGAATAAGACAGATTGACTTTAAACAAAATGAGTTCTGTAGACTGGATGCTGACATAGGGAGCGAAACGTGACAGTTGTTAAAAAAAAAAAAAAAAAAAAAGAACCCTTATCATAGACTCTAAAATCCGTGCAAAGGCTAGCAGTAGGTGGCGCTACTACTACATAAAGTAAACCTCAATCGCTTCGAAAGAAGCTGTTCACATAATTAGGATCGAACTTCACTTTAGAAGTTCGTTTGATCCTCAATTATTATAAGAATGAATTTTTTAACATGTTTATGACTAAAGCTAACCTTAGTAGAAACTATTTCTGGTATTAATGTTCTAGAACGCCTTTGATCGGCGAAATATCATTATTAATGATGACTTCATCCATAAATTTTTATTAAAACATTAAGCTCATTTTCCATAACTGCTTAATAGGACAATAGAATATATTTTAAGCTGCTGTCTTTGTCTGGTCGATTTATGTCGCGTTTCAATATTAAAAAAATGTAGTAAAATTAGTAGTGTAAAACGGGCGTCAATTTACAATTTATTTACAAGGCGTCACTAAAAACGTTTTGATAATCGATATCCTGTCATTTAAACGACTACCGACTAATTAGAAGGTTACTTATATATAACGATTCGGCACCTTTTTTGTATGGAAAATGTCCTCGTTTGTATTTCAATAACTATCTATCAGTTAACATACTGTCAGTGAACGGATTCGTAGCTGGTATTGAATATGGAACGTTATTATTAACCGACTATTCGTTGGTCGTCGCTTTTACTCATGACACTTCCGTCGAATATTGATAGGTACCCGAGATTGGTTATCAAAGCGTCGAAGGGATAAGTTCGGAAGTACTTTTAACAATGCTGAAATATCCAAAACTTAACATATGAGCGACTGTTGCGACGCAGTTGTTACTACTGGCCGTAGAAGCTATTGGCTACGGGTTTTATTTCCAGGTGCATTGTGTTACAACTTATGCAAATAATCTGTGTGTACACCTATCTAATGTCTAGTACCTGTGACAAAATCATTTTATCAAATACTTTATGGCCTATAACTATAAAATTACTTAATAAATACTTAATCTAGTCACAATGCTATTAAGTGTCTAACAATTATTAACTATTAAAGTTAAACGTCAAGTAATGGAACTTGAAATTGGTAGAAATAAAACCATTATTTTTCATAATGTCAGTCGAATCTACAACATAGT
Organism: Stenoptilia bipunctidactyla; assembly: GCA_944452665.1. Lineage (NCBI taxonomy): Eukaryota > Metazoa > Arthropoda > Insecta > Lepidoptera > Pterophoridae > Stenoptilia > Stenoptilia bipunctidactyla. The sequence continues at coordinate 15,742,842 of OX101741.1, forward strand.
CTTTATCACTACACCAGCGCTAATTACTTCATAATTCACTAAAGGGGTAATGTGTTATAACTTTCTTTTCGTTACGTAAATCCACAACACTATAAAATGTTTTTATGTTCTAATTACTTTACAAATTAAATTAAACCTACCCCGCTATAAAACTGAATAAATAGCCCAAAGGTTAATTAAAAAATGTTAATTTTTATAACAAAGAAATGGCTTTAATAATGGTTGTTATTACGACAAGAAAAGTATTTTAAATAACCTCTCGTTATCGCTTTTATACAGCTCGTCGTTAATTCTTGGTTATGATATTATACTATTTATTCTTTATATATAAATCCATATAAGTCTTTAGGATTTCGTGAATTATTTCGTGATGATGAGGCATTGACAGAGCAACGTTGTCTGTCGGTCACTAAGTCACTCAATCACTCAGTGACTGAGTCAAAAACGGAGCAGTTTTATAAACTTTTATTATGAATAGTGAAAGTTTAAGACTATTGGCGATGGGGTAAACCTATCTACCTCAGACGCCACTGGTCGCGGGTTCAATTCCCGCATGGAACAAGAAAATAAAACTGTTCCGTGTCTGAGTGTTTATCTATTTATGTATTTATATTCTAGGTTCCCCCCTAGTTCGCTACATGGTATCCCATAACACAAGCTATGCTTACTTTGGTGCCATGTAGTTGGTGTGATTGTCTGGGGATTTTATATTTTTATTTATTTTAAGCTAATGTTCTGGAGACCATACCTTGGAATCTAGAGCATATTTAGACCCAAAGCAGTCAACAAAAGTTTGTTTTCCTAACTAGTCCGGTTAAGACTTGAACCCAGAGCCTCTCATATCACGGCGGAAGCCCGCAAGATGGAGGCCGAAACCAAAACTTAACTTTAGGGTCCGTGGGATAAGCCGCTTTTGTACGAGTCCCTCGAATTTCAATTTAGTATCAGCCGATTTCTCCAGAATAAAAGTTATTGGTATGAGATACAGTCGACGAAAAAAGCGTTTTTGAATTATGTTTGAATTTATGTTTCATTTTTTAATCTAGGTATTGACTTACTTACTAAATATAACTCATTATTATAAGCTTGCTGCTACAATTTCGTTTCTTAAAATACTCAATTTAGTCCCGTTCAAAAACGAGTCGTCGTCACATCGTCCTACCAGACCAGTTTAAACCAAACGCCACATGACCTTCTTAACTAACGCTATCGCGCAAAGGATTGAAAACAAAGTTCAGGTAAACCGACATAATTGTCAACTCTGAAGCAAAGTAGTCGTCGTAATAAATTAATGGTCGGCAGTCACCTGTCCTCGGATCTACCGATCCGAACAATGACCAACCTAACATATCGAATGATATGCACAAAAGCCATAGTCTTAGATCACGATGACTTCAGTTTATAAACATAAGTTATTTTTAAACAATTAATGAAAACCTAGAACTTTCTTTAATTAATAATGTAAAAAGATATTTATTAAAAAGTATGTATCCTTTTGTGTACTAAAATAAATTGTCAAAGGAGTTTTATGTCGACAAAGTTCTCCTCAAAAATGAATTCAAAAAGCTAAAATTGTCAAAAATTAGAAAGCCATACTGTTATGGTTTTGCGCGCAGTCGGTGTATAAATAAAAATATGTATTTGAATTAATTTATTCATGCATCTTTCTACTTCAATTTTAAAATTACTTAGTTAACTAGTAGCTTCTACGTAACTTTTCTTTCCATAAAATAATATTATTCAAATGTACAATTCTTTTCAATACAATTATACAAAGTGTAAGTAAATAATAAGATTATTTATTTATTTACAGTTTATTGCATAGTAACAAATAATATATATACACAACAAGGAAATGAAATAACTCAACCGTAACACAATTGGCGTTCTTATCGCTAGGAAGCGATTTCTTCCGGACAAACAGATAGATTAGCGTGTTCTAACATATAAACAAACAAATCTAAAGCATTGTTACAATAGTAATAATATGCAATTTATTTTTAAAAGTTTTACATTTTAACTTAGATTACAAATGCGAAAATGGTTTGAGGTGTTAGGGGTAGTAGCACATTAAATATGTTTTATTCAGAAGTCGTTTGGCAGTCACATTAAGATCTCCTGGCATACCACCTACTGACTTAACCATCTTTACCGACTAGATCTCATTGATCTAAATTAAACAAAACCCGCGCTTAATGTTTGAATGTCTACTACCAAACGCTTATCGAGAAACTTCCTAGCGTTTAATTTGAATCACTAGAACCTCTTTCAACGATTTACTGACAATAAAAATAAGCTCCAGACCTTTAAAAAAGAGTAGGTGGTTTTTTTATTCACAATTTTTTTTACTTTATAACTGCAAAGATTTCTTTTTAGAGACTGAGCCCGTGTGTGTTTTCAATCTCACCGGATGACCAGTGCGAATGAGGTGGAAGATGTAAGCACTCGGGCTTAGGAGACTTAGGATCAGCAGGTGCCACAATAATAGTAGTAATAAAATATTATCTATCTACATCTGTACTAGGGAAAATGGATAGTTAGTAAGTGCTGTCGAAGATTTATTAATATTAATAATTTTGATTTTGTAAGAAACGCCGATCTTTAAGATTTATTAATAGTTAAAGATTTTGAGTAGGATTTTTTTGATCACTTCTTATTGGCTCCGCCACTAATAACCAACCACCCTGTATAAAGCTCAAGAGTTCGTTTGTTTGGTTGAAAGCGCTTATCTCAGAAATTACTGGTCCGATTTGAAAAAAATATTTTTGCGTTGAGTAGTTCATTAATTGCGAAAGGCTAGGCTTTATGCTGGAGTGCCCACGGGAACGGTAGTAATGCAGGTGGAACTGCGGGGACCGGCTAGTAGTGTAATAAACGCGACAAATACGGTCAAAAACGTCTTTATAATACCAGTTGTTAAAACATTAGAATTTACCTTTTAACTGCCAAGTACTCGAAGCGGTACACGCGAAGCTTCACCGAAGTCGTGCTCATATAAATGGTCCGCAAAGTCAGCATGACTTCATACTTGCTCTATTTTCATGAACTGTTAAAGCGCATTTAAAATTATATAAACCAGCTCTCAAACTCTGTAACTCGTACGCCACTTCCAAAATATATCTACCTACCAACTTTAATACCGACTTTATGCTTGTCTTCAAAATTAGTTTAAACATTATGACAGTTTTCGTACTAAACAGAAAATAACTATTTCAATCACGTAGACGTATCTTAGCTTCGTTACATCTGTGCAACTAAGTTTAATTGTTGCGGCTCACATGTTTGTTTGACTGAAGTTGGCTCAAGTTTTTGAAGTTTGTTGAGTATATCATAACAAGTGCCTGATTAAGAAAGGGTTGAATTTAATTAATAACTTTATGCGTTGTACAGATTTATTTAATTAAAAGAGTGCTTAATTATTCATTTTTGTGAATAAATGAATTATGCTAAAACAGCACGAGGAAAAGAGAAAGTTTGTTCAACCGCAAAAATACACCATCGAAAACGTTTAATTTTCCATAAACCATGATATTCGTAAGTGTCATTCAAGAAATAAAATTATGTTGATTAAAGACGTTTATTTTCTAGATTGCGGATAAACAATTTTCTTCTAATGGTTTTTCAGATAATCATCTTTGGCCCTCTGTATCATTCGCCATTCGACAATCATAATGAGACAATCATTACGTATAACAGCCAAATAACAGCAGCTTTCGTTCTATTGTTTATTATGTTTTACACACACGTTAAAGTCGGAGCTGGCCGACTAAGGTATACGAATAAGAGTAATAAATAATTTAACCATGCGTTATTTACCTCAGTAAATTATTTTACAAACACATATCAAACAGATTGAAAATAATAATAATAGATTCAGTTTCATGATACTGACAATAATTTAAGCCGAAGGCATAAAATTATCAACAGCTTGTTGTATATTTGTATAGCTTCTAATAAGAAGTTGCTTTGTAGTGCAAGCTGATAAGAGATACACTAGGATTGTTAATCTTCCCGTGTGGAGTTGCTGGTTTCCCATTGGGCGCGTCAGCAGGGGGTGGATAGGGTAATACCCCCAGAAATGGGGGGTATCGTTTCGACGGCGTGGAATCAAAATCAGCTGCAGAAAATCAATTTCCCCCGCGTTAGTTCCCCAAATAAGAATCAGTGGCTTACTTTGGGGAACCGATGAAGGCATGAGGAGGGGAGCGCTGGTTTGAGCCACCAGCTGCTCGGAGAGACGGCAGGCTTGGAATGCTTCGACTTCCGAGCTGTCGGCCAACCCGTAATCCTGGGCAGAAACAGGACCGGGGGCCTAACGGCTGCGAGGACGACAACCTCTGTAAAAAATTACCCCAATCTGCCGCCCTGCTCAAGGGAGTTCGCTGAGGTGCGGCGTGCCTGGTGTTCTCGGCACACTGCACGTTGAGGGTTCCGCCGATGGCGTCGGCGGTTTCGCGGTTAAATGCTAGTCGGTTAAAGTCCAGACATAACTTTGTCCCTCCCCCGGGCGTCATCGTATCCATGGAGGATTTCCCCAAGTAAAAAATAATAATTGCTATATAAAATATAGCAATTGTATATACCTAAAATATAGCAAATGCTAACAATAACAGGGAAAATGCCGTGTACATAAAATTTATAGTTACTAAAAATCCATGACAAGCAATTACTTCTAAACAAACAATACCATATAATACAAAATCCCAAATATATTTCTATATTTTATTAAGATTTCAACACAGAAGGAAACGAGATTCAAAGCGAAAAACCCCGGTCTCAACGATCCTAAATAAATATTACTTCTATGCTATATAAAAATGCCAGAAGCAGAGTTTGGATGTAGGTCGGTATATAATATTTTGATTTCAAAAACAACATTTCATCATATTTAGCGAAGAAAATGTAACCATTTTGTATAAAGCTTTTTCGTGTAAAACTTTAAAGCTAAGAGCTTTTTGAATGAATCGATTTCAAAGAATATATCTATATGAACATTTAATGTCGATACTTTTATCGTTTGTACTAAATTATCGTCCTACGTACATCAAAATATCGTAAAAATGTTATGATATTATTATTTGATGTGTTGTTTTGTTCCAGACTTTGCCTTAAAGGCGTCTGAAAATTCAGATCAATCCGTTATTTTATTTCTGCTGAAAAGAACTACAAACATATTTGTAAATATAATCATAAAATTATTTTACATTTAAATTAAATTATAGTTAACGCAAAATACTTATTAATAATTTGTTTTTTAAAAGTTAAAATATTTGTATTGAACAGGTCGATGTCAATATCCTTGCACATTTCGTTAAACAAAGTTATCACGAAAGTAAATTGTTTATGAATTTATTATTTAAATAAAATATGTAGTAGGTACATACAAACGATTTATTAAAGTTATTATTTTAGATTTACATGCGTACTGTGAACAAATGACGGTTGCAGAGAGAACCACTTACTTACTTAGCTACCTAAGTAAGTAAGTGGTTCTCTCTGCAATCGTCATAACCACTTACTTACTTAGCTACCCTAGACATTGTTGACTTTTATATTTTTTATTCTTATTATATTTAAAAGGTAATTGCATATACTTAATATAACTGTATTACGTAACTAATATTTTAAAGCTAAAAACAAACATATTTATCTTATAATTATATATATTTATGAACAGACTCCCCCTACAAACTCGTGCCACAATTTTTTTTTTATGTGACTAAGCCCGCGTTTGACCTCAATCTCACCTGATAGTAAGTGACGATGAGGTCGAAGATGAAAGCACACGGGTTTAGGAAGGAACTGGCTCTTTATACAATATTGCCGGAACACATTACCGCCGGAGCGGTAACATTTGGCGGCAGACTTTATATAAAGGGTGGTCGCTAGCCAGGCGGACCCAGAAGGGATCCTACCACCAAGTAAGTTAAGATTTTTGTATTTTAGTTATATTAGTTTTATTACTTTTTATATACTTAAATTAATTACCTGTATGCTGTGAAACTCTATAAATGGCTAGCTCTATAAACCTAAGATAAGTTACAGATGTAATATACGGAGCGGTAATATTTTGCGGTATATTTAAGGGTGGTTGCGAGCCATTCGAACCCCGACGAGCTCCTACCACCAAGCCACTCACACGAATTAGTCGCCTAAAAATAAAATTATTTTTTAGACGACCACTTTGGCGATGAGGTAACACTGTCTGCCTCAGACGTCAGTGGTCGCGGGTTCGATTCCCGCATGGATCAAGAAAAAGAATGTCCCGGGTCTGGGCGTTTATCTATACATATATGTATTTATATTCTAGGTTCCCCCCTAAATCGATACATAGTATCCCATGTCACAAGCTCTACTTAGTTTGGGGCCATGTAGTTGGTGTGATTGTCTGGAGATTATTATTTATTTATCTATGAAGACCACCTGCAGAAAAGTTCAGTTTTCTTATATCTAACGAGCGTTTGCCCGCGACTTCGTACACGCATAAACTCAAAAGTCCTATTTTCCGTTCCCGTGGGAATTCTGGGAATTCCTTCTATTATATAAAAAGACATTTATTGAGGAACCTTTATACCAGGTATCACATCCATGCACTCAAAGAATAAGATTTTATCATACAAACTAAAACATCATATTTCCCGTTCCCGTGGGAATTTCGGGAATTCTTTTCATTACACAACCAATTTCTATTTGAAGAACTTTTATGCCAAGTATCATATCCATGCAATCAAGGAATAAGATTTTTCATACAAACTAAAAAGTCCAATAATTCCCGTTCCCGTGGGAATTTCGGGAATTCCTTCCTTAGTGCATCCCTACATAGAATGTATGTTCCAAATTTCAGCTCTCTACGCCCCGTAGTTACGGCTGTACGTTGTCTATCAGTCACTGTGTCACTCAGTCACTCAGTCAGTAACGGAACAGTTTTATATATATATATTTATAAATGTTATTCAAAAACATGTAAACTGCAACTCCTGATTAAGGTCAACAATCAATCAACAATACTCAAAACATAACATTAATAATGATAAAAATAGAGACTTTTGATTTAAAAATGTCCAGTGAAGAAATTCAGCATTCCTCAACTCTACTGCTTGGACACTAAAAGACCACTGGTTGGAATACTAATCTATTTATATTTTTATTTATATATTAAAAAGAACCCTTAACATCCATTTTCCAAAATATATCTGTACCCATCATCTATTAATAAAAAATAAGGTTAATAAAAAATTTCGGCCAATATATTATGTCCATGGTACAAGTGGTACCCAAAACGTTGAGAATGATCTCGCATGTTTGGCGGGTAACTAAATGTATATGTCGCAGTCATCTGGATGAATTAGCCACTCAATTGGACGCCTAGACCGAATCAACGGCCTAGGCCGATAGTTGATTGAACACGAAAAACTCAACGTTTAACAACTTGGCGTGTTGAAAGTTAGCCCCTTGAAGATGGCTGACCAAAATTCAGCCAAGTGATTTAAATTTGGTACAGTTTTGGATAAAGTAATAAAACAAGTAGGTCATGGTAAAATTATCTGTCATGACGGGAAAACCAGTCAAGCAAAATTTTTTTTTATAAGTTTTTTTTATTTATTTCAATTACAAGGAAATAAAATCCATTGTGGCGCACCGCCGGGTGCTGCCGCACCACGCTCGCTTCGCTCTCGCTATAAATATAATAAAATAAGTTCCGTTTTAATGTTTTAATATTTAAACCAAACATCATAAATTTAACAATATCCAATTTAACTAAATGGCTAAACAACGTTTAGGCAACTGGTTAAACGTTGCGATCAACGACTTGACTAATTGTCCGCCGGTTGAAACGGCCTAGGCGTCCAATTGAGTGGCTAATTCAACCAGCTGACTGCGACATATACATAGGCAGCACAATTCGTCTGCTAAGCGGTTTCCACAAAAAAAGCAACGTACTTCCACCTTCACAAACTCCAACGTTTTTAACACAAACTTTAAATATTAATTCCTAGAATCCACATTACCTGAAAAACTTCAATACAAACTCATTTAAAATTTACATATTCTTTTGAGTATGGAAGTTAATAAATATTTTTAACTTTCCACTTAGCCATTCAGTATTTCCGATTCTCGTGAAGTTCATGAAGGAAGTAGGTTAGACCGATATAGATCGGAAGTAGAAATCGATAATTACATAACGTATGCTTTGCAATGATTAGTTTTTATAGCGGCGTATTTCTAAGCAAAATGTCTTAAATGAGCTGAGCAGTGAATACCAGTTTTGCGCAACGGTTTGGTGATACTCGTATTATGTAATACAAAAAGTATGTACAAATAATACAAAATTGTAACTTGAGGAACAAGAAAATTTTAGAAGCTAAATACATTATGCAAAAATGGCTGCGCGGTACGATAAATCTATGGTACGATAAATTTTTACAACAATAGGCATGGTGACTAATTTTGAAAAATGCTTTTATAATGTTCTCATATATCTACTAATTAAAAAAATATGTTTATTTTTGTTTAAAATATCATTTTCTATTCAAAATAATTAAGTTTTAATTTTAATTTCATAAATAAGCCTTAGCATAATTTTGCCTAATTAAGGTTTTTAGCCTAGAAAGTAAGACATCGCTTTTTGCGATAAGAACTCCAAGTTGTATTTTCTAATCAAAATTTTTTCCTTTAAATATATTTTATGTACTATAAACTGAAGTAAAAATAAATATACAGACGTAAATGCTCTACTCTATTGCTAAAAATTCACCGCGTAAAATATCATATCATCAAATTTTTTTACTTTTCTTTAAATTCATATGAGTAGTTTAAAACGCGTAGGAATTTTCAAAACATGACGAATATTATTATAATAAAAAACACTCGATATTCGGGTGGTGGCCACAGGGCTGTAACTGACTATAACTGACAAATAACCGGGGTGCGATATAATATAACCCGGTTATAAAAGCTAGCCAAGTTAGGGAACACGTTCTTTACAAAGTATCACAAGCTTTACATGGTACCTATGGTCATTATTAAAAAAATGTAATTGAAAACTTTTCCAAGTTCCTGTTTCAATGTTTAATTTTCCAGCCAGTTGTTACGTTTTACATCGTGTTACATTGGGGTGGTCCCAAGAATGAGTAGGTGAGTATTGAGTCATAGTCATTAGCTTCCGGTGGGCGCATAAAGTATGAGATAAGCGTTTTATGATCCTTTTGGTGACAAACTTTTGGCATACTGTGACGTAAGTCATAAGTGCGCACTTACACTAAGCTTATATGTAGATATGTTTTAAAAGGATTTTAAAAAGCCGTATTATGAAAACTTTCTTGAGCATTGATCGTGACTCAAGAAACAGTTGAACTGACAAACAATCTATACTTAAATTAACTTTAGAAACGGGATATTTACCATGTTTTTCATTTATTTTGAGTTCTCGATAAAAGATCCGGTTCACATACGAGATGGAATATGAAAAAGTGATGTCATTTCTAGACGTTCTGCTGAAGGTCAACCAAGACGGTTCATTAAGTCATTCGGTGTATAGAAAGCCAACTCACACAGACCGATACCTTCATGCAGACTCCCATCACCATCCACGACAGCTTCATTCTGTAGTAACATCTCTCACAAACCGCGCATACGACCTGTGCGACAAACACCACCTACCAGACGAACTGATGCATGTCAAAAAGGTACTACAAAATAATGGTTACAAAGTAAAAGCCGGGCCAACTAAACAGCAGACTACACATAAACAGCGCAAGCACAAAGTTGAGAGGCAACCAGCATTCCTGCCTTACATTAAGGGAGTGACAGATAAGGTCGCAAACATACTACGTAAATTCTCAGTCAACACTATCTTCACCCCCCTCAAGAAAGTAAGTCAAATGTTGCGTTCACCTAAAGATAACTTCCCCTTGGATAATCCTGGTGTTTACAAAGTGGATTGCAGCTGCGGTTTATCATATATCGGCCAAACTAAACGTACAGTCGCTTGTAGAATAAAGGAGCACATTAGAGCTGTAAAAAACAATGACTCGAATAAATCAGCCATAGCACAACATCTACTCGAAGCTGGAACACAACATTGGATCGAACTACATAAACCTCAGGTAATCTCAACTGACAAACATTACATACCTAGATTGGTCAGAGAGGCTATTGAGATTACCAAATATCCTAATTTCAACCGTGAAGACGGTTTCCATCTTTCTACTGCATGGAATCCAGTGGTCCAGCTGTGCAAAAGTCCATCTCAATACAAAAAGAATGCACCAGTCGATACTGTGAGTTTTGCGTGTCGAAAACAAAATCGAGTTTTAACTTTAAGTGAAAACAAAAACAGTGACAATAGTAGTGGTAACCAAAGATCGAAACGCAAAATAAAGCGGGTAGACAGATTTGTTTGCCCGTGAATAAAAAACACGCTTACCCGCATCTTCAGTACCGTCGTGACCATGGCGCTTGTAACAGTGCCGAAATATCGAGAACTCAAAATAAATGAAAAACATGGTAAATATCCCGTTTCTAAAGTTAATTTAAATGTTAATGACCATGCCAGTTTAAAAACTTAAATCTATACTTAAGTTGAGTTCAAATCGAAGTAAGTTTTTATAGTGCGGGCCTAAATATTTGAAGTATCAATACACATTTTTACTATTATTATCAAGAAAATGGTTAAGAAATATGTTATAATATTAATTACAAGGTATTGAACCTGACGCACGTCACTGACGCTAGTTGGTGAATGTTTTGAAGGGCACCAAAATGGTTCAAAACTTCTATTTTTTTTTTAAATCTTAGCTCTAGTAACGTGGTTTGTCTATAATTTATAAAGATTTTTACATGAATATGGCCTCACAAATTTAAGAAACGAGGTATTGTCCTAAGTTTTTACGTTTCATTATTTTAAATTAAATAATTTAACATCACCTGACACTAAGCCCGATTTCACCGATTTCCTCCTGAGCCTAGATTAATAAATCTCGGACCTGACTGAAGAAAAATTTGAAGGTGGAACTCGTGTTATCGAGTAAGCCGAGTTCAACTCGAATTGATCGCTTTTTCTTACACGGTGAAATCGAGGCCAAGTCGCGCAAATGCCAATGAGAGGTTTTCTGACAGCTCTTTAAAAAAACAAAACTGTACAAAATTGGTACAAAACGCTTCGATAGATGGCGCTTTACAAAAGGCGAAGGCGAAGAATTTATTCCACACTGCGTTTTTTAAAGTAAAATAAATAAATTGACGTCTGTATCAGAAATTGAACGTATAAATAACCATCGATGGTAGATACCACTTACCTACATTATAGTATACAGACTTAACGCTTTCGGCTTGTTAAAAGTGCCATCTATAGAGGTTTTTTGAACTAATTTTTGTGAGCTGTCAGAAAACTCCCCATTAGGACATCTATACCATGTCATAATGTTTTAATGGCGGATTTGTTCGAATGAAAATCGCCCGAGAGATTGCATTGTCTCTCTCTATTAGGATGATAGATGAGACACAGCTAAAGCTAATTGTGGCATATACTATTACTGGTCATTCTTCGATTACATTTCGAATCGGTCATTCTGTTGGTGTAGTCCACACAACAAAGGTCACTGGCTAGCACCAGCCAGCACCGTCTGCCGAGTTAAATTTAATTTAGGTCAACCCGAATTCGAATTTAGAAAACAATGTGAATCTGAGAATCGAACTTTAAAGTGCTCATGATTTATTGTAGTAGGAATATTTCATCCATACTATTTAATAAAACGGAACTTGACAAAAAAGCCATTGAAAAAAAAAACAATTTATCATTGCTTTTTCGAATTTTGATTTCCAAAAACTTAAAGCAGATTCCAGCCTGACAAAAAATCCCAATTTATTAGTGCAAAACATAAATGATTAAATATCCGTTTTAATTTATCTTAAATTCTCGATGGTCGTTTTTTTTTCTAACTTTATTAAATAAAAATGTTTGCTACCTTTAACGAGGTTAAATTCAAACAATCCTTAAAGCTTCTTCAAAACTTTTTGTACGAAATTTTCCATTCTTTTTCATCTGAAAAATCTACTCAAGTACATTAAAATTATTTGAAGGAGCTTACGGGATCTTTTATAAAAGCAAATTGATTAATTAAAGTATCATGACCAAGATCCTTTTAGTAAGAAATCTTTATAATTGATTCCATTGAAAAAACAGTAAGTAAGTACTTAAACTCTGAAAAACAAAATATTTTTTTACAAAAAAAGAACAGATATTTTTATTAAATTTACAGTTCAGTATTCAAGGTTATCTCCTCGTCACCAAGAGGAGAGGCTCGTAGCCCTGCAGTGGGCTTATTACTCGGAGATGTGATGATGTGATGATAGAATCGTTATTTCTATATTTAGTATGAATAAACGGCTGTTATTTTTATATTAAAGAGAAGCCCGAGTTTGACCTCAATCTCACCTGATGGTAAGTCAAGATGAGGTCGACGATGACAGCACATGGCTCTAGGAAAGAACTGGCTCCTCATTAAACATTGCCGGAACACATCACTGCCTGAGCGGTAATATTCGACTGCAGATTTTATATGAGGGGTGGTTCTAGCCAAGCGGAATTATACCACCAAGCGGTGGTCACTCGGAATAGTCGCCTTTTACGACACGCTTATAGGGTGGTAGGGCTATTCTAAGCCGACCCCACGCGGTATGTCAATTAAGGACGTATTCTCTCAATAATGTGGTTTATTTTCGTTTGCGTTTCCTTTCTGCTACAGATCAATGTCAAAAACATAAAAAATAAACTTGCTGAATAGTTTTTTTCAGAATTGTTTACTCGCTCAAGATTTGTTGATTTAAATAAGATTTGTTTATTAAACGAGGCAACGTGCAACGCCAGACATTTAAAATGAGTTAGTGTTGGTATTGAACATTTTGCAGTCACTTTTTAATACTGAAAGTAACAAACTTTCTACGTTGTCTGACACGTTTTGAAAAATCTTTCTAAAGGCATTTGTTCACATTGGTGTAATGTAACATGTAATGCAATGATCTAGACGTCTTGCACCTTTTTTGTTAAGGACCAGCATTACAATACAAATGTGTACCTGGCTTAAGCTGTACCTAGATTCTGAGAAGGGGTGCAAAAAAACGTTTTTAGTGTAAGTTTATTGAGAAAAGCTTCTAGAACCCGTCAATTTACTACAAATATTTGCCCCGACAAGACAATAGTTTATTATTTAAACAAGAAGGTTTAGACGAAGTCAACAAATACAGCACAACAAAGTATTATTTACTTTGTTTTGGTAATTTCTCCTTTATTCGGCGTTTATTCATCACGGTCAAGAGTTTGGAACACTGCAAACATTTTACCAAAACTACCTAGTAAATAAAACAAATTATTTACTGTTGTATTTTTTATTAATAATATCTATAGCTTGCTGAACCTCAATGTCAGCTGGTAGTAAAAGTTGAAAACGAAAGAATGTGTATCCTTAAAGGGTGGAGCTGGTTTTGCATTAACACATACATACATAACGTAACGCCTGTATTCCTTATGGGTTAGGCAGAACACCAGAAGCCATAAGCTTGGAGGGATTATAGTGATAAAGAGAGACTTGAAGTGATATCGCGTACAAAAACGTCAATAAAACCTCCGTCCCTTAACTGACTTTTACAGTATGCCCGGGATGAGAAGCAGCTGGAATATTCTATATTTTTCTTTTACTCCCAGCCCATGAAACATCATAATAAGACAATTTTTACATACATACATACATAAATAACGTCACGCCTGTATCCCTTATGGGGTAGGCAGAACACCAGAGGTAACAAGACCATCTGATGTCACGTTTGACAACTTTGGTATTATTAAGATGAAGAGACTATTGTAGTGACAGGGGGTCAGCCTATCGCCCACAAAAACGCCTTTAAAACCTCTGTCCCTTAACTGACTTTTACAGTACGCCAGGGAAGAGATGCAGCTGGCACATTCTACGTTTTTCTTTCGCTTCCAGTTCAGCATGGAAGTAAAAATTTTTACAAACCTATTAAATAGACTGAAGTAACATAGTTAAAAGCACTAGTCAGCTCCTAAGCCCGTGTGCTGTCAGCGACCTCATCTTTACTTACCATTAGGTGAGATGCAGATTAAGCGTGTTACCACACCAATCGATCGATCGTCGATCGACCGTCGATCGAAGGTAGAATGGATTAGTCGACGTTTTACTAGGCCATAAAACCGGTCTACGTCGATCGATGCCGTCGGATGATCGTCGATCGAACGTCTATCGATGGTAGAATGGATTAGTCGACGTTTTACTAGGCCATAAAACCGGTCTACGTCGATCGATGCCGTCGGATGATCGTCGATCGAACGTCTATCGATGGTAGAATGGATTAGTCGACGTTTTACTAGGCCATAAAACCGGTCTACGTCATTCGATGCCGTCGGATGATCGTCGATCGAACGTCTATCGATGGTAGAATGGATTAGTCGACGTTTTACTAGGCCATAAAACCGGTCTACGTCGATCGATGCCGTCGGATGATCGTCGATCGAACGTCTAACGATGGTAGAATGGATTAGTCGACGTTTTACTAGGCCATAAAACCGGTCTACGTCGATCGATGCCGTCGGATGATCGTCGATCGAACGTCTATCGATGGTAGAATGGATTAGTCGACGTTTTACTAGGCAATAAAACCGGTCTACGTCGTTCGATGCCGTCGGATGATCGTCGATCGATGCTAGAATGGACTAGTCGACGTCGATCGATTGGTGTGGTAATATTCTAAAAGTGGACTAAGTCAGCAAAATAAATCCCACGTTATCAATATACATATAATAAAACAGTAAAAAAAACGTGTCTGTACATTTAATATTTTTGAAAAAAAAATTATCCAGGGTTATAAAGAAATGAAAAAAGAGTAAGAATCTGAAAAAAAAAATTTGTCTGTTTGTTTGTAAGTTTGTCTGTTTGCACACGCTAATCTCTGGAACCGCTGGACGGATTTGAATGAAACTTTTTTTGATGTATAGCTGTGAAGCTGGGGCAACATATAGGGTATATTTTATTTCGGTTACTGGAACACCTGATGCAGAACCCTTAAGGGATCATCAAAACCGTAAGAAATATAGATATGATGCCTTAACAAAAGTTGTCCAGGATGATGAGCAGATTCTGCAGACATAAAAAAATCTAGGATCTAAAAAAATTGTAATACATTTTTAAAAGTTATGCCTAAAACTTACTAGAATATAGTGGAGATGTTCGCATACAGATCAGAAGTACTCATAGCTCAGTTGCGCGTAGACCGACCATGAGTCTAAGGTCGTGGGTTCGATCCTGCTCGCGTAATTTTTTTTTAATTATATATTTTTTTATTTTGTATCAATCTTTACCATGCATCTATCTTTACATACATATGTATATATAAAACAGTAAACAATAACGTGTGAACATGAAATATTTTTACAAAAAAAATATGTACCTAAGGTTATTAAGAAATGAAAAAAAAAAGTAAGAATTTAAAGAAAAAAATGTCCTTTTGTGTCTTTCTGTTTGTTGTTCTATTCTTCTGACATCTGTGGCTGACATATAATATTATAATAAATCCGAAAGATAGTTGGTATGTAGTATAAAAGTTTACTATGTTGATAGGGCTAAATCATTAATAAATAAAGCTTCTTGCTAGATTTAATGTAGGTAGTGTACATACAGAGATATATTGTAAAAAAGTTAAACGTAAAATGAACTCAATATCGTTTAGGTTTTCTTTATTGATCGTTTTTGCCTCTTGGAAGTCAGAACCCGTAGAATTCTTCAGAATAAAAAGTGGTGTAAGTGTCAAAACTCAACACAGGACTTTATGAACTACCATACCAAATTACCTTAAAATTGGCTAAGAAGAACAGCCAAACATATAGGTTACTAAACATATTATACACTGATAATTGCTAGACGGATGGATTTTTGCTACTCTTTCACGCAAAAACTACCGAATGGATTTTTATGAAACTTTACAGTAATATAGCTTTACCTAGAATGTGCCTTTGTAATGTATTGGTTAGGAGTTATACCTACATATTATTTGGGGGAAGATTCTTCCTGTTTATTTTTTTAGATAGGACCTTGGAGAAGAAAATAACCTATTCGAAATACTAATTCAATGCAGACGAAGTCGCGGGCACCATCTATGTAATAAACCTACCTACATATAAACCTACTCTTATACATACTAAAATAATCTTATACATATATACAAAGGCTGCAAACTGGACGGCAGCGACAGCGACAGCGAGAGCGACAGCGGCGCGGGCAGCGACGCGAGCAGCGATTTCCGCGACACGATAGAAAGTATTGAGTTTGTATGAAACCGCGACAAATCGCTCGAGCGCCCGCTGGCGTCGAGAACGGCCTAGCAGGGCTAGCAACCATCGATAAATAGTCGAATCGACAAGATCAATATTATTTTGTTATTTTATCCTATTATCTATACTTATATATAAAGCTGAAGAGTTTGTTTTATTGTTTGTTTGAACGCGCTAATCTCAGAAACTACAAGTGGGATTTGAAAAACTATTTTTGCATTTGATAGCCCAACTCTTGAGGAAGGTTATATTTTATCCCGAAATTCCCACGGGATCAAAAGTTACGCGGGTAAAACCGCGCGCGGTGGCTAGAGTAAGCTAATATGCGCACCATAATAGATAGAATTACTCGATTTGATACCATGATTAAGACTACAGAACCAAATATGTCATAGTCTTAATAAATTACTAACTCTAAGTACCATATTCTAAGAACATATCGATAAAAGGCCCGATTTATCATTGTCGACGGTAGCGTGCTAGCCCCGCAGATTCCCCGCGTCGCGTCGCTGCCCGCGCCGCTGTTGCTGCCGTCCAGTTTGCAGCCTAACTTTTACTCAGTGTGCCTTTCGTAGGGTATTCCTGTTTGGTATATACTTTTTGTAGGTTACTTTTACTATTTTATTTTTTGTAGGTCTTTTTCACAAAACCTAGGTGAAACTGCGAATGACAGCTTTGTTGTAACAGTTTTTGAAATAACTCTTTCTGTTTATCTATCAGTAACGCTTTCACAGCTAAGCAACTGAATCGATTTTGACTTTGAACTTCAAGGACGATATTATAATATTATTTATCCAACTCCCATAACCGGTATTCACGCGGACGAAGTCGCGGGTAACAGCTAGTTAATAATAAAAAAAAACCTGCAGATATTTAAACCTAAATTCAAAGATGAAAGTTTTTGAGACCATAATATGTTTGTTACCCTTTCATACTCAAATAGATTGATGAATTAAGTTAATACTTGTATTTTCCATTCTTTAAAAAAAACCAAAGTATGAAAGATTTTCCGAAAAATACATAATTTTTCATTCCGATTTCATACATCTAGCTAGCCACATCGTTAAAGGTGTAATTTCGTAATCCAGCTGCAACATAAAAGTGTCATGGCTCCCGTATCGTATGTTGCGGTAATGTGAAATCGTAAATTTATTAGTGTCCAGGAAAACGGCTGCTTTTACTTCAGTATGGATTATTAAGGATTTGTTGAGTTTACTTGTACAGTGATAGAATTTTAGTAATAATTTAGTACAGAGATTTGAGCCGGATTTAGTAAAAATATAGTCTAAAATTTTCTCCGTTAATAAAAACAAAATAAAAATTTTGAAAAACCCACGACGCGACGGTTAAAAAGTAATTGAAAAAGAATAAAATAATTTAAAATCCTCCGACTGAAATGATTTATGTGACGAGAGATAATTAACGTGAAAAACTTTTTTAAAAGTTCACTTGATCTCACACAGAGTCGGTTATATTATGAACAACATACTATTCGTTTTCATAGCACTTCCCTACGCTTACCTATTCGGTTCTCGAAGATGTAGATGTCGCAATAACATAGTTATTCAACTCCCTATGATTTTTATAAGAAGAGCAAGAAAATCCGTCTGGGGCTGCCATTGAATGAATTCGTTTTGTAGTTTTATATTGAAATTTAAAATATTGATGGCAGCCCTCGACGTATTTTCTTGCTCTTCTTATAAAGTTCATAGGGAGTTGAATACCTATGTTATTGCGACATCTACATCTTCGAGAACCGAATAGGTAAGCGTAGGGAAGTGCTATGAAAACGAATAGTATGTTGTTCATAATATAACCGACTCTCTGTGAGATCAAGTGAACTTTTAAAAAAGCTTTTCATGTTAATTATCTCTCGTCACATAAATCATTTCAGTCGGAGGATTTTAAATTATTTTATTCTTTTTCAATTACTTTTTAACCGTCGCGTCGTGGGTTTTTCAAAATTTTTATTTTGTTTTTTATTTCAAACTTTTTAAAGAGCATAATATAGGTACCATACATTACATTACACAACACCTCGTTCCTCATTACCTATTTAAGAACATTATACCAATCAAATCCAAAGCAATAATTGAAAACGGCATTCAAATCGGAGCAATGGTTTGCAAACAAATATTTACTGCAGCGCCCCCTGGTGAGTTGTTACCGTAACACCTATCTCAGAACATGCGCTTATCAAATCCAAAGCGATCACTGAAAACAGCATTTAAATCGGACCAATGGTTTTGCAGATAAACGGTAAGTTGGCTTTTACAAACAAATGTTTACTGCAGCGCCCCCTGGTGATTTGTTACCGCTACACCTATCTAAGAACATGCACCAATCAAATCCATAGCGATTACTGAAAACCGCATTAAAATCGGACCAGTGGTTCTGGAGATAAATGGTAACATTGGTTTGCACAAACACCCTCTCACCCCAAACGCATATACCGTCTCCGTTCCGTCGTGGGTAATAAAAGATGGTTTAAGAAGTTTTTTTTTTCACTTACTATTACTTTATGATAGAATGATGATTCAACGGAATATACAAATTTAGTAGTTTCTCTACTCGGTAGATAATTCAGTCATAAATTGGCGTGACTGCCAGTCAGTGGTAAACACGGCTAGTGTTTAAAAAAAATCGGCCAACTGCGAATCGAACTAGCGCGCGAAAGGTTCCGTACTGTGAAGAGTAGAGTGAAGTGTAGTAGTTAGATTATATGACTAAATTATAACACCTGAGATAAAGCGCAATAGTACTTCATTCAAAAATAACATTAAAATATTAAATAAACTTAAGCGCGATTTAATTTTCAAACTGCGCTTTCTAGTTAGAGCATTAGGAAACAGCAGAAAACATTTCGGTGTCGATGGAACCCCTCAAATATTGTTTTTGTTATGTATTTAAGATTCTTTGTTTTAGCGGCCACAGAAATACTGAATTTGTGGAAATTTCAACTTTCTGTCAAGGATAATTCAGTCTCAATAATAGGGGTCCGTTTCACTCTTTGGGTACTGAGCCCTAATAAAAGTTTACGATATTATCCGCATAAAGCTGTCAAATTGAAAATACGGCCCGGCTTAGAGCAATCGGGCTAATTTTCAATGTTGATTTTTACCATCGTCTACAATCATAGTCATGATTCAATCAATGAAAACAAAAATGTACAGAAGTTTTCTTTACATTTACATTTTTACATTTCTTTACTGTTTAAAACTTGGATAAAACTTACGGATTCATTTTGTCTTTTTTTTTAATCATTCCATAGTTAGATTCCATAGATGATAGACGCAGAATGCAAATATTTTGCCATTTTGTCACTTATGAATTTGTACGTCTAACAGCAATGTATGTTTCAGAAATAGATTTTATTTCTTTTGTTAGATAATTTAAGTACAAATTCTATTTAAGTACAAACTGTGAACACAGAGCTGAACACATTCACAAACAAAACAAAAGAGTTTTTGAATTTGGAACTACATTACCGCTGTTGTAGCATGTTTTAGTCTAATCACTCTGTGACACATGCACACAAAACAGATATATCTTTTTATTGTTCGCTCAACGCAGGCAAAGGAACTAAGCCACACAGCATGATAAAGCAATACGAACTGACAGAATTGCATTAGATATGTCAAGTCTGGCTTAGATATCTTATGACGAACGCAGCTCCTAGTAAGGAATGCGTTCAATAATTCATATTTTAATTTACGTCTTACACAGTTGGTAGACGTATCTGACAGGGGGATTCTGAAAAGCCTATTGAAATTTAATTATTCTTAAATGTGTAAATACTACCGCCCTGACCAATCACATCAAAATTACTTTCGTGCTTCAGAGGGCACGATAAGTAGTCGGTTCTGGGTGCTGTATCAGGAGTCATTTGGGATCGTCAGAATCCGTTTTCGGCGCCCTTAAAATTCTGACATCCACCCACCAGCACTTAGCCAGCTTGGCCTTTTATGGCCTAAACCTCCTCGTCACCCAGGGGGGACCCGTAGCTCAACAGATGGCTCATTACGTAGAGTTACGATGATAACGGCACTAGAGTCTGGCTAACAAAAGTAGACAATGGAAGTTTTTTTGCAAACTTTTTATATGGCAACTTATTCTGGTGTCACTGTTATCAATCGAATGGTTGTTGGTGGTTTTGGTAAATGAGATTTTGGAATTTTCATATCGATGGCCCCATCGAATAAACGTGCAATCGAAAAACAACGACTGTTCAGGAAACAATAAAAACGTTTGGAAACACATTACTTTAATTACATAATAAATAAATATATATAATGTATAATCAAATTAAAGGTAAAAAAAATATCTTTCAGCTTAAATACGTTTTATAAAAAAAAAAATATCAGTTTTCTCAATATTCAAGAAATAACATGTTACTTTATTATTCTAGTGAATAATATGTGACTTTTTAACTGTATTGTATCACTGCACGTTTATTCGGGTCATAAATGAAGCATAAACAAGTATAGTGAAATGTTGCACGGTTATTCTACGTAAATATTTTTTTTATTTGAGCCGTGCTCTGGCCGTTTATAGGCTTATTCTTGTATACTTTGTTGCTTTTTCATGTTTGTATAGATATAAGCCCGTATATTAGCGTTATCAAGATTAATTTATTATTTATGTAATACATCTTTATTTGTTCACGGTATAAATATGTAAATTAGGTAAAAATAATGAAAAAAAGTTATTGATAATAATTATTTTTTTAATTATTAAATTACGAACAAATTAGGTACTTATTAGGTATATTACTTAAAAAAAGAAAAACAAGAAAAATAAAACAGAAAACAGGTAATAAGAAGGTACTAATTCTCCTCGCCACTATCGTTGGTAACCGAGTTGGACTCTAATGGCACCAAATTTCTATAAAAACACTGGTAATGGTTTGGTATGGCTCCTGAGTCACATAGACTTATTAAATCCTTATACAAAGGGAGTGGTATCGGTAACATTCCAGTGTATGCGAGTCTTAAGTTTTCAGCATCTTCTATAGGTTCCCCTCGTCGCCGTCTTGAATTAGTCCTCGTGATAGTTTGTATCTCTTGTAATGCGTTTTCAAAACTGTATCTATAGTATATTTTATCAAGATAATTATAGGAAAAAACTATTTCTTTTATTTTGCTCCAATAAATTTTATCGCCATTTGTGTCTTTCAACCAATTCTTCCCTTTTATTAATTCTCTAAAATCTATGAAATCAGCTTGCGACATTTTTTTTACCTGGTACTTGTGTCCGGTAACTTTGGCATTCTCTATTAAGGAATACATTTGGTCAGGTGTGTATATAGTATGCTTTTTCTTAGAACGCTCAATAGCAGCGTGCATAGAATCACCCTCCGATTGGCTATGCCCTTTCTCCAAAAACCTATGACATATTTGTATGGAAAATTTCTTCACCGCTAAAGAAAACATAGCAAATACGAAACGATTACGATTTTGCCCTGCACAAGAATCAGAATAAAAAGATATTTTTTTTATTCCTAATTCGACCTGTACCTGGATAAATGACCAAAGACAACTTGCTATTTCTATCGCACCCCTTTTCGCAATCTGGCAGTGCCAGACGTAACCTTTTTTCTCTATGATATTATAGATAGTGAAATTGTATACAGGATACTTCCGTTTATAATGAAATATGCCTACTTCACTTTGAGGGATACTCAACACTTTTTCCAGATCAAAACATGCTACAACACTGTCATCTGGACAAAAAGTTTCTTTCTCTTGATCCTTTAATTGCCTCACTAATTGCTTTTCTTTCAAGTGCTTTTCATAATCAGCTTTTAATTGTTCTTTTCTAACATCATCTGAAGTTTGGTAAAGTGAACATATCTCACATAAATCTTTTTTAGTTTTGTGGAAGGATAGGTTAAACTTTGTATTAAAGATTATTTCATATTGGCGTTTAGTTGCTTTGCATGATTGACTGTACTGATTGTTTGTATCTATCCATTCCAAATATAGTCGATACATTTTAGAAATATTCAGAGTTTCACACAGATATTGCTTTTGGCTATCTTTGCGAGTATAGTGGGATTCAACTCTTTCAAATAAATTAATGTGGTCGATTATACTTTTCTCAGTCTCTTCTGACATTCTTCTTGGCCTGTTCTTATGAGTTCCTCTGTAGTCTTTTAAATAGTTGTCATCTCCCAATTTATCGATAGCTGCGTATACTACTTGCTGTGTAATGGACACATAATTTTACATACTTTAATCATAGAATTAGTATCATCGAGAAGTTTATATGTTAATGTTTGAGTACGATTGTTTTTACGTTCAACTGTAATCTTTTTGACGTTATCTTTCTTAACATGTCGGTTAATAAAATCCCACTGTCTCTCATGGTCCCCGATAGCCCAAAAACTTTGAAAAATTTTACTTCTCACATTTTGATGTATCTTTTCGTAGCATTTCAATTTGCAGTTGCATGGAGGTCTAATGGATTTTTCTGCGTTTTTTTTATTAGTTCTAACTCTTTCATAACTTTTGCCAGAATTTTTTAGAATTTTGTTTTTCTTATCTTTCCATAAACTAGGATCAATTTTCCTCTTTTTCACTAGCTGTTCAATGGGAGTTTCGGGTCTTTCTTCCGATTCTGTAGTAACAATATCCTGCGGTATATTTTGGGTTTCAATACTATGTAAAACACCATCTAAATCGGAAATACTTCTTAGATCGTAATCCTTATGAATATATAAAACAGTCGGCGAGGCTATAAAATCTATTTTTTGTAGAGTTGATGGAGTCATTATCATCAAACTATTAGTAGCCTGTATATCATTTTTATTCGTAGTTTCCAATTTCGCAGAGCAATCCATCTCAGGTAGTAATGGTTCAATAACATTGTGAGAAATATCCAAAATATCACTTGTTGGTCCGTTCGGTGGTGATGTATTATTATCGTGTGGCCATACACTTGCAGCTCTTAATGGAGCCGGCGAAATAAAATCATCAGATTCTGAGTTGATTTTATTAAGATCTGATATGCCATCGATAGGGAAAGAACTTCGTGAAAGACATGTGAAAATTCCTGAAACAAATTATTATTTATTATAGTGAGTTACTATGATTTCAAAACAATTCAATTACATCTTAGGAGATTATGAATTAACACAAACCTCTTCTCCGAATTTCATATATATTTAAAAAAACCGATGATAGTTATTTACTTTAAAATATGTGCATACTTTATAGGCAATTATTTTTCATTGGGTTATTATTTTTGAGGCAATCAACAACTTTTTAGGCGACTAACTACTTGGTTACAAAAATAATAGGCAAGGTATTAAAAATGATGATGTAACAGCTAATATTAACATGAAAACTAGTCGGCAGGATCAGTTAGGTTGCATACAGGCCATAGGTGGCGTGCGTCCGGCTGTCTGGACATTTTCTCGCTGAGCGTTGCTGCTTATCTAGGTGCCTAAGTCATCGTTTGTGACGACGATCTGTAAAGGTTTCATCGTTTGTGACGCTATTGTTTCCTCAAAAAATCGAAAAAACTTTGGCCAGCCAGCCAGAATTTTGCATTTTCCAGCATTCCAGATCTCAGCCCCCAGAGGGTTTTGAGGATCCAGCTGGTATATAAAGGTATGTGACGCGATATGTGACAGCAACTAAAGTGGTTTTATCAAGTAAAACGCCATAATTTTCGAGTTAACACGAAAAACAAGTGGCCAGCCAGCCGGACGCTTCTGGCTGAGCCACTTTGTTTTTTCCTTATATCTCAGTAATTAAAACAATTAGAACTGAGTTTTAAGTTGAAAAGGAATGTGACGCGATATGTGACAGACCTCATATAGTTTAAAACATACCTGACGCATGTGTTTAAGAGTTATTTCGATAAAGATTTTGATGACAGATGACAAATGTCCGGCTGGCTGAGCCACCCATTCCAGCGCTTGCAGACGGTCTAGAAAGCTAGATTCTTATCGAAAGGAATGTGACGGCGACGAAGACAACAAATCGTCGTATGTGACAGCTCTAAATACTGCCAAACAAAAAATATAAGCGATTGTTTATTCTTCCATACAAAGTCGATTAGGGTAACCATATTTTACCCCTGTAAATTGTCATCCTTATAAAATACTTCCACCAAATTTGTCAAACATGACAAACAACTTGATCCTTACGTTGCTCTTATTAAGTGGGTAAATAAAAATATTATTTCATAATGCATCATGTATTTATTTTTTATTAATTTACTTTTTGTTTGTGTTTTTGTGGCATTTTTTGTTATGATTACTTTTCTCTTCTTTGTACTCCTTAAAAGTTTGAGTTTCTGTAGTTCAAAAATCAAAACTGGAACTGTTTGTTACTGAAATTAAATAAAAAATATATTAAAACAACTAAGTTTGTTTTTGAATAAGTAAGTATGTACCTACAAGTTTATTGTTTATGTTTTTTTTTTAAGTTGTTTATTGTTAAAATTCACTCAAGTAAATAAGTAAAAGGACATGAAATTTGTTTACTAAACCAGTCTGTATTTTTATAATACTTGATATTCTTTTTCTTAATTGACTTTGTGGTTATATTATGTAATTTAAATTATGATAGCTTTGTTAATAAAGTGAGTATCAAAAGGAATTAATGAACCGTGATTACATTTGAGTGAGGTACATTACGCAAAAGGCACAATTTGTTAAGGCTTGACAAAAATTTTCATTCAGAAACAAATACTTACTTAAGAAAAATAATATAAGTAATACTTACCAAGTTTTAAGTTTTAAAATATCCTCCACATGATGACACATACTAATCGGTCCATCGTGCGGGGGGCCTGCCTACGCTGAGTCTCCCAGTACGTGGCCGCCACTCGAGAACTTTTCTGCCCCACCGGCCATCTGTTCTGCGAGCTATGTGCCCTGCCCATTGCCACTTCAGCTCTGCAATTCTTCTGGCTATGTCCGTGACATTGGTTCGCCTGCGAATCTCCTCATTCCTGATTCGATCCCGCAGGGAAACTCCGAGCATGGCCCTTTCCATTGCCCGCTGAGCGACTCTAAGCTTATTTATAAGGCCAATAGTTAGCGACCTCGTCTCAGTCAGGGTATTTCTTAAATCATACCTTACGAAGTGACTTTTGCAGAACATAAACGTAAAGTGTGATTGAGATAATTTCTTACAAATGTTATGAATTGTTATAATTAGCATTTTAACTTTGTAGTTAAAATGCTACTTCCTACAGGTGCCAACCAACATTTTCTTACCCATTTTAGTTACTTTTAATACCTTAAATCAGAAGAGTTTGTCGCCTTGTTAAATAAATGCCTTTGTAATTGAAGAAAATACTTTGTTAACAATAAAATATTTAATTCTTACCTGATGAGGAAGAATCAGTCTGCTTTTCAATTTCAATTTCATGTTGTTCTTCACATACGATACTACTGTAATGTTCATTATTATTGTCTGAAAAATTAAATTGTGTCACATGTTACTTATGCCCCCTGTTTTATCATATTACAGAAAATAATTTAAAAAATGTGTACTCCATACAACATCAACTAAGTCTGTAAAAACAATAATATTTCTAAAAATAGATTTCTAAAAACCTACATGTCTTTTATGATAAAGATGAATACAAATATACAAATTAGGTATTAGGTAGGTAAATTGTATCTTATAAATGAAATAGTAGGCAACCGCCGCGAAGTTCTTGTGTCTTGTCTTGTAAATTTCCATTCACTAATGTGTGGATACCCTTACTTAAATAAGTGGTTAATCCGTTTGTAGGTACTTACCTTCGTATCTTTTAAAGTTCGCTAATTCTAATATCTTTCTGCAACGACTTGAAGCACTTTTGTGTCTATTCATATTTATACTTATCACTCATTAACGATTTAATATGAATATAAACGACAATGCGTGTACTAATTAAACAAACGTAATTACGTAATGCGTCTAGTAAGTTCACTTCCGCAATGACCTTCCGAGGTGTAGCGATGTCACGCGCATCTCACTTACCCCGCCCCCGCTCACCCCTTGTCTATACTAACGCACTATTGCAATAGACACGATCGGAAAATAATCCGTTTATTAAGCGGTTACTAACACTAACTTGAAATTCATTAGCGAAGAACAAAAGTGCTTGAACCTTTACAAAAGTAGAAAATAGGAGAGAAATAAGTAAATGATAATGCAATAATTGTAATATTATGTAAAGTCTGCAATGATGCATTACTAATAAAAGTTGCTTTCATTTTTACGCGAATAATCGTGTATGAGCAATTGCCAAAAAAAGAGGTTAGGTACGAGCGGCAGATTGATATAACACATTTATTCTGGTGTATACAAAGAAACAAATAATATGCAATAGGCGCATGTTTTGTTATTCTTGTGGTAAATAGATATTTTTTTTCCCTACAATAAACAAATATTGCGCTATAAAAGCCTCATTTTAAGTCTAAAATAATCAAAAAAAATTACATAGGTGTATGATAGGCCATCAAAACGGAAAAAACGAAAAAAATAAATTTGGGTAAGAGCTCTTGCACGTTTATTCGTTGGGGCCATCGATATTATTTGAAAATGAATAAAATAGTAAAAAATTTTGTAGGAAACAGCGATCTTCCATTTAGAATTGCTGGATTCAGATTAATTAATAAAAATAATTACTTTAGTTTATAGTTTTATTTTTAAGCCTGATTAATACTTATTTTATTATAGTTGCCTATCATTTCAATTATATACTTGTCATCAAAAAGTAGGACAGTACAAATATTGTTATTTTTTACGAATTTTATAAAAAAAATTAATCAAGTATCATGTTTGTTTAATCCATATGTGTCGTACTATAGTCGGGTTCACCATGATGGGATTTTTTTAAATTTGCCAGATTTCTTCATTCTCTACATTCATTAGCCAGATTTTGTCACTATGCCAAATTTAACCCAGGTCCATAGAGCCGTAAAATTGTAGGTAGGTACCTAATAAAACTATTTCGAAATGGGAAGTTGAAACATGCAAACGATAAAAATCTAGGTGGTCATAATCCCCATACTTAATATTCCCGTAATCGATTTCAAAAACATATTCCTGATTTATCTTCATATTATGCGGGAAGTTTTATGCAGATGGGAGTAATATATTTTAGTAGTATGCAGTATGTTTTACATGAAATAAGATAAAATAAGATAAACTTTGCTGTGTGTAAAATTTATCTTTACAAATTTACATGCTGGACTGGGAGCGAAAGAAAAACGTAGAATGTGCCAGCTGCTTCTCTTCCCGGGCATACTGTAAAAGTCAGTTAAGGGACAGAGTTTTTAAAGGCGTTTTTGTGGGCGATAGGCTGATCCCCTGTCACTACAATAGTCTCTTTCCATCTTTAGAATACCTCCAATTTGTCAAACGTGACATCAGATGGTCTTGTAACCTCTGGTGTTCTGCCTACCCCATAAGGGATACAGGCGTGACGTTATGTATGTATGTATGTAAATTTACAGTACTTTGAATATCTTTCACGCTTTGCCTTACACGTATGTCGACGGTAGCGTGCTAGCCCCGCAGATTCCCCGCGTCGCGTCGCTGCCCGCGCCGCTGTTGCTGCCGTCCAGTTTGCAGCCTAACTTTTACTCAGTGTGCCTTTCGTAGGGTATTCCTGTTTGGTATATACTTTTTGTAGGTTACTTTTACTATTTTATTTTTTGTAGGTCTTTTTCACAAAACCTAGGTGAAACTGCGAATGACAGCTTTGTTGTAACAGTTTTTGAAATAACTCTTTCTGTTTATCTATCAGTAACGCTTTCACAGCTAAGCAACTGAATCGATTTTGACTTTGAACTTCAAGGACGATATTATAATATTATTTATCCAACTCCCATAACCGGTATTCACGCGGACGAAGTCGCGGGTAACAGCTAGTTAATAATAAAAAAAAACCTGCAGATATTTAAACCTAAATTCAAAGATGAAAGTTTTTGAGACCATAATATGTTTGTTACCCTTTCATACTCAAATAGATTGATGAATTAAGTTAATACTTGTATTTTCCATTCTTTAAAAAAAACCAAAGTATGAAAGATTTTCCGAAAAATACATAATTTTTCATTCCGATTTCATACATCTAGCTAGCCACATCGTTAAAGGTGTAATTTCGTAATCCAGCTGCAACATAAAAGTGTCATGGCTCCCGTATCGTATGTTGCGGTAATGTGAAATCGTAAATTTATTAGTGTCCAGGAAAACGGCTGCTTTTACTTCAGTATGGATTATTAAGGATTTGTTGAGTTTACTTGTACAGTGATAGAATTTTAGTAATAATTTAGTACAGAGATTTGAGCCGGATTTAGTAAAAATATAGTCTAAAATTTTCTCCGTTAATAAAAACAAAATAAAAATTTTGAAAAACCCACGACGCGACGGTTAAAAAGTAATTGAAAAAGAATAAAATAATTTAAAATCCTCCGACTGAAATGATTTATGTGACGAGAGATAATTAACGTGAAAAACTTTTTTAAAAGTTCACTTGATCTCACACAGAGTCGGTTATATTATGAACAACATACTATTCGTTTTCATAGCACTTCCCTACGCTTACCTATTCGGTTCTCGAAGATGTAGATGTCGCAATAACATAGTTATTCAACTCCCTATGATTTTTATAAGAAGAGCAAGAAAATCCGTCTGGGGCTGCCATTGAATGAATTCGTTTTGTAGTTTTATATTGAAATTTAAAATATTGATGGCAGCCCTCGACGTATTTTCTTGCTCTTCTTATAAAGTTCATAGGGAGTTGAATACCTATGTTATTGCGACATCTACATCTTCGAGAACCGAATAGGTAAGCGTAGGGAAGTGCTATGAAAACGAATAGTATGTTGTTCATAATATAACCGACTCTCTGTGAGATCAAGTGAACTTTTAAAAAAGCTTTTCATGTTAATTATCTCTCGTCACATAAATCATTTCAGTCGGAGGATTTTAAATTATTTTATTCTTTTTCAATTACTTTTTAACCGTCGCGTCGTGGGTTTTTCAAAATTTTTATTTTGTTTTTTATTTCAAACTTTTTAAAGAGCATAATATAGGTACCATACATTACATTACACAACACCTCGTTCCTCATTACCTATTTAAGAACATTATACCAATCAAATCCAAAGCAATAATTGAAAACGGCATTCAAATCGGAGCAATGGTTTGCAAACAAATATTTACTGCAGCGCCCCCTGGTGAGTTGTTACCGTAACACCTATCTCAGAACATGCGCTTATCAAATCCAAAGCGATCACTGAAAACAGCATTTAAATCGGACCAATGGTTTTGCAGATAAACGGTAAGTTGGCTTTTACAAACAAATGTTTACTGCAGCGCCCCCTGGTGATTTGTTACCGCTACACCTATCTAAGAACATGCACCAATCAAATCCATAGCGATTACTGAAAACCGCATTAAAATCGGACCAGTGGTTCTGGAGATAAATGGTAACATTGGTTTGCACAAACACCCTCTCACCCCAAACGCATATACCGTCTCCGTTCCGTCGTGGGTAATAAAAGATGGTTTAAGAAGTTTTTTTTTTCACTTACTATTACTTTATGATAGAATGATGATTCAACGGAATATACAAATTTAGTAGTTTCTCTACTCGGTAGATAATTCAGTCATAAATTGGCGTGACTGCCAGTCAGTGGTAAACACGGCTAGTGTTTAAAAAAAATCGGCCAACTGCGAATCGAACTAGCGCGCGAAAGGTTCCGTACTGTGAAGAGTAGAGTGAAGTGTAGTAGTTAGATTATATGACTAAATTATAACACCTGAGATAAAGCGCAATAGTACTTCATTCAAAAATAACATTAAAATATTAAATAAACTTAAGCGCGATTTAATTTTCAAACTGCGCTTTCTAGTTAGAGCATTAGGAAACAGCAGAAAACATTTCGGTGTCGATGGAACCCCTCAAATATTGTTTTTGTTATGTATTTAAGATTCTTTGTTTTAGCGGCCACAGAAATACTGAATTTGTGGAAATTTCAACTTTCTGTCAAGGATAATTCAGTCTCAATAATAGGGGTCCGTTTCACTCTTTGGGTACTGAGCCCTAATAAAAGTTTACGATATTATCCGCATAAAGCTGTCAAATTGAAAATACGGCCCGGCTTAGAGCAATCGGGCTAATTTTCAATGTTGATTTTTACCATCGTCTACAATCATAGTCATGATTCAATCAATGAAAACAAAAATGTACAGAAGTTTTCTTTACATTTACATTTTTACATTTCTTTACTGTTTAAAACTTGGATAAAACTTACGGATTCATTTTGTCTTTTTTTTTAATCATTCCATAGTTAGATTCCATAGATGATAGACGCAGAATGCAAATATTTTGCCATTTTGTCACTTATGAATTTGTACGTCTAACAGCAATGTATGTTTCAGAAATAGATTTTATTTCTTTTGTTAGATAATTTAAGTACAAATTCTATTTAAGTACAAACTGTGAACACAGAGCTGAACACATTCACAAACAAAACAAAAGAGTTTTTGAATTTGGAACTACATTACCGCTGTTGTAGCATGTTTTAGTCTAATCACTCTGTGACACATGCACACAAAACAGATATATCTTTTTATTGTTCGCTCAACGCAGGCAAAGGAACTAAGCCACACAGCATGATAAAGCAATACGAACTGACAGAATTGCATTAGATATGTCAAGTCTGGCTTAGATATCTTATGACGAACGCAGCTCCTAGTAAGGAATGCGTTCAATAATTCATATTTTAATTTACGTCTTACACAGTTGGTAGACGTATCTGACAGGGGGATTCTGAAAAGCCTATTGAAATTTAATTATTCTTAAATGTGTAAATACTACCGCCCTGACCAATCACATCAAAATTACTTTCGTGCTTCAGAGGGCACGATAAGTAGTCGGTTCTGGGTGCTGTATCAGGAGTCATTTGGGATCGTCAGAATCCGTTTTCGGCGCCCTTAAAATTCTGACATCCACCCACCAGCACTTAGCCAGCTTGGCCTTTTATGGCCTAAACCTCCTCGTCACCCAGGGGGGACCCGTAGCTCAACAGATGGCTCATTACGTAGAGTTACGATGATAACGGCACTAGAGTCTGGCTAACAAAAGTAGACAATGGAAGTTTTTTTGCAAACTTTTTATATGGCAACTTATTCTGGTGTCACTGTTATCAATCGAATGGTTGTTGGTGGTTTTGGTAAATGAGATTTTGGAATTTTCATATTATTTGAAAATGAATAAAATAGTAAAAAATTTTGTAGGAAACAGCGATCTTCCATTTAGAATTGCTGGATTCAGATTAATTAATAAAAATAATTACTTTAGTTTATAGTTTTATTTTTAAGCCTGATTAATACTTATTTTATTATAGTTGCCTATCATTTCAATTATATACTTGTCATCAAAAAGTAGGACAGTACAAATATTGTTATTTTTTACGAATTTTATAAAAAAAATTAATCAAGTATCATGTTTGTTTAATCCATATGTGTCGTACTATAGTCGGGTTCACCATGATGGGATTTTTTTAAATTTGCCAGATTTCTTCATTCTCTACATTCATTAGCCAGATTTTGTCACTATGCCAAATTTAACCCAGGTCCATAGAGCCGTAAAATTGTAGGTAGGTACCTAATAAAACTATTTCGAAATGGGAAGTTGAAACATGCAAACGATAAAAATCTAGGTGGTCATAATCCCCATACTTAATATTCCCGTAATCGATTTCAAAAACATATTCCTGATTTATCTTCATATTATGCGGGAAGTTTTATGCAGATGGGAGTAATATATTTTAGTAGTATGCAGTATGTTTTACATGAAATAAGATAAAATAAGATAAACTTTGCTGTGTGTAAAATTTATCTTTACAAATTTACATGCTGGACTGGGAGCGAAAGAAAAACGTAGAATGTGCCAGCTGCTTCTCTTCCCGGGCATACTGTAAAAGTCAGTTAAGGGACAGAGTTTTTAAAGGCGTTTTTGTGGGCGATAGGCTGATCCCCTGTCACTACAATAGTCTCTTTCCATCTTTAGAATACCTCCAATTTGTCAAACGTGACATCAGATGGTCTTGTAACCTCTGGTGTTCTGCCTACCCCATAAGGGATACAGGCGTGACGTTATGTATGTATGTATGTAAATTTACAGTACTTTGAATATCTTTCACGCTTTGCCTTACACGTATGTAATAATGTAGTCCAGTAAGGTAAATATCAATCTAAAAAGTTTATTTAAATTTAAATTTGTAAGCAGTCGGTAGTAATAATGCTTAGAATTACTTGTTATGTTATGATTCCATGTTTTTATATAAAAAATATTCATGAACGGCGATCCCAGTACAGTTGACATCAAACCCTAAGGCTAAAAAAGCATCGAGCTGTCGATAATGCAGTTTTATTTCGTACGAGCTTTTTCCTGCAACTTTGAACGCACTAAACTACCCTTCCTGTGGGAATTTCAGAAATTCCTTCCATACTACAACCAGATACCCATTGAAAGAACCTTCATACCAAGTTTCACATCCTTGCACTCAAAGAATAAAATTTTTCATACAAAATAAAAAGTTCTAAATTTCCTATTCCCGCGGGAATTTCGAAAATTCCTTCCATAATACAATTAGGCGCCCATTGAAAAACCTTTCTACGAAGTATCACATCTGTGCACTTAAGGAATAAGATTTTTCATACAAACTAAAACGTCCAATATTTCCCGGTCCCGTGGGAACGTGCCATTAGGGTATGTGACTTTCTAAAAAAACATAGAGAAATATACCTATTGAATTCAAGTCAATAAAAAAACAACTTATATATTGTGTGGGTATATTTATTTACATGAATGTTTTCATTGTAAATTTTATAATTCAATATTAATAATTAAGCTATTATTTATTGTTAAATTATTGTCAGAAAAATAAATGTCAGTATAAACTGTAGGTTGTAGGTTTATTGGTATTAAATTGCCACTATTCTTTGATCTTTGTGTGTATATGAATAGTTAAATAAATAATGGTCGTTTGCGGTGGCGTACTGAGCTTAATTAATTGGAAACCATTCGATTATTCTTCGCAACGCAAAGCTTTTTCTTTGTGTGATTTAGCTGCCAAACTATTATACTCTTTATTATAATGGGCGCAAAATTAAAGATAATCCACAAAGTTGTATCCATAATATACAGGGTGACTGGTGACAAAATTTAGATACTGAAGGAGAGTATTCTGTACTCGATTCTGATCATAGTTATGTAATAAAAGTAGGTACTTAATTTTTCACTAGAATTCCCTGTAAATAAATACTATTATGTTACGATTTACTTTACATACAACTGAGTCGATCGCAGCACATGACGATGCGTTGCGTAATCAATTCTTTCACTTTCGGTTAAGTTTACTCAGTAAATTATTAATATATATATTTTTTTTCTCTTCATGTATGATCTCAAATTATCACGTCCTTGAATTTCAAAGTGGCCCACCATATATTGTCGCCCTTTATAGTAGAAAGTAAAGAAAATATCATGGAAAGTCCATATGTTAGGCATAAATTCCTTCGTTGTTTTTATTTATTTTTTACCGTAACTAAACTCACATTAAACCTCAATCTGGCCTGACAAGTGAAAGTGAGGTCGAAGATGACAATACACAGTTCGGACTAAGAAACTGGTTCTTCATAGAACATTGCCCAAGCACATAAACGCCGGAACGATGATTTTTAGCGGCCGATTTTATATTATGGCTGGTCCTTAACTAGGCGAACTCTCAAGGGGTCCTACCTCCAAGCGGGTGTCGCTGGATTCAGTCAACTTTTACGAAAAGCTTATTTACACCGCGAAACAAACAGCAAAATACAGGGTTAATTGGGCAGCCTCTTAACATCAATCCCAACAACATTTGATCTAAAAAAAATAAGTTTTTCCGCACAAAAAATATTTACTGTCTTTAGATCTGGCGTTACTTTATTTTCGCTGATGCCACGCAC
This sequence comes from Stenoptilia bipunctidactyla, assembly GCA_944452665.1. Taxonomy (NCBI): domain Eukaryota; kingdom Metazoa; phylum Arthropoda; class Insecta; order Lepidoptera; family Pterophoridae; genus Stenoptilia; species Stenoptilia bipunctidactyla. Next base: position 15,777,159 of record OX101741.1, read on the forward strand.
CTTGCTTCACGCCAGATGCAGCGGGGCGCGGGGTTGTGGGGTGACTTATAGAATACAGAGTAATAAATAACAGAGGGAGCAAAAAAATTGTAAAAAGTCGTATCACAACATGTTGTTGGGATAGATGTGAAGAAGAGGCGATGCGTTAGTTAAATTTAACCCCGTATAATTTTAAAAGTCTGGATGGAGGATGTTTGTTCATCTTTTACCCTTAAACACCTAAACCAATTCAGCTTGTTAAATTATACATGAATTAATTATTGCTACGCTAATACGATTTGGTTCGATCTCTGCTCCATGCATTAATTTGTGTGATAAACATGTTTGTTTGCATTGCTTTGGCTAGATTATGTATTTCCAAAATCAAAGTATAAATACGTATATAGGTATATCTGTCTCTGTTACACCTTAAACACAATTTATGAGCTTCTTTAGGGCTAGTCTAGTTGCATATATATTTTTTTTTTAATTCTTTTACCTTTCCTGCTTCTTTATATTTAAAACATGCTTAATTAAACCAATACTAACAAGGCCTCAGACAACGTTTGCTTAAACAAAATTAATTGAAATATAAAAGTTTAGGAAACGAATTTTTCTAAATTTGGTGTCCACGTCTAAGTGTATACTAGGATACTCTTAGTTTTACTATCTGGCCTCTCTTCTAACCCAAGCTGATTAAATAATCTTCCATTGAGGCCACGCAGTGGGTATTTCATTTTGTGTACTTAAAAAAAAACCTACATCGTACGAGAACATGTCCAGCAATCTATTTAACTTACAAACCGGCAAATTACAAAAATGCTACTCATCAATTATTTTCCACCAGACTCGGCTAATTTGATACGGTTGGATTAAAATAGAGAACTGTAATACATCAAAGCTGAAATAATGGTAAAGTTAATCTGTCATAACAGTACAGCGCGGCGGCGCGGCGTTTGAATCTGTGGGTAATTCTTTTTCGGATTTACAAAGTATGTTTTGTATGTTTTTTTTTATTTCAACGAAACTTTGTTGATGTGTGCCAGTAACAGAATATTTGACAGGCTGCTCATAAAACTTTTTTAAATGAAAAGAATAGAAGGTTTTTTATAATAGGTATGCATGAATTACCGTGTGAGAAGTGCCCATGAAGACCAACGCTGTTACAACTTCTAAATACCTAAAAATACTTAAAAACACCAGAAATATTTGAAGTCAGGTACCAAAGTGGAACTGTTTAAATGCTTTGTTTGACTTTTTGAAATATACCATTAATGGAATTGAAGTTGTATCTGCGTCTGGAAGTCCAATGGTAAAAGAGATATCCAAGGACTGTATGGAGCCTTGGCTAGGACTATGTACACCAAGCGAAATTATAGCCATAAACGAGAAGAACGGTTTTAACGCACAAATTACTACAGAATTACAATAATAATACAAAATACTCTGTCAAAAAAATAAACAGTATTATTGCACCACAAAAAAACATGATGGATAATAATATGAAAATAACGTAAGTAATATGGATTTTTTTTATTTCTGAACCACAGAACTATTAGCTTTATCGCATTATCAGTATTTTTCGTAGAAAGAGTAATATTCTCTCAATTTTTTGAGATGGGTTCCTAGCCGAGGCTGGGACATCTCTTTTATACACAAAGAGCTATCGTGTTCTCTCCAAATTATCCTTTATTATATTATATGGAAAGAAACTGTTCAAGTTGAGGCCCATACTGATACAAATTACACCATTGGTGCAACTCGTTAGTGCAACATTGCTTTGGTGTCATTGAACATCGCGTTAGTGACATTTACTTTAGTTCTCGATATTTTGGTGCAGTTGCATTACTGTCTTGATCATTGCGCTTACAAAAAAGCCGAAAAATCGAGAACTCCAATAAAAAAAAGGTAAATATTTCTTTTCAAACTGATTTTAAATGTAAATTATTCCAAAAGCTTTTGTCTTCTTAACTCCTCCAGTTTTTTTTTTTGGATAAAGTAAGGCAAAGTTATAAATATATTTAAAAAATCTCGGATTTTTACGCCATAAATCAGCTTAAATATTGCTCTTATTTAAGGTAATGAATTGTGACGAAGACAGAATTGTGAACACTTAGGGAAGACTTAATTGGAAGGAAACATTAAGATCTACTGTCTTGATAATGTTGTGTTAGTAATTATAATAAAACGTACATAAATATAATGTTACCACAATCATAGCACATCAATACAATAGAGATATACACAGAGAGTAGAAAAATATATTTCCCTTGTTTTATCTACTACGGAACGTTAGCAACGTCACTTCTCAGATGAACAAAAGTTTTTCTCCAAATGACGTATTTCCGGGATTTGTAGAATTCATCAAACATTAAGCCAAACTCGAAACACAAGACATACTGACTCCCAATAAATGATACTATTTCCCAGCATTGTGTGAATTATTGGTAAGAACATTTGATTTATGATCATCAAGATATAGGCCAATACATTTTTTCCAATTTGATTCTCAATATTATACTACAGACTAAAAGCGAGATATTTGACGAAGTTTCATGGTGACTTTAAACCGAAGATAACGAACGTGGAAAATAAAACATTTAAATATTGAGTAACATTATATTATTCTGCGTTTGCATTTTACTGAAACAATAAATCAAAAACGGGTCCATATCGGCTCACAAAAAGTTCTAACTCCTATCTTTTGTCTTACTTCCGATTTGTGTTCATAATTATCACTCTTCATAATTTTATTTTTCATACTTTTTTTATTCATACATTTTTAGTACCATCAACGAAGCTCCTGTGATCATAATAATTTCTTTATTCATACTGTTGCTACCAAGAACCAGTTAAAATTCATAATTTCCTATTTTCAGATCTTTTTTCATCATAGCATTTAATGAGTCAACTCATAATGTAGTTGTTCAGAATTTCTTGCTTCATATTATAACAGATAATCCTAATATTTAATTGAGTTTTGAGAAAATTGATGTGCCTAAAACACATGGCCTAACTTTTCTACGTTTGATATCGACTTTGCGAGTTTAAAATGCTCCATTTTAAGCACTTTTATTTAATCCTCTTAGTCCACAGAGCCTTTCATAATCCCTTATTTCTACAGTTCGTAGTCTTTTGCAATGGCTGGATACCATTATCATACAAGAAAAAGTGAAATTTGGCAAATAACCAAAAGCAGTCAGAGCATACAAAAATGAATAACTAAATAAATTAAAAAAAAACTGTTTTTGTTTGTGTTTTTCTTCACATGAAGGTATGATGGATCATTTGTTGGTATCACAGAGATAGGAACGGGGTATAGGACAATAAAGTTCGTATTCTAAGTGCTTAGTCTAGCAAGCACCACTACATGAGCTATTAGTCAAAAATATATTTGTTCTTTATTGCACACATAATTCATACATAGTAACAATATGATACAGGTTACAGAGCATAAATGGTGGCCTTATCATCAAAAGATGATCTCTTCCAGACAACCGTAACGAGTAGTAGGTATACGATTTTGTCTTTCCTTCGGGATTCTTATACTCGATGAGTACAAGCCGAGCTGTAGGAAAGTAATTGTCATGATTTGGATAGATAAGGTATTACGATAAGTTATATTTTTATGTAAACAAATAATTAGGTACTTATATAAAAATTCTTCATTTCAAGTGCTTGTTTTCATAACTTGTCACGTGACTCCAAACACTCCTGATTGGTCGAAGCTAGCATGACGTCAAAGTAGCGTTTTAGCGTGCTATACAAATAATGAATTCTTAATTGAATATTATGAGCGAATTTGTAGCAGAATCTAAATAACTACTTTTAAGCGATTTCTTATCAAACTACTTTAGAAGTAGTTCTAAAAGTACTTTAAAAGGGTTTAGAAAAGTTCATTCCTCTCCTTTAATAGTTATCGCGTGATAAGGGTTCGGTCATGATACTAATTTAAAAACAAAGTCTCTTGCCCTCACCACAAGGGTGATACTATAATAAATGAACTATAAAACTTAATTGAATACGACGTTCCGCCAAATGATTGCTGAGCGTGTAAAAGGGGCTTTAACTTTATTACTCAAATTGTAATTACAAGCGCTCACAAGCAACAAAAAACGAACCTACAGTATAACTAAATAAGGTTTATATTTTGAATAAAGCTATTGTTATTTATAAAGTCTGCAGATTTAAGCAGTAATTTTCATTGTCACAAAAGCGAAAACAAAATAAGGTTGCCATTTGACATGTTTATTGATACCGCAGATTTACAAGCTGTAGTCGTTTTTAGACTAATATAATAAATATAAAGAGTTTGTTTTGTATTACGCGCGAATCCCGCAATTTACGTATTATTGGATGCTAGCTGTTGCGCGCGGTTTTATCCGTGCAATTTTGATTCCCGTGGGAATTTCGGGATAAAAAAGTAATCTATGTGCTATTCCAGATTGTACTATATCACTATGCCAAATTTCATTACAATCCGTTGGGCCGTCTACCGTGATTGAGGAACAAACATCTACACATCTAAACTTTCGCATTTATAATATAAGTAAGATTAAAAGTTGTTCTATCTCTTAAACTGCTGTTACACATGCTCATTTCAAGCACAAAAGCATGCTTTAATTGAGCATGTTAATCGGAATATTAAACAGTAAATGAAACAGGCTTGCGATTTTTGAGCATGCTACCAGCGGCGTGGGTGAAAAGGGGTGTACTTTAAGAGCGTCTTAACAGGTTTACTTATTGAGCATGGTAGTATCGAACAATTGTTCATACTTAAATATTCAGGGTGTCCCGCTTACCCTATATAATACCTTCTCGGAGGTATTCTATCACCCATAAGGATTACAGAAAAAATATGAAACTTATTTTTCAATTTTTGTATGTCAGCAATAAATTTCGACATTTTCTTTCATACAAATATTGAAAAATAAATTTCGAATTTTTCTTTTTTTATAATTTTTCTGTCATCCTTATGGGTACTAGAATACCTCCGAGAAGGTATTATATAAGGTGAGCGGGACACCCTGTATAAGTATAATTAAAACTAGCACGCTTATTTTTTTTTTTTTTTTTTATTTATTTATTGGAAACTCAACAGCTTTTTTACAAAGTGTACATAATAATAAATTTAATCTTACAACATAAAACTTAAGCCATTAACAGAGTTTCACAGCATGATAAGCTGTACACATTATTATCCCAAGTAATTTAAGTGGTTAACACATGAACAATAAAGAATACAGTTAAACAATATTTACTAAAATATATATATATTTTTTTTATTTAGGCACATTCTGTTTTTTATTTTCTTTTGAGGTTTATGTAAAATATGAGGTTATTTACAAAATACATAACGTCTTTCAAATTTTAATTATTATTTTTGTACATATAAATCTTAGGTGTATAAAAATAGATATAATGTAATAAACATAATATGTAAATAATATGTAGGTATATAAATAAATATCATTGTATATTCTTAATATAGGTATTGTTTAATATTCCGACTAATGCATACATAATTGCAAATATGTCTAATATTTAATATTTAAGTACAATTTAGTAACAATGTTTTAATGATTTTTTGTTTGAAGTTCTGTTTAGATAGGTGAAATATGTCTACATTATCAAATTTTGTGTTGTATGTTTTAACTATGCGGGTTAATACATTGTTAGTGGCATAGTTCGTACGATGCTTTGGTATGGCAAATACAGGTGTCTGTCTTGTGCGACGCTTAGGAGTACAAAACATTAGGCTAGCTAAAATATCAGGGCAGTTTAGATTACCGTGAAGGATATCATAAAGGAGGGACATATCTAAGAGCTCCCGTCGAGAGTTAAGTGGCAATATGTTATAATGACGACAATCCTCTTCGTATGAGTTATGTCTTCTATGAGACTTAAAGTTCAGATGTTTAACAAACTTTTTTTGTACCCGCTCTAACATAGAAATATATATGTTATAACTAGGACTCCAGATGGGACTGCAGTACTCAAGGATGCTACGACAATAGGCATAGTATAGGACTTTCAGACTTTGCATTCTTGTGAAGGGCTTACATGTTCTTATAATAAAGCCAAGATTACGGATTGATTTATGAACTATAAAATCAATGTGCTTAGAAAATATCATTTTCGAATCCAGAATTACACCTAAGTCTCGGACCTCGTCAGTTCTTTCAATAGGTCTGCCATTAAAGTTGTAGGGGAAAATAATTATTTGATTTTTACGACTAAAACTTATACATTGACATTTGTTTATATTTATTGTTATGTTATTATTAAGATAATAATCAAATAGAGCATCTAAGTCACGCTGAATAAGAAGACAGTCAGAAGTAGATTTAACTTTCATAAAAATTTTCTTATCGTCCGCATAGATTAAATGTTGAGAGTGTTGAAAACATTTGTGTATGTCATATATGTATGCACAGTAAAAGAGCGGCCCGAGATGCGATCCTTGGGGCACGCCTGAAGGTATGCAAACAAATTCTGACTTACGGCCCCCCACAACAACCGCTTGCGACCGATTAAATAAATAAGATTTTATCCACCTAAGCAAGTCACCACGTATGCCAAGCCTGTATAGCTTATTTAGAAGGTTGACGTGATCAACACGGTCAAAGGCTTTTTCGAAGTCTGTATAGATCACGTCAACCTGGCCAACATCTTCCACGCCACATAGAACATAATTGTTAAAGCCAACCAAGTTAGATACCGTGGATCGTCGTTTTAAAAAGCCATGTTGATTATCGGAAATGCCTTTGGAAATAGGAATGTAAATTTTGTTATAAATCAGGAGTTCAAATATTTTACCAATTATATTTAATTTAGAAATAGGCCGATAATTTTGAATCACACTTTTAGGACCCTTTTTGTGAACAGGTACTATGTAGGCTTTCTTCCAAATAGAAGGGAACACGCAATCCACTAGTGATCGATTGAAGAGCAACGTTATAGGATACACTAAGGAACTAGCACAGTTACGCAGAAATATTGCGGGTACACCATCACAACCTGAACCCTTACTTACATCGAGAGATTTCAATAGTCTAAGAACCTCATCATTAGTAACTTCAGTACGCACAATGGTATCACCACCAACCTCAGTGTCCGAGTCATCAAATTGATAAGATGTTTGTGTCGTAGAAGATGGCAAAAACACATCTTGAAAGAAACTATTGAACGCAGAACAAATATCATCGCCCTCGGTCAACAACTCGCCTTGATATGTGAATTGCTTAGGATATTGACAACCTCCACGCTTGGATTTTACATAGGACCAGAAAGCCTTTGGATTACGACTAACACCATTTTCAATACAAGAAATGTAGTTTTTGAAACAAAGTTTTTGTTGAACTTTTTCCCTAGCGCGCAGTAGAGTAAATGCGAGGTAATCCATAGGGTTCCTATATTTTTTCCATTTCTGGTGTAATTTTTGTTTTTCACGAATCAATTTGACTAGTCCACTGCTATACCATATTGGGAAACTTGCTCGAGTTGTTTTGATAGGAACAGAAGGAATAAAAAGATCAAAACATTCTTCTAGGCAGTGATAAAATTGATCAACAGCTTCATCAATTGTTGGAGCTGATAAACAATTGTCCCAATCAATAGTGCTCAGATGTTGATTTATTAAATTATAGTCAGCTCTATGGAAATTCCGTTTTAAATAGTTACAGTTCTCAAGTGGTTTTATGTACAATTCACTTATTGTAATAGAAAGGGAAGGATGGTGTTGATCTTCTTTCAAGATTGGACAAGTACAGTTTGTAACGGATGTTTCCATGTTACAAAAAAATAAATCAAGTAATCGCCCGTTACGATTATAAACATTACTATATTGTGAAAGACCTAGGTAAGTCATTTCATTAGTAAATTGTAAAGTTACATTTTGCAGCTCTAAACTAACGCTACGCTCAATTAATGCAACTTCATCCTTCCACGACAGGAAAGAGAGGTTAAAATCACCAGTCAGCATGGTAATATCGTTGGGGTAATTTTCTACATGATTTTTTACAAAACCACATATTTCTGATAAGTGCACTGAAATGCTAGCAGAGTCAGGTGGGATATAAACCAGTATTATATTAATATTTTCCTTAATTTTTAAATATTTTGAAGGAATTGTAATACATAAAAGTTCAGTTCCATTATGGGAAATAAAACTTTTCTGTTGTGCACCATACTTACTTTTTACACATGCCATTACACCTCCTCCGGTTTTCTTTTTGGTTATTGCTAAATTTCGGTCAGATCGAAAAACATCATAGCGCCCGTCACATAATTCCGAGTCAATTATATCATCCTGAAGCCAAGTTTCAGTTAATAACAAAATGTCATAGTTGTTATTTAAAATACCATTATAAAGATCTAAACACTTTGTTCTTAATACACGTACGTTCTGGTAGTAAACATTTAGATTATTTAGTTTTGAATTCATTGTAAAATATGTAATTTAATGGTCTCATAATATATCCTAAAAAGTTGGTTTTATAGTACATTCGCGTTTCATTAGTGAAATTAAAACGCAAAAATGTTAAGATGAAATAATACAAACTACTCGACATAATAACCTGTGAAAGAGTTATGTTTATTAAATGATTCTTCAAAAATTTTAGTTTTATGTTTGAATTATATTTTGATGTAGAAACGACGCACAAGATAATTCCAGCTGACACTACACTGATAAAGAACTGCCATGTTAATGTTGTAAAATGAGTATGTGTATGAAGGGGTTTGTCAATTAATAAATTAATTGGAAAACAAAAGTATAAATAAACAACTGAGTAGCAATAGTCATATATAATTCTATAAATGCAAACATGCTTTATTAGTATACTAAAATAAATGTTTGTAAATACGGGGTTACAAGTCAGTAAATAAATAAGATAGCATATGCGTACATTAACTATTGTATTGTAACTATTGTCCATTTCACTAATATTCATGAGTATAAACATAACTTTAATATATTCCTTACATAAAAAAATTCTATTAAATAATATATTTTTTATAACCTCAGCAGAAATAAAGTAACACCTCTTAACACATAACTTAGATACGCACTTATAACTGTTAATTGAAATAATTTGATACATATAATAAACGAAAATAATATGTGTATTTCCTCTTGAAATGTACGAAATTGAAATTATTACAAACGGAGTGAATGTGAAAAATAAAACTGTAACCTCTTGATATAGACATAAACTTTCATTACCTACACTTTTAAAATTCACTTTAGAGAGTTTAAAACTTCTAAATCCCGTATGTAGATTGATTGTGATGTTTCATTTTTTCTCATATAAACACGACTGGAACGCACCCATACGAACTTGTAATTTAGTTCCTTTCCGCGGAGTCGAGCTGCAGCATGCAAAGACTTATTTTCTGGCGATAGGTTCTCCAGGATGAAGATAGGTGACTTTATCTCACTCTTAAAGCCAGCGTCGTGGGTATTTAATTTGTCCTGAGTATTTACTTTGTTATATTTGATGACGGCTGCTAAGAAATTATCTCGCACGCGCGGTGATACAAACTTTGTAATAATAGTGCGTGGCCGTTGGGTAGTGGGGTTTTGTTTAGCCACCCGGGAGCAATAGTGTATGTCACTCTCGTTTAATGAAAAATTTACCACCTTAGAAAGTTGCTTCACTAAATTGATTACATTTTCAGATCTACTCTCCGGAATACATTGAATTTCAACACTGGAGGCTCTATTCAATTGATCTAGTTGATTTACCTTATTTTTTAGGATATTTATTTCACTGCGCAAAGTAATATTTTCTTTCTTAATAGTTAGTAAATCATCTCGCTGCAGCTTAAATTGGGACGAAATCTCATCAAAACTACTGCTCATAAATTCCAGGGACTTTTTAAAACTTGATATTTCTGTGTTTATAGAATTGAGTTTCATACTAATCTCAGAGGTGTAGGTTGAGATAGCAGATGCCATTTCTTCCCGTATTATTTCGCGTAACTCAGAACGTCGTATGTACTCTTGCGAATCCTCGCTTGAAACAAAACTACCAGGTTTATTATGTTTACGAAATGTTACTTGATTATTCTCATCGGTTAAAGAAGTAGGAGTAGAAGGACAGACTTTAGTGTTGGAATTGTCCCCCCTGGGCTGTTTCTTCTTACAAATAGGGCACAACCACTCTGCTAATGCACTTTTTTGCACATTTTCATAAGTTATATTTAAGCATTTCATGTGATAAGTATTATTACATTTAGAACATTTCAAGTGATCTTCGTTCTTTATATTTCGATTGCAAGCAGAGCAATGAGTCATCTTGTATATTTTTCTAACGGCCGCGCTTTGTTCTTGATTAGAGTCGACACCTGACAAGGACAGAAATTATGTCAACTATCCCTTATCGTAGCGGTGAGGTGGTACCCCGCCAGCAGGTGATGTTCGCGAACTGTGACTTTTTGCAGAAAAATTCCACTATTTCGTCAGACGAAATGAGATCTTATAACCACTATCGTGAGTAGATATTCAAAATTCAGCACTTTACAATCTTGAGAGCAAATTTTGCTAACGTTCACTTACTACAGAGTCTGGACGCTAACTGTGTTATTGTTAGTAAATGTAAACTGCTCCTAAGCATGCTCGTATTGAGCATATTAAATAGCAATCTTTTAAGCATGCTTTTTTCGAGCATGTGTAACAATAGCTTTAAAGTTGGTTGTATCTCTTGAAATGAATAAGCTAGCCGCGTGGCTAGTTGGATAAGCGTTTATAAATGTATAAATGGCGACTAATCTGCAGTGTGATCACAGAACTTTATCGACTCGATTATACAAATGTTCGTATGGTATGGAATCCGTTGCAAGTTGTAAGAAAAATTGTAATAAATTTACTTTATTTCATCAAAACAACATGTTCACAAACATTTAAAATCAGCAAGACACATTTTTTCAAATTGTCGTGCGGCTGTGAATAGTTTCAATTTTTGCAATTTTTGCTAACAAAAACCGATTCTACCCTATACGAACTTTCGTAAACACTTGAATCTATAAAGTTCTGTGACGCACTGCTGAGTAGCTAGTTAACATTTGGAGGTCCTACCTTCAGGGTCCGTCTGGTTAGCAACTGGTTAGCCCTTCATGTTATATCTGCCGCTAATTACCGTTCCGCACTGACGTATTCTGCCATTATTTTATGAAGATTCAGTCAGTACCTTCTAAAATCCTCAACCCAATAAACAACATCCGGGCCAGTGAACATAATAATGATATGATTAATGATGAATTGTGATCTCAAGGATAAAAGAAGCATATTGGTTCTGTAATTTCACTAGTTTTCCCTAACTATACACAGCTACGCTCACATGTTAGTCTCTTTATCTCATAAAACAGAATGCCTGTCTGTATGTTCGGGGCAATCTTCGGAACTACGGAATAGATTTTGAGTGGTTTTTACCAGTCTATGAATAATTCCTGGGCTGTGTGAATTCATCTTCGACCTCATCTTCACTTACCCACTACATCCGATTCTTATTCGATCCGAATCCAAGAATTGATGGTCCGGCTTAGCCGTACCACTATTTCTATGGTAGCTTAGGTACGCACTATATAGGGTGGTCCTATAATATTTATTATTTATTTATTAACACTTTATTGCACACATTACAAAAGAAGAAAAAAAGTACAATAATAAGACAAACCTTAGAATGGTACATTGGGCGGTCTTATCGCTTCAGAGCGATCTCTACCAGACCACCCCAAGCAAGCACTACATAATAGTCAATAATATTTTAATAGAAGATGAAGAGTGATGAGTTATATCATAATTACGAAAAAAAAAATTTTTACAAATATTATTCACATAATTAAATTTCAAAATTCTTCGAAGTGATCAAAATTTAAGTTTGATCTGTAGTTTATGACCACACAGCAAGTAATAAAAACGTTTCCATCTAATTGTGTGTAGTCATAAAATGTAGATTAATCTTAAATTTTACTCACAGAGAAAAACTTTGAAATTTTAATTTATGAAAAATTATTTTAAAAAAAATATTTTTTTTTTGAAATTCAGACCCACTCATCATTCCTAATCTGCTAGGTATTAAAATATAATTGACTATTATAAGCGGACCCGTATACGGCATCCGTCATTTCATACAAGATTCTTATTTCCCCGAATTCGAATCGGATTAGCATCGAATATAGTGCAGACGCGCTCTTAGTAGTAGTTTTATCAAAACATTTCCAGTGCATGAAACTGCTAATCAAAATGTATAAAGCTTTCAGACACATAATGATGAAAATGGCCCAATATCCACTTCATCATTCATCATTCGTATTTGCTTCATTCTGTCCAGTAATTACGCGGCACAAATATTTTTTGTGACTTGTAATTAACATGTCCATCACTTTATGTACTTACTACTTGATTAATCTATACTAATATATAAAGCTGAAGAGTTTGTTTGTTTGTTTGAACGCGCTAATCTCAGAAACTACAAGTGGGATTCGAAAAATTCTTTTTGCATTTGATAGCCCAACTCTTGACGAAGGTTATAGGCTACATTTTATCCCGAAATTCTTACGGGATCAAAAGTTACGTGGGTAAAACCGAGCGCGGTGGCTAGTTTTCGTATAAAGCTTGAAATAAGGCCGTATCGAAAGAGTTTTTTGGTATCGTAACTCATCAACGTCAATTTCAAAAATCATCGTCAATATACGTAATATGCCTACTATACAGTGCAATGAAAAAAATACTTTATGAGGGCAGGAAAAGACCAAGTGACGACGTGGAGAATCTTGAGGGAGATCTATGTCCAGCAATGGTCATCTGATGATAGAGAAAGGATGAAAATTTTATTTGTATTTGAAAGAATATATCGTTAAACTAATTTATTGTAGTTTTTTAAGTATTAACCGTCGGATCGCTGAAAAAAAAAATACAAAAAAGGATGAATGTCCTCTCAAAATATCTATTGTACCTAATAGATATTTTGAAATATTCATAATTTCATACTTAAATAAGGTTGTCATCCGCGTATTACCTGTATCAAAGCAATACCTTATTTAACTACTATTTTTCATACGAATGGGACTCCTGAGGAAGACTGAAATATATGTACAATTTATTAAGGTTTCGTTTAAATTGAAAAAAAAATACAATTATTGTTAAAGATGTCAGACAAAATAAGCCCCTGGGAAATTTACCCTACCTTTGATCTGAGACTAGGCCGCATTGTTGGAATATAATATTTTATAAATAATATGTCTTTCATTTTAAGAGCACATTTTTACGAGTATCTGTAACTCATAGTTTGACCACCTAACCAAGACCAAGGCAGCCAATGTGTTTGGGATTTGCTGGATTCACTTAATAAATAGAGAATCTTAAATTGAAAATTACTTTTTTGGAAGTCGGTTGAAAAATTAACGTAACTTAAATCTGATCTTAGTTCGAGTTAATTAATAAGACAGTATTAGTTTTAATCTGTTTACAAAACATAAAAAATGTTTTAATAAATTTACGGGATTCCTACCACGATTTTCGATTTTATTTTCCGCTTCCGATTTATTTATGTCCGCGATCATGGTGCTTGTAACAGCATCAAAATATCAGAAGTGCGAAAATAGAATCAAAAATCGTGGTAAGAATCCCGTAAATTCATTAAATCATAGTGAAAATAACCGCGGTAGTTTAAAACAATTATAAAAAATGTTTCCAGAGCCCATCAGCGCTAGAGGTAGAGAGATATTTTATGGCAGATTTTATACAAAGGGTGGTGTCGTGCCAGGCAGATACTGAAGGGTTCCTACCACCAAACGGTGGCCACTCGGATTAGTCGCCTTTACGATACGCTTATACAGGGATGGTAAGGCTATTCTAAGCCAGCCTTATGCAGGCTAAAATTCTTGTACCTAATTGTGTTTACCAGTTATCTGATCTGATGGTAATACACGCTCGGATAGCAAATTAACGCACATAGGTAAGGCGTTCTTAAATGAGTTAAGAAAAGAACTGGCTATTCATAAAACATTCCCGGAAGACATTACCGCGCTGGCTATGATATTTTGCGATTGAAATGGCCAATTATGAGTTATAATAATCACGTAATAGTCACATGACGAGAACCTCGTGAAGGCCGAGATCGAAAAGTAACGCAGGTACTTGCATACGAGGTGACCGAAGTATGGGAAGTTGTGTCCACCGAAATCATCCCGATCGTAATATCCGAAATCTTGAAAGGCTGGGATTTGGCGGTGGTTTGCTTCCACACGCATCCAAAAAGCGGTTTTGCTTGAAACTGCCCGTATCGTTCGCCGGGTTCTTTCCCTTTTCCCCGAGCGACTGGTCAAATTGTCAGGTCATTCCGCCTAAAAGGCGTGTAGCTTTTCAGATGCCCAATAATAATAATCCTTACTTTAGCAAAATAGACTAAAGAAATCATACCATCACTCATACTAGGATAACTCTAATGCGCTTATCCAGGGGTGACGACTGGCTGGTGTAGCGGTAACATGCATTGCCTTCTATGCCAGAGGTCCTGGGTTCGAATCCCGGCGGGGCGGCGGATATTTGTGTGATGAACACAGATATTAGTCGTCAAGTCATGGATGTTTATATGTTTATTTAAGTTTATTCTAATAAAATATATATACAAACATATATTTATATAATATGTATGTTTATATATTTCTTAAGTATATCAGTTATCTAGTATCCATAACACAAGTTCTTTAAGAAACTTAATTTGGGCTAGATAATGTTGTGTGAGTGTCAGAAATATTTATTTATTTATTTATTATTTAAAATAAAAGCATTTAGAAATGGGGAATAAAGGAAAGCATCATTTATTGGGGACTAATCCTGCGTTTGACGCCAATCTCACCTGATGGTAAGTGAAAATAAGGTCTAAAATAAAAGCACATGGGCTAAAACAGTAAGTATGTAAATAATGTATCCGTGTGGAACACACTTTTATCGTAAGTGTTAATAAATATGTATAATCTTCTTTCTAAAGGACGGGCGGTTCCATAACGACAACTTCTCGAACAGATTGAAGCAACCACGTAAATACATAGATAATTACATAAGTTCCATTATGTTTTTACAAAACAACATTAAGAACCTTAGTAAATCACACCTAATTATAATCTTGGGTCATTAATTTGTAAGTACTGCATAATTTTTCGTGTGTCAAAATAGTTTTCCGCGTACTTTGTTAATTTATATATCTTAAACACGGACTATTTTGAATGCAAACTGTTGTAGAGTTACCAAAAAAACCTTATTTTTTTTTGCTTTTATTATAAATTGGTTTACGGCCCAAACCTCCTCGTTACCCAGGAGAGAGATCCATAGCCCTGCAGTGGGCTCATTACAAACAGCTGCGATGTTGATGACTTATAACCAGTAAAGTGAGTAAAAAAATATACCTACCTACATTTATTTGCCTGACATTTTAATGTTTTTGTGAATCCTACAAAAGTAATTAATTCAATCAAAGGGCGTTGTTTACGTGCGTGTGGTAAATCATAACGTCTAGACGTATATGAATGTTATAGTTATAACTAGCTGACCCGGCTAACGTTGTTTTGCCATATAAATAAAAAAAAATAAGTGTTGGCCGATTCTCATAGATACAGGATAAGCACAAAAAATTTCATCAAAATCGGTCCAGCCGTTTCGGAGGAGTATGGCAACGAAAACTGTGACACGAGAATTTTATATATTAGATTTATGTGATTTATATATTAGTTTATCCTTAAATACAGTTAGCTTTAAAATACAATCTTTGCATAACATACCGATATTATTAAAAACAAAAATCACACTCTATGACTCAAAAATTATTAAAACAACTAATTTCTCAACAAAGCAATAATTCGATGTCGTCCATAAGTAGGTAAGGCAATATGTTATCAAAACAAAACGTATACATGAAATACAATTTTATTGAAATAAGTATTTTATAAGTATTGCTATTAATTCACCTGCATTTGTAAATCATAGATTGTGCACGCACTATTATTGTTTCCAATCAAACGAGATTGCTTATCAGTTTTCTGTGAATACTATACCGCATTCTTTATTTATTTTTTATCTTAAAACACATGTGGCGCGTAAAATGTTAAAACCTTTTTATTATTTGTTCAAATGAGGAAATGTACCAAACTTTGTTTTTTTTTTGCAATCGTTCAAAAAGGTTTTACAGATTTGAAAACTTTTTCGTTTCGTATTTTGTTAAGTCTGTGTTTTTTATTTGTATTTACCAATGAAACAAAATTTGTTCACTTATTTTTTAACAGATTTCGATGTATTTTTTTTAATTATTACGTTTAATATTCTTATAAAATAACAAAATAAATTGTGTTTTTTATATTGTATCAATTTAAAAGGTTTTATTTTTTGTGTTAAAAGTTTTAAGGTATACCGACTTGATTTCTCTGTAATTGATTTTAATGAGTACGATAGTAATCTAGGTCACTTGAAATGAACTGAAATGTAAGTAAATTTATAGCGCATGGAGGAGGTTTTTAATATGTTGCAATTAATTGATTTTCTTTGTTTTGACTTTTTAATTCAGCTTAAAGCAACCTACGAATACTTAAATCACATTTATTATAAAAAATGGTCCGTTTTTCTGTATGTTTGAACGCAATACATTTAGTTTCCCGCTATCGTTAATTTAATGATTAATTACTAGTGCTACTGGGTCGGGTCACTAGTTTGCAATTGAATGTTACTATAATATTATTAATGTGAAAGTTTGGATGTTTGTTCCTCAATTATGGCTAAACCGTTTAACAGATTTGGATGAAATTGACATAGTATATTGTACAGTCTGGAATAGCACATAGGGTACTTTTTATCCCAATATTCCAGTAAAGCCGCGTGAAGTAACTAGTTTATAATAAGCAGATTGGTTCCCGATTGAGGGAGAGAGGCTTAGATGCCCGCTCTGGGTCTTACTTGGCGCAGAGGTTGTCCATTGCCGTACAGAGAGGCAATGCGGCTAGTGTGATGGGTATCTTTGCGCCCGGTATGACTCGGGGAGGCCTCTTCAATTAGAAAAATAGGTTTATTTTTGTATATATTTAGACACTACGAAAGGCCTTTTGTATTTAATGAGATATGTTGTAATTTATTTAAGTACTTAGTTTAACGTTTTAATTTAGTTTTCTAGTTTCTCCTTATTTATTTGGTGGTTTATAATAAATGGAAAATTTGTATTAAAATGTTTCTTGTATCCTTTTACAAAATAGTCATAGCTTTATTGTTACAAACTCGACAGAGATTTCTTTCAGACATCCTTGAATCTTATGGTGGCTTCTCACTGCGCGTGTTAGCCCGCGCCACGCCGCGCCGCGCCCCGCGCAGTATGAAAAGCGTAGTAGCACGCGCAGGGAGAAGCCACCTTAGCCCGCGCCGCGCCGCGCCCCGCGCAGTGTGAAGAGCTAGGCGAGGCGCGGCGCGGCGCGTTTGAAGCTACCGACTTTTAGCGGATAGGGCGCGCCGCGACGCGCCTAGCTCTTCACACTGCGCGGGGCGCGGCGCGGCGCGGTGCGGCGCTGGCTAAGGTGGCTTCTCCCTGCGCGTGCTACTACGATTTTCATACTGCGTGGGGCGCGGCGCGGCGTGGCGCGGGCTAACACGCGCAGTGAGAAGCCACCATTACACATCAACCCATCTGTGAATAGGCAATTAACTTGCTGTAACTTTAACTAGGTCAAACTTGTATCTTAAGAGACTATTAACTAGAGTGTAAGCGACCATGACAGTTTCTACACTATTTGAATAAGTTATGACCTTTCGAACTTTCTAGATTGCAGACACTGTCAAGTTTATTATAAATATGCATTCGAACCCGAATATAACTAACCGCCTTCTAGACAAGTTAGCTTTTTAGAAATAAATTAAGCAATATTATTCTAGAACTAAATGTAAGGCAGTGACAAATTCCGTAGAAAGGAGCATAAACTCTTAAATACTCATAACCATAAAATCTATACAATGAAATGTGAATATGATCTTACTATAATTTTAAGATATTCCAAAAAGAAAACATTGAGAAGGGCTCAATATTTAAGTGCTTTACACGAAACCCTAGATTTATTCTCAATTTCTCTTCAGAAAAACGCTAACTTGCGAATTTCCAAATTTGCATAGTGCTAGTTCACAGCACCTACTTAACTCCGAATACTCTTAAATAAAGTTCCCTCTGGAAAAAAGATTATGTAAATACTGCAACCAGACCAGTTAAAATATAACTTTGGTAACTACTCAAAGTTATCCAAAAAGAGATCAAATTTTATTTAAATATCTTCGATGCTACACTGGGAGTGAAGGAAAAACATAGAATGAGCCAGCTGCTTCTCTTCCCGGGCATACCGTAAAAGTCAGGGATAGAGGTTTTATTGGCGTTTTTGCGGGCGATAGGCTGACTCCCTGTCACTGCAATAGTTTCTCTCTATCATTACAATACTTGAAAATTTATCAACTGTGTCATCAGATGGATTAACAGCCTCTGGTGTTCTGCCTACCACCCTAAAGGCTTGAAGTTGTGTATTTAAACATCGTCGTATTTGTACAATAGAAAACATACGACCTATTTGACGTGGTGCAGTGCTCTAGGTGCTCTAGAAGCTACTAAGCCAATCGTGAGGTCGCGGGTTCGATTCCCGCACGGAACAGAAAAGACATGTTCCTGATCTGGGCATTTATCTATACAGGGTCATGTTTTTTAAGATCAAAATATTTTAAGAGAAGATTAAGAATAATATTTGGATTCAATTTATGACAAAAAAAACATATATTTTTTTAATTGAAATTTTACAATTCTTTTAAGTGACCAAATTTTTCTGACTATTGAAAAATCGGGGCTTAACGTATTTCTTAATAGAAATAGTTGGAAATACGCTATTATTTCTTGCTTTTTAGTCGTAAAAATATTAAACTAAAATGTTTTTTTTTTTTAATTTATTAGAATTATTATCAAATTACCAAAAAAAAAATTTTTTTTTTTCATAAATTGTATCCACTCATCATTCACAACCTCTTACAATATTTTGATCTTCATAAAAAAGACCTTATACAAAAAATACATCAAAATACAAAAAATAGCATGTCGAATGCTTACAGCGAAAAATAAAATAGCGTCAAATGTGACTTGCCGTAAAACGATGTGCGTAGTACCTACGCCATATTTTTTTTTCTAGGTTACCACTAGTTTGCTAAATGGTATCTCTAAACACAAGTTTTTCTTACTTTGAGGCCTCATATTTGTTGCGATTGTCTGGGCATTAATGTATTATAATTATTTATTGTAAGATCTAGCGGTAAAACTTTACTGTCTTTTCCACGAGGTCTTGGGTTTGAAACGCGGTGCCGGTCGATATTTATTTAATGAACATAAAAAATTATACGAAACTCAATATGGGCTAGATAATATGGGAGAAATGTAGGAGATATTAAAACGGATAACAAAAGATCTAAAAATATAGTAGATACCAACTCGTACAAATGGTAGTCTTTCTTTGAAATATTTTGTGTTGAGCGATAATTTATATATACTTAGTACTTTGATGTTTGGAAGAAATATATTTCTAATTATTATTATTTTGTCGATAAATTTCTTTTTCAAGGAATAGTAAAATTAAAGTTTTTTCTCCTTTTTTCTCAGACGACTCTTAAAATAATCTCAGTATCATCCCTGATTTAGCATTTCCCAATTCCTTATCCTCCAAATAGATATAATGAAGGCAGAAAAATCATCTTATTGATAACATTATCTTATAAGTAACGTCCCTCATTAAGGAAAAGTCTACTCAAGTAAGGGTACGACCAAATTGAGAAAAATAAGTAGGTTGGCCTTACTTTTCAAGACCGGATAAAACTGTTGTTTCTCATAGAAAAATAAAAAGAAAATATTTTTTATTGACAACCGAACAGGCATAAACAAATACCTTTAATATTTATTTAATAATCTAGTTGTAGCTATTTGTAATACCTATGTTACGGCAGATTCAGATCTGGATTAGGTATAGTGGCTTGGCTGTTAAAAGGTATAGCCTATAAGTAGGCCTCCTAAGTAGGCGTCTATCAAATTAAACACCATTAATACAGATACGGTAGTTTTATTTAACTAAAACAGATAAAATAAGAGAAGTTTACATTATAAACTTACATTTTAAACTTTACATTTTTGTATTTAAGTTCTTTAGTTCTCAATTATAACAAAATTAGTTCTTACTTATATCAAGTGTATATTGCGAAATTTGGGCAAGTTAATTTGAAATTTTGAACTACATTTTTTGAGTTTTTGGCATAATATATATTTTTTTAATTATTGGTTTAATTATTCATCTTTCATATTTATAACATAATTTGAAGATATCATCTTTAATTATAACAGCATTCATTACGAGAGTCACTAAACATTCATTTACATTGATGGTGGTCATATTATAATAATAAAAGTAATTATAAATACATTATTAATTTACCATTTAATATCAAACGACAACCCTTTTTCATGAAAAATCCAAATATTTGAGCGTCGTGAACAATGTTCTAATACACACCTAATAACAACAGTTCACTCTTAAACCAAACGAGAACAAAATGTTTGAAAAAAGAACGCTTTCCAAACACTCAAATTGTCCAGTTACGTTGTGTGTCACAATTTCCAAACCCGAAGGAAAAAGAAATTCGATCTTTTTATCGGAAGCTGAGTTACACAGCACACTTTTCATCATCGGATGTGAACAATATGAAAAACAAGACCAATGACCTAGTTGTAAGTGCTCCTGAAACGAGTTTCAGGTTGCAGCGTCAATTCCCATATGAACGAATATATTGTCTCTTTGTGCTCTGTACATGAGGATATTTTTATAAATTCGAAGTGATTTTCAAATGTTGGTAGCGTGTGTGAAAGTTTTCTATTTTTACCGTTGACTAAATCCGTATTTGACCTCAATCTCATCTGACAATAAGTGACGATATGGTTGAAGGTGAAAACACACAATTTTAGGAAAGAACTGGCTCATAATATGAATAACGAGCGGTCATGTTTGGCTGCGGACTTAAGGCGACATATTGAAAAAATGCATTGACTTTCATCGCAAACTATGAGAATATGACAAGACGAGTGGATCTGACATTTTGATATGTGTAAATTCATATCTTTATCTATACTTTGCCTGCTCAAAAACATGATTTGATGATTTTGACTCGATAGTTTTACTTTTCGAAAATAAAAAAAAATCGTCTAAAAAAATACTTTTTTTTAAATTACCACGTAGTTATGAAATCCATATGATTAGAAATTACTTAAATACAATCTTCACATTACTGTTCGGACTTTGGTTGCTCAAAATTTACATAGCATTTTCCATTATTTTTTTATCGATTTTTGAAACGATTTCAGTGTCTGAGCGGTGTCGATGGTGGCGATTTCTATGCAATACGCGACCTTATGTCGGCGTGTTAAGGTGCTAAGATTTCAAGAAAAAACATTTCGATGTGCCAGAACGATGGTTCCTAGCTAGGCGCGCCTAGAAGGGGTAAGTATTTTAATCGCTTAAGCAATTGTTTTTCAAAGGAGCGGAAATACATATTAATGAACAATTTAACGTGAACGTAGTCGCGCGCAACAGCTTGTTATCTAGGTATAGCTTTCTCAATTCATTATAATAAAAAAATAGGTACTTGGTCTGAATTGCAAACTACATTCTTTTCAGTGGTAACTACAGAATGTAATATGTTTGATAATAAAACTGTCCACTCGTTCTTATTCATTGTTAGAATTTATTCCACTAATTGCGTTTGTTAACATAGTGGCTACATAAGTGATGTTTTCATTAGGGCGTTACAACAAATAACATACCTACATAAGTAACATAAGAGAGAGATGGAATAAAATACTCATTATACCTAAGTTATCTCAATTTTAATATATTTTATTTGTTTTGTTGTTGGTTCTGTAATTTTGTACTTTTTTAGACTGCGCCGTATCCAAAATTCTTTATTTCTGCTTCTTTCCGTACTCGAAATATTTATTTTTAAATAAAGTAACAATTTAAATATCAATTAAACCGCTAGAAATAAGTTAGAAAATAAGTTGCACATGTAGTGGTCACAAACACCGTTCTTTCACGACGACATAAAACATTAAAAGCAAACATTTAAGTAAGAACGTACCTATACCACATGGTTCATTTGAAAATAGTCTATTTATAATTAATTTCAAAGAAAAATCCATCGCATTGATAGTTTTAAATAAAAAGAAAAGCAAAGCAGGACTTTGATCCTAAGAGATAAAACTTTTAAAGAAAAAAACAACGTAGGGTTCCGTCTTACGTATGTTTCCGTTGTACGTATGTTTACTACGACACTAAATACTTATTGAACAAAATGGTACTTCTAGCGCCATCTAGTAACTACAGCGGGAAACTGCTGTGTATTTGTTATGTGGGAGTCCATTATTTATTTCTTTGTTTCTAGTTTTTTAAATATTGGTTGTTATAGATAATTTGTGAAAATTTCAACTGTCTTTCACGGTTATTGAGCTACAGCCTGGTGACATTCTAACTCGTTGGGGTCCTTTAAGCTTTAATCTTTTGGTACGAATTCTAAAAAAATAAAATCTGCTTCCATGCTGGACTGGGAACGAAAGAAAAACGTAGAATGTGCCAGCTGCTTCTCTTCCCGGGCATACTGTAAAAGTCAGTTAAGGGACAGAGGTTTTAAAGGCTTTTTTGTGGGCGATAGGCTGACGGCTGACCCCCTGTCACTACAATAGTCTCTCTCCATCTTTATAATAACCTCCAAATTTGTCAACAAACGTGACATCAGATGGTCTTGTAACTTCTGGTGTTCTGCCTACCCCATAAGGGATACAGGCGTGACGTTATGTATGTGTAAAATCTGGGACCGACTCAATGACGCCATGCAGACTTTTTGTCGCATCTCGATAGCATAAATAGCTTCTATCGTGCATTGGTTAAGTATCCGCCTGTAGTACAAGTACGCCTGTATTTGACAGCCGGCCCTTTTAAGATTCTACATTTAAAATTTACTCGAGTTTCGCTTTGTATTCTCAATAACATAATATTTGAGTTAAGGTTTTTTCCTAGTCAAAATCACTTAATAAATAATAAATAAAATCCCCAGACAATCACACCAACTACATGGGCCCAAAGTAAGCATAGCTTGTGTTATGGAATACCATGTAGCGAACTAGGGGGGAACCTAGAATATAAATACATAAATAGATAAACACCCAGACACGGAACATTTTTTTTTTCTTGTTCCGTGCGGGAATCGAACCCGCAACCACTAGCGTCTGAGGCAAACAGGTTTACCCCATCGCCAAAGTGGTCGTCAAAACTTAAATTCACACGAATTTAATTAATTTAATAACAGTGAAATATTACTGCTATTAAGTATCGTTTAAAAAGGTGATCTGTTCAGGCACACTTGTCACATAGTTATCATTTAATGACGATGCGATGCCAACTCAAGTTGGAAACTTTACCTACAGTAGTCACGAATTTAAAATCTCCATTTTGATTCGATGCCAAAAAGTTTAAGCCAAAAAGAGAATCTTCGTTTGTATTAAGAAACTATTAGCGAAACTTGATGAAATTAAGAAAAATGTCACGTTTTCTTAAAATAGCGATATATTAGTAAGGATTTTGTCATCATCATAGTCAGCTAAAAGACTCCAGCTGCTGAACAAAGACTTTGAATTGTTTGATAAACATTTTTTCCCTGACCAGTATAGTCCTAGTACTTTTAAGCGTCGAGTGAAAAGGTTTTTCGTGGATGGACGTGTACCACCTTAGTCTTCATGTTCACTTAACATCAGGTGTCATGGAAGACAAACGTCCCATCCATATTTTATAAAAAAAAAAAAAAAACGTTATACAGTGATACGAAGAGTGAGTAAAACCTCAAAAGTTACTACTTTTTAATTTGAATTGTGTCTTTTAAAGGGTTTTAGTTAATTCCATGATTTTGTCTGTTTGTGAACCGCAAAATGACAATCCATTACTGGTTGTCAGAATAACTATATGAATGATTGATTAACCGAAGTTCTGTGTATTCTGTAAATATCAATAAAGGATTAAAGGATATTAAATACCGATGTTTCAATCATATTTCTCAAAATGGTTTCGATGAAAGTGGTTTATTTATAAGTTACTATCATTCGAATCAAAATTACGAATGTTTTTAGGAAAAATATAAATTTCAATTTGTCATTTCAACCTTTCTTAATTTAGAGTCTATTATAGCGCGCACAAAGATGCACTTATTATATGGAATCACACGGGTTGGGACTTGCTCTTCATAAAATATTGCCAAAACATATCACACCACCAGTGCGGTAAACATTTTTGGCAGATTTTATATGAATAACCCCATGATCCCTTATGGGGTAGGCAGAATACCAGAGGCTACAAAACCATCTGATGTCACGTTTAAAAAATTTGGAGGCAATATAATGATGGAAAGACTATTGCAGTGACAGGGGATCAGCCTATCGCCCTCAAAAAAATGTCCAATAAAACCTCCTTTAACTGTCTTTTACAGTATGCCCGGGAAGAGAAGCAGTTGGCACATGTTTTTCTTTCGCTCCCAGTCCAGCATAGAAGAGCACCGAAAATATACTAAATTAATCGTTGGCAGTGTCCCATCCTTGTTTCCATCAGGACGATTATTACTTAACTTGCTTCATGCTAAGGCTTACACAGGGGCCACTCCGGTTTAATTTTAGCATTGAATATACCTATCAAATTCAGTAGTCTTACGAGCTATTGCAGTATTCAAGTCACCTGGACTTTATATTTTTGGCTCTTGAATCCGCCCTTTTTTGCTTATAACTGTGTAAAATATGAAGATGAACAAAGTAAAACTATTAGGTATTCATGTAAAAAGGCTTAGAATTATTTGTTCAATAGAAATTATAATAGAATTAGGACTACGATGTTAAAAACGACATTGAAACCAAGTAATAAAATACTTTTAATAAAATGTATCCGAAAACGTTAGCAATAATATGATGCGTACTTAATTATTTTGCTTTTTTTATTTGAAACAAATATTTGTTAATAATGTGAAATGTTAAGGATTCTAAATTTATAATTAAAACAGATTGAACTTGTTTTCAAACTTTTCATCGAAATGTATTAATAAAATATTTTTATACAGTTT
The DNA here is from genome assembly GCA_944452665.1 of Stenoptilia bipunctidactyla. Taxonomy (NCBI): domain Eukaryota; kingdom Metazoa; phylum Arthropoda; class Insecta; order Lepidoptera; family Pterophoridae; genus Stenoptilia; species Stenoptilia bipunctidactyla. The sequence goes on from OX101741.1 coordinate 15,802,330, forward strand.
TATTATTTCTTTTAGAACTCATTTCGATACCTTGACTTAAAAATTGATAACAATGAAACGATTAGAAAATTACGTCATTGAAAAATGAAGCAGAGTGAACACTGTATTTTATCAGTAAGATTATTGTTGAAAGAAAATGTTATAGGTCGAGATTTAATATGAATTCGTTCAGGCTCAAGGTATACATTATCGCGAAGTTATATTACATTTATTTAAAATGCAAGTTTTATATAAAAAGGTATAATCTGCGTTATGCAAAATATGAATTCTAAAAAAACACAACTTTTGTTATAAATAGAAAATATATTTAATAAATGTCCACGGCATTAAAAGTTAAGCAGGTAAAACTGGTAGGCATAGGCTGAAAATAATGAAATATTTTAATGTTGTGTGTAATGTTTTTTTTTTTATTTTTACTAAATTTTTTACTCGTGCCGAAAGTGCCTATAGTTTTGCAAACTTTTATTGTAATAATTGTCGATACATAAATTATTATGGAAAAGAATTCAAAAAAACAAGACTTTAGAACAAGTCACGTCTAAAAAAAATCAGCTTGAAATTAGTTTCAGAAAACAATAACAGAAAATTACTTACGCTTTCATGGTATTTTGGCATGCACTCCACAAACAAACCTCGCAGCACAAAATGTTCGCTAATTAGTCAGAAACCTTATTTACCGAACCGAGATAAAACTGTATAAATAAACACTAATAATAAAAACTTTTTAACACATCCTTTTCACATAAAAAAAGAAAATAACTCACAACACACCTCTTTTCAGTTTTTTTTCAATCAATCAAATCAACATTAAAAAAACAGTAACACTGTCCATCAATAAAATAGAGGAAAAATTTTGGATTTCGAAATACCGATGCGTAACTTTTTTCGGGCAAATGGTTCCGTCCGAGCGATTCTGCCACGCAAGCTATTCGCGCGGGAAACGCAGTCGTACTGAATTTCCCGCGTATTGTGACGACGAACTTAGGCAATGGCGGATAAGCAAGCTTTGTTGGGAAATTCTGATAAAATAAATTAATTATATGGCGTAGAATCGTTATTAAAAAGTCTATTAATGCGTCTTGATATGAAATTATATGATTGACTTCGTTACTTTGATAAAATGAAAATTTATTAGTCAAATTCAAATGGCGCAAATTAGAAGTTTTCTTCGAGTCTTTTAGATATTTTAAAAATTTATTTTTATTTAACTCACGTGTGCTTTTATAAAAAGTTAATACTATAAAAGTAAAAATCTTTTTCTATTAGCTTATAAGAGTGGAAAATAATATAAAATTTTTGATGAAATTTTTCATGCTTTCGTATTCTTATTCCAAAACACGTTATTTTCACCAGAAGCCTTTGACTTGAACGCTAATATAGGTAACTACACCTATATATTAGCGTTCAAGTCCATTAAAATTTAATAGATAGGTAAATGTTAATAAGGCCCAAATAAATAGTCATTTGACAGCCTTGTTCGGTTGTAATCTTACTAATATAAATGTGAAAGTTTGGATGGATGGATGTTTATTACTATTATTTATAGTGTACAATTTGGAATAGCATGAAGGCTTTTTAACTCGATATTCCCGCGGTATTCGAAATTGCACAAATAGTAAGAATATAAGGATGGGTGACCGTCGACCATTAATTTAGCACCACGCGATTGTTTCAGTCTTCTTGGGCACATTAAGTCGTCCCACCTGGGTGCTGCAGACTTGTACATAGTGGCAGTTGTAATCTGTCGTAAGCCAAATCTGCATCTTGATTATTCAAGCATTCATCGACGAGCACTGGGCCAGTTTTGTTGTATTGTGGGCTTATCCTTGGTGGTAGGATCCCTTCTGGGTCCGCCTGGCTAGCGACCACCCTTTATATAAAGTCTGCCGCCAAATGTTACCGCTCCGGCGGTAATGTGTTCCGGCAATATTGTATAAAGAGCCAGTTCCTTCCTAAACCCGTGTGCTTTCATCTTCGACCTCATCTTCACTTACCATCAGGTGAGATTGAGGTCAAACGCGGGTTTAGTCACTTATAAAAAAAAAAAAAAAAACTCTCCACCACCCTTAAATTATGGGCTTCATAATGAGTTAGTATCTATTAAAATGAAAGGGTTTTTTTTATTTACTCTAGTAACAATAATGAAAAAAATAAATTAAATGTTATAATGTCAATACAACAAAAAGGACAAGGTTTCTTAAAATTACGTTTAAATTAATTAAAATATAAACTGGTTTTTAGTTAGGCAGCTTTTATTGACATTCTGAAATTCTTTGTTTATTACAAAAATATTTTTTATTTACGTACCTACCTTTAGTTTATTATCTGTTTACAATTAAAATAAATAAAAAGAGAATAAAAATCAACAAAATATACATAGATAAACCTTTCATTTGTTACTTCCTACAACTAAACTTTAAAAATAAAATAATTTAAAATAAAAAAATGTGACAAAATAAAATGGACAAAACTGACTAAATTAAAAAATAGACGAAAATTTTGCCACAAAATGGTTACAATTCAGCAACATGCTAGCTTAGTACTAGCGCTGGTCTTCCATTGTAACCACTTAATCATGGGCGGTAGACAAAAACAAAAACTTAATCAAAGAAATCCTGTACCTTGTAGAGTAGTTATACATAAAACATGACTTAAAAATAAAATAAAGTTATAGCTATTAGAAACAAAAGAAAATTAAATGCAACAAAATATGATGAGACTCGCTTAAATTTAACATAAGAGACTTAAAAATAAAGAACAAAGTTGTATAATAAAATAAAGTATGGTTCTTAAATAGCGCTGGTGTCATGCAGCTGGTTTTCCTCAAAATTCTGATGTAAAGATAACATTTGTTTTATTTTTTTCCTAAAATTCGCTACTGTGAGAAGATTCCGTACTTTACTAAACTTTGGTTGTGGCATGACATTGGCTCTCACAATTAGCTCTTGTGTTTGTTGTTTTTACATATCACGGTCAATTTGTACTGTACCTATTTGTATTAATTTGATAATTCTGGCTGAAAAAGAGTGCCAAGAGCTTTTTTCCGCCGGCTATTTTTGTCTCTTGGTCTACTGTAATATATTTTTCAACAACTAGTTAAAGCCGAAGTATTGTAAGTATGTGATGCCTGAATTCATCAAGTGCTTTGTGAAATTCCTAAGATGAATATATATATTTTTAAGAATTAATAAGCACTTGAAAATATTTTTGAAAATGTTTCACTTCATATTATTCGTTAATTATACAAAATTATGTTATTGGCAAGCAGATAAATGACAAAAAAAAGGAAGACTTACCGTCATTACTGTAAAAAAAAAGGTTTCATGTGATATTTTATATCCCCTTTTTTTCGCAAAAATATGGAAATTAATGTAAAATACCTACATCTATTTCCGATTCCCTTCAAAAAGATTACATTTGTTTTATTGGCATTTGAATATTTTGCGGAAGTAGTATATACCTATGTCGGGAGGGTCGATTTTTTGTTTTATTTTCGTCTTGCCCGCGACTTCGTTTGCACAGGATTAGTATGTATCCCATATCTTTATAAATTATAGGTTTTATGTTCATTTGATGTAGGTATATTTAAGGTATATTATTGTAAGGTTTTATAAAAATCAATTCCGTAGAATTTGCGTGAAAGAGTTACAAACATCAACAAATATTAACTTTCATATTTATAGTATAAGTAGGATTTATGCGTTCTGTGCTCTTTAATAAGCTCTTTTACTTTTTTGTTTAATTATTCGCAAACCCCAAAACATTAATTACGCCAGTAAGTAGGTACTGCGTAGACAATGTTTCAGTTTTGAACCGCCAGTGCTTAAAGGTGGGTTCTAAGCTTGAAATGTGAATTACGTATTTCTGTCTGCGACATCGTAGCTCCTTTCAGCCAGGGGAAAACCAAAAATCATCTCCAAGATACAATCAACAGAATAAAAACAGTAACAGAATGAGCCATAATCGACTTAACACTCTCTCTAATGTCAAATCAGTTTTTGTAAAGAACTGTTGATTTTCAAGTTACCTAATTTGGTTTCTTATCCTTACGGTTCGGCCAAAAAACAAGTTCAAAATTTAGATCAAAATATCTAAGTGTCAACCCTAAAAACAGCTGTTACCTTTTAATGAAATCTATTCGATAAAAGATGGCGTAAAAATAAAGTGATGGGTTAACTAAGACAGATACCACCAAGTTCAGCCGGCGCGGGAAAGGTCATAAGGTCACTGCGGCACAAGTCTTGTTTTAGCTTATTAGGTTGACTAGGGTTATCAAAATATTTTGTTGTAAAATAATTAAATAAATTTGTATGAAAGTCTATACCAGCACTGATCATGATAATTCTTTTACTGTATATTCTACGTATGATATAGATGCTAACCCTTAAGTTTTATCTCTCCATTTCGTTAAACGTTGTATAATTTGGTAAATAACTTAACAAAATAATTATAATTGTATTATAAATAAATAATAAAACCCTAGACAATCATACCAAGTTCATTAGCCTCAAAGTGAGCTAAGTTTGTGTTATGAGATACCATGTAGCAAACTAGGAAGGAACCTCAAAATATAAATACATATTTAGATAAACGCTCAGCAGTGCGATCACAGAACTTTATCGAATCGTTTGTTAACGAATGTTCGTATAGTATGGAGACGGTTTTTAAGAAAAAATTGAAATCTCTCCATTGCCGCACGGCCAGCTTAAATAAATGTGTGCCTTGTTAATTTTGAATGTTTGTAAACATGTTGTACTCATAAATATCTGTAAAAAAAATTACAATGTTACTCAAAACTTGCAACCGACTCCCTACTATACGAGAATTCGTAAACATTCGTTAATATACGATTCGATAAAGTTCTGTGATCGCACTGCTGACCCGGAACATTAGAAGTCTCACACTGTTGGGTGTCATCTGGCTGGGGACTAAACCCCCTGGCAAGTGCCCCTTCGTACTTCTGACGTATTCTCCTCCTCTCAGTGACCACTCGTAAGGTCAATAGGCCTGCGGGTGTTCTGAGGGGTTGTCTTATGTGGCGGAAAAACAAAAGAAAACCGGAACATTGTTTTTCTTGTTCCGTGTGGAAACTGAACCCGCGAACTCGCTACGTAGTCTAGACAACTCTGGATAAATGTGTAGTAAAGTTACTTTTTATTATTAACCAAACAAAGCAACTCCGCTTAAGGTTTAGACCCATTCAGTCCGCCGAACTGGGTCTTTATTAGTATAACATTGCCGCAACCTATCCCCGTCGGATTAACTCTAAAAGGGTTCTACCACCCAACGGTGACCACTCGGATTAGTCGCTTTTTACGACACGCTTATTAAGGGATGGAAGGGTTATTCTAAGCCCTACACGGCTTAACGAAATGTGTCTTTCTTTTATTTTTTGTTAATGCACTGTTAAAAATTATGTGATATTACATACAAAAAAAGTACATAAACCTGTAGAATGTACCGAAAACAGCTGTAAATTTTAATAAATTGTGGAAAAGAAAATAATTTTCGGTAATTTTACAGATTTTTTATTATATTTATGTATGTAGGAACGGAACGTAAGAGTGAGTGTAGAGAGAATGATTGAGAACGAAGGATGAGAGCGAGCTAGGACGGATGATCGAGAGAATTGCTGAGCTGAGCGGAAAGACGGCGGTGCGCGTGCGATTTGTTAAAGTGTAAAAATAAAATCAGTTTAAATAATACGTGTTTGTCAAAATCCAGTTTTGTCTTTATTGTGAGATTCCCATATCATATCATCACTACATGTTATTATACATAAACGTGTATAATGACAGAATAATTTGTATTTTTACACATGAGCTGGGATTATTACAGAAGAAATACATAAAAAATGTGTAAATATACTTTAAAAAGGTATAAAATTGTCGAATAAACGTGAATTTCCATAAATTATAGAAAAAATACACAATTATGTAATATAAAATTTCATCTCTCATGTAAAACTACATCAACATTTAATATTACATAAATGTTTTCACTAAAAATGTTTAACAATGTGATCGCGTTTGAGCTCAGTCTCACCTGATAATAAGTGAGATGAGATAGAAAATGAAAGCGTAAGGGTTATGAGAAAACTGTCTCCATAACAAAATATTGCCGGAGCCCAGAAGTCACCACCACCGCCGGAGCTGTAATATTTGGCGGCAGATGAAATATGAAGGGTAGGCGTTGTCTACTCAAATTAGATTTAGATCAAAAATTTTGAAAAAAAATGTTTTAGTATGCATACATTTATTGCAAAGATATTAATATTTGCTTATCGACATTAGTCACCTATAAATAGCTTTTCCAAACCAGACGAATGTGTGGGAAGATCAGAGTAATCCTTTCGAACCTGATTTAGTGACATTATTAAACCTTCTACCTCGTTGGAAAACTTGGTTTATATGAAGTCTGTGGTCTAAAATAATCGCCAAGCGGTTGCTTCGAAATAACAAAACTAATACATATCAGGCCACTCTCAAACAAAACGCGTCCGCCCAGCACACGCCACGCGCCTCACTCGCGATTGATCAACACGGGTCTAACACGTTTTAAAATCCTGTTGTATATAATTTGAGTTTTATGTAAATAAATAGATAAAATCCCCAGACAATCACACCAACTACATGGCCCCACAGTCACCATACAGCTAATCAGGGGGAACCTAGAATATAAAACATATTTTGATGCTTTTTTTATTTATTATTGTTTCATACGGGAATCAAACCCTTGCAATTGGAGTAGGCGTAGCAGCGTCTATACCACTGAACGACGGAGACCGTCAAATATAAAAAAATTGGTTGGTCTTAAATTGCGTTTTCCGGGTGGGCGCTCGTCAAAGTGGACCTGCAAGGGGGCGCGGGCGGACTTCTACAAGTATAATTCCAATTTGAGATACGTTGCTATATTTGACGACCACTTTGACGATGGGGTAAGCCTCAGACAGTGGGTTTGATTCCCGCACGGAACAAGAAAAAAAAAATGTTCCGTATTTGGGTTTTTACCTATTTATGTATTTATATTGTAGGTTCCCCCCTTGTTCCCATGGTATCCCATAACACAAGCTATGCTTACTTTGAGGCCACGTAGTTGGTGTGATTATCTGGGTTTTCATATACGTATATTAATTTATTTATAAATAAGACTCAAATCATGTACAGCAAATTGCAAAACGAGTGATGAGGGGCGTGGTGTGCGCTGGGCGTGCGCTAGGCAGGCCCTGGGCAGGTACTGGGCTGGCGCATCGCGTTTAGACATATGGACTGAACGTGGCCTAATAAGGCTATAGGGTTTATTAGCTTGAAAGTGCCCGACTACCTCGGGTTTATAAAAAGATAAATTACTCGAGTAGGGCCCTTGGCAAAGGTTATATAGGTATAGCGAGAAATTACAACGGGATCGAAAGTTAAAGGGATGAATCCCGCAAAACTTTAGTACGATAAATAGCTAATTCCCTCCTGACACAAATTCTTTGTTTTCAACAATGACATTACTTAATTTTAGATGAGATCAAAGTTCTATGGGGTCACAAAAGGAAATGTTTTCAATTAAGGGGCTAGGCTGAACGCGAGCGACATCAATGTCGCGCGACCGCGACCGATGTCTTTTCGTGTCAACTTGTTTGGCATGTTTGTTTTCTTTCAGATTTTATTGTATCGGTACTTTCTACTTACTGAAATTAATTAGTTATAAATATAACTAATTAGTTATAAATATGAATAATTAATAATAACTTACAGTTCATCACAAAGTACACAGATTCACATCTATGATGAGAGTACTAAACCGTACGCTCGGGATGCGCGTGATTTTTTATACATTTTTCTATGGAGAATTTACGTAAAACTTATCTTGATTTTCGGGCCTTAAAAAAAAGAACGTGATATTATTTATTAGTTTTTGCAGTGTTCAAAAAGTATTTTTTTTTATCAATTCGTATTGATATACTGGGTTTAATCTGAAGATATGCTGTTACATTTTTACTCAAGTTTTAGCGTTTGTTGACGTTTATTATATGTACATATAATAACGATTAAGTTTTAAGAGTTAAAATGACCATGATGATAATTTTGGTCTTTCATTTTAATATATGCAAATTATCACTATTAACAATCATATCTAAATAGGTTTAATATGAAAAATCGTAACACTCTTTTCGGTAATTCTCACGATCTGCCTCCTTAAAGAAGTTTGTGAGCGAAATTTTCGCGTTAAATTATAGTGTTTATGGCACTAGACGATGCCCGAGTGGCTTGGATTGCGTCCTGTGTATATCAGTGGGACACATGCTTATACTGGCCCGACATTTTATACTGGCCATGGCCGCACATGCAACTATCTTAGCCTTTCACTGGTTAAGATAGTTGCATGCGCGATTTTAGGTAACCGCACACTATGCCTGAGCGAAGCGCATTACTGGCATAGTGTGTTGAACTTGAATCATTGAAATCGTTCTTGAAACGAATGTATCGCTTTGAAACCATTGTTTTTTTCGGGGCGAACAGTAGCCTAATGTAATATTCCAGGCTACACTATCTTTATTCCAAATTTAATCTAGATCCATTGAGCATTCTGCCGTAGTTGAGGAAAAACATCCATATGTGCATCTAAACTTGCGTATTTATAATACAAGTAAGATTATTAAGAGGCACCGTCAGGTTACGGTGTCTGTAAAGAAAAAATGACATGTTAAAATATAAAATTCCAGTCTCATATTTTACAATAAAGGATCGTGAAAAGAATCTAATGACGAAAAAAAGGTTAATCAGTTGCTTTGATCACGACTAAAAACTTTATGTTTGCTGTCAAATAAGTACTTCGGGAAGCTTCTGTAAATATAACACAATTATACTGTAGTATATGATGTACCTACGTATGATAACTATGAAGATAAACAATTAATACCTTCCATTTTGCTGAAGTACTTCAATCAAACAGTTATTATTTTTAGAGCTCAAAAAGATAATCTCAACTGAAATACTTACGCATCGAATAATTGCCATTGCTATATAAAAATTGTTTACATACATATTTTTAATGAATAACTAGTTCAAATCCCAGCTAGGCTAGTTAAGAAAATACACCATTTATAATCCCTTAAGTTCCGCTGTGTTATCGCCGTAACACAAGCTAAAATATTTAGGTGGTATGCACTTAGAGAAATTCCATTTATCAGTTATCCGATAGAGGAACTATTCCAATTTATTCCAAGCGTTATCCAACTAACTATTTCAGCTTCAAGAAAAACATTTCAAAATAAACTTGAAACTTCACAGTGCTAGAAAAAAAGACTACGAAATCCGCACTAATCCTCTAAATCTGTAACACCACTGCAACTGGTAGTTAAACTCATTAAAACAACAGCGCGTCAGCCGGCCTGTGTTGCCAAATTGGTGCTACAATCCACTTCAACTTAGCAACAATTTTCTCTACTAACGGAAGCAATTAAAAATCGTATTTTGAAAACGAGGTTATACTTTCGTAGATTAAGTACCTATGTCCTTTTAATTATTTAATTATTTTACTGAGAAAAATGTGTAAACATTTTAGACGCTGTTTTTTTTCTTTTACTATTGACTCCAATTTCGCCTGATAAAGATAAGATGGAAAATGACAACACATAGGTTTCCTTTGACGACCACTATAGCGATGGGGTAAACCTGTCTGCCTCAGACGCCAGAGGTTGCAGGTTCGATTCCCGCTCGGAACCAGACAAAAATATGTTTCCGGGTCTGGCCGTTTATCTATATATGTATTTTTATTCTAAGGTTCCCCTAGTTCACTACACGATATCTCATAGGTAATACAAGCTTAGCTTAATTTGAGGCCATGTAGTTGTCTGTGATTTTCTGGGGATTTTATTTATTTTATATTTATTCTTAAAGGAACTGTTTTACATAAAACATTGCCAGAACACATCGGTGCGGTGATATTTAGCGGCAGAATTTAAATAAAGGGCAGTGGCTGGCAGGTCGAACCTTAAAAGGACCCACAAAATTGAAAAAAATGGAAAAAAGACCCACTTAAAAGGATACCACAGACATACATATCTACAAAGAAAACGCAAATGCATGTACTTCGCGTAGGTACCCCGTCCAAGCGTCAAGGTTGATCGCCGCTCACTTTCACAATTATAATATTAGTAGGAAGTAGGATAATACACAGTCTTAATAAGAATACTAATTGTAATAATAATATACATTAATATATCTAAAATACATGGGGTGTACTGATATTTAGGTTGAAGAATCATTATAGAATATTATAATTTCACGCGGATTCACTAACACAGTCCTTGATCCCATGGGAACGTTTGATAAAATATAGCCAAACTCACAAATAAAATTGTTTAATAAATATAAAACACATAAACAAATATTTCCACTTTACAATATGAGTAAATCAATACTCATGTTATAAACATGTGTGTAGTATAAAGTTATTAGCTTTTCCGCGCGGTTTTACCCGCACCATTTCAAATTCCGGGGAAATATCGAGATAGAAAGTAGCCTATTCGCTATTCCAGACTGTAGACTATCACTATGCCAAATTTCCTCCAAATCCATTAAGCCGTTTTGTCGTGATAGAGTATTTGTTACAGACATGCATACATCTATCCATCCAAACTTTCACATTTATAATATACAAAATTTTAGTTTGCTTTTATTCGATATAATGTCGCTGTACGTCGATTAAATCGCGCAAGAGTGATGAGTGAGTTAGCTTTGTAGACTAACTTTATTCGTCTTCACTTTCACAATTATAATATTAAGTAGGTTTTGGAAGAAATCGCTGGAAGCGATAACGACACCAAAAATGTTAAAAAAATCATGTCAATGAATTTTATGTGTTTGTTTTTGTTAGCAATCATTTGTAATATTCATTACACGTGTTCAATATTACCTTTTAATAAAGCAATAAAATAGACAATTTTAAATATCAAAATTAAATAGTAGTTAGAAGATAAAACACGTTTTTGAAGCCATTTGATAAAGCGACTTATGATTTTAAGTAATTTTATCATTTTAATACTTTCTGTTGTAAAAAAAAAATATTATTAAACTATAGTTGAATTCTTTTCAAGTGGTTTTTGTGACAGTTCAAAATTGACAATCTTTGTGACGTTGCCGTAATGAAATTGTTCGATCTTCCATTCGATGGCTTTGACGAATCCAATCAGTTGGTGAAAAAAATGTATACAAATTCCGATTACAAGATGGCCGCTCATATTCATCGATTCAATGTCGATTCAATCACTATCAACTGAACGTTCCGTTTCTTTGAATCTGTATATTTAAGATGAATGTTTTTATGAAATTTTCTTGATTTATTTACAGTTAATAATAACAATTACACTTTATTAATTGCTCAATTTATAATTTTTAAATAAACAATTTTATTGACATAGTTTTTATTTTCTTAACGCGCCTATTTATATTTTATTAGTTGCAAATAGTTTGCGCGTTATGGAAAATGAGAACTGTCACGAAAATCTGTCAAAACAATTCAACTATAGTAGGAATAGAATTTTTCAAAGTCAATCAAATGGCTTTCCCATTGTCCTATGTAAAGGACAAACGAACCTCGACGCGACCCAATACGACAATATCAAATATATGCTGTACGTAGGTCACATTAAATGTTTTGCGTAACTTAATAAAATAACATGTTATAACCAAAATATTATGTTTATTGTATTTCAATATATTTTTTGCTTTACATTTTAAATACTTTTCATGCGATCGAACCATTTTTTAAAACGTGCTGATTGAACGCTATCACGTTGATTGAACGTTGGTAAAATCACAGGGTGGTTATGTGCAGGATGGGTTACATACGAGTTGTATTGCTGTTTTTTTTTTCGGATCCAAAACAATAAATCAATGTTTCATCTCCTGTGACAATGGCATAAACAGCATTAGAATGTCAGTGTCCTTCTTCTTTTTATAGGAAGAATTTGCAATGTTTTTTTTTTATAGAGTCAACACAGTTTACTGAAAACATACTAAGATATGAAATCCGTGTCAAAATGTTCATACATAACTCGATAAAATCCAGTAAAGACGTATCTTATGAAGAAAACTACTCAAAAAAACAGTTAATAATCATCATCGGCCGGAAGAGGGTTACTGCTGGACAAAGGTAGCCCCCCGCAAGGCGGAACGACGATCAAGTCGCCGCCGGTAAGCGCTGGATATTATTTAGTTTTGGAACAAGAAATCATATTTCATTTGTTTATTTATCTATAAAAAAAAAATCAGCGCATAAACCTACTCAGAATTCATGTTGGCTTGTGGAATCACAATTTCACAATAGCTCATAAAAAGTTAAATATAGCTTTCTCGTAGGTAAGTTCATTAACAGTGGTTGAATGGAAATACTGAAGTCGGTTATTCACCCTAGGAAGTGTTAAACAGGGTAAAGTTTAAGTACTTTTTGAACTGACTTCAAACATAAGGTTATTTATTCGATAGTATTAGGTAAATTAAACACTTTTTAGAAGGATTTATCTCAGTCTCTCGTTGCCACGGGGTCTGCAATGACACCAAAACGTCGAATTAAAATGTAAAATATATTCGATAAATCCAATTAAAAAGCGTTTAATTTTTTATCACGAAAACTTAGAAGATATCAATTTGATAGTTTGTTTGTTAGTATATTTTGTTAAGCGATACTTTCGTCAATTTTCGTGTAGGTATACGTAAATCGATGTTGATTCTTTTGGTCAACTATATTTCAGAAGTGGTTACATATATATTTCACTAGCTGTTGCGCGCGGTCTTGCCTGCGCAATTTCGAGCCCCGCGGGATTTTCGGGATAAAAAGTAGCCTATACGGATTCGGAAGAATCCCTCTAAGTAATGGTAAAAGAAATTTTGAAATCGGTCCAGTAGTTCTTGAGCCTATTCAATACAAACATACAAAAATACAAAGGTTTCCTCTTTATAATATTATATAAGTATAGATTAAAATTTACATACTTAGTAACAATAAAAAAATAAGGGACTTTGAATTCATAGCTAGTACAAGTATCTCTACTTAATTTACAAGGATTACTAATAATTTTGTGATCTACATTCTACATAGTACTCGTACCAACTCGCTTCCTAATATGTACCTCGCAATCCACTTAAAGAATTTTCAACAATTTCTAAGTTTGATACATCAACAACTTAATATAATTGTTACAGAAGGATGTTCCTGCAAAGGTGATGATGACTAACAAGAATAAGAGCATTAGTAGGCCAGTTGCAGTGTCAGCAATGGCTCTCATTCCTCTCCTAATCACTTATCTTTTATTTTCTCTATTTCAGCTCCCCATAAAGACAATAAATAAATACTTTTACAAAGTTACCTTGCTGATTTCGCGACTTGTACTTGCACTAGTGATGCAGGATGTACCATGTACCATATATGTATTGTTCTCATAAATACATACATATCAAATTTAATACAGCCAGCCCAATGCAAAGAAACATGTTATATGCACACGGCTATTTGCATTGTACGGGAGTTGAACCCGCGACCATTGGTTTCTGAGACAGTGTTCGTCTAACAGCATGTGTTTTTAATGTAACAGTTTTCTTTAAAAAAATACCAAAAGAAACAAAATCAATGTACGTAGGTCCCAAAGTGAGCTTTAATAAGCTTTGAATAAAATCTAATAAATAAATAAAATCCTCAAACAATCACACCAAAAGTGTTTATATCTATTGGTTTATGTCATTCGACTACTCACTATATGGTGCGGATACCGGACCCACGTCAAGACCTCTGCGACGTAAGCAAAATGGTGAAATTTTTGTTACGACTTGACTCTAGGTATGACTTATAGTTTTCTTACGCAAATCAATGCTCTACCTAAAGGAGACCGTTAAAAAGTTTCTACAAGATTTCATGTTCAAAGTTTTAAACTCACTTTGTATCTGTGTGTTAGACAACCTCTTCAGTGCATTGTAATAAAAGTCAATACCAATGAGGTATAAATTCGATTCTTGAAAATCGAACATCGTAAATTCGAAAACTCGTGTATGTATGTGTGTTTGTAATCACTTCACGCAGCAACGGCTAAATGGATTTAAGTGTGATTTGGACATAAAAATAGTTTAAAACGTATTTTAACACTTTACCCCGAATTTTAAGCGAGCGAAGCCAGTTATTTATTAATTTTCCAATTTCGCCAAAGTTTTTGAAGATATAATTATTAATTGTCTCGTATTTTAGTACCTTCTAACTTACGAAGTTCTGATGAATACAATAATGGATTCTCTAAAGTGAGTACTTTGAAGTACAATTTAGCCAATTATGTTGAATGATTGCTCTTTTAGAGTACTAGAAATTTGAAGAAATTTCAATACTTTTTGTTATAATATTCTTGTATAGTCACAAAGTGTTGTAAAGTTTAATATCAATGGCTAGTAGGTAAGCAATATCATCGTGATGGGTTGATTTTATGCTTGACGGTGGTTGATTGATCAATACTGCGAGTGAGTTCCAGCCGGGTGAATCTGAGAATCATTTTTTTTTAATCTGTTGAGGTGAAAATTTATGCATCCCATATACCTCGTACATATATTCATATTCATCATATTCATCATATATGCAGTTTGGCACTCAATTCTGTACTTTTTATTATAAGACTCTATTCAAAGTAGGTAAGTATAAAGAGAAGTCGGAGTGTTTTACGAAAGAAGTTACACACTTCCCGTTTGCGTTCGCTCCCGAACGGTCGTGTCTGCGGCCGCTCCCGAGTGTTCGTATTGCGCTGCCCTTGTTCCCTCCCCCGCACTCGTGCGGGTCAGGTGCCAAGTTAAGCTCTTTCGGAAAGTTTTCTCTTGTGGAGGCTGTATGGTGTCGGGGCTAATTCATCTGCCCTTTTCAGGGCGGACCCGACTGCTGCCGGCCGAAGCATCGCTGGTCAGGTGGATACGTAACCGTGCCAACGAAGCCTGATCGTCCGCCGTTTACCGGCAATAGGTCCGTACTAGGTCGTTCTTCTTTTCAGCGCAGTTTGTCTTCGATAGACTTTATGTCAGCCCAGCATAATGTCTCACCCTAAGTGCCCCGGGCAATATGATAATTGCGATACTTGCGTTCATTGCGATCATTACGATCAGGTCTTTGATGAACTTCAATATCAAATAAGCAATAAAGATCACTGGAAGGCTCTCCACAACCAAGCCTTCCTCAAACTTCAAGAACTGGAGACGGCATCTGGTGCCTCAGCTTCAGTAATCAGTGAGTTGTCCAGCGAAAAACAATCACTGGAAGCCGAGAAGTCTGCCCTTCTCGCTCAAATCGAGTCCTTGCGAGAGCAATTGTCCGCTCGCCCTCAGGTCATCTTTTTTTCTCCGGCGTCTCCAGATCCATCTGAGTACGTCGACCGTCTTTCAGATCGCATGTTGGTAGACTCCACCGCATGCAAACGGAAAACTACCCCGCCGGGTAGTGATTCCGACTCGGTTCCTTTGGTTCCAAAATCTCCTGCTCCGTTCACCGAGGTTCGCAAAAAATCGAAATCGAAGAAGAAGAAGCAATCTGCTTCCTCGACTTCGTTTCCGTCCGTTCCAGCTGCTCCAGCCGCTGTTCCTGCTCCGCAAAATGTCGCACCGGCGTCTGCTCCTGCGCCTTTTGTTCAGTGATCCCGGCGTCACAGCCTGCGTCGCAATCAGATTCGGCTCCGCCGAAAGTCAAGTCTCCGCCGCCCGTCTTTCTACGGGACAAGAGCCGCTGGACCGAGGTCTCAGCTCTCTGCGGTAGGCACAATCCAAAGATCCAGTATAGTAAGGCATCCAACGTGGGTGACTCTATTAAGATCTTAGTCTGTTCCATTTCCGATTTCAGGAATCTTACTCGGCTTCTTGCTGATCAAAAGCTCGAGTACCACACTTACGCTCTCCCTGAGGAGCGTAAGATTCGTGCCATCCTCAGGAACGTGCCGTTCGAGCTCTCGAACGAGCAAATCTAAGAGGACTTGTCATCTCAAGGCTTCCCCGTCGAATCTGTGCACAAAATGCACAGCCGCCGAGGCAAGCAGTTCCCACTTGCGCAAGTAATCCTAGCGAAGAGCCCGCAAGGGCAGTCCATTTTCAGAGGCAAGCCCACCGTGTGCGGTCTCTCCAACATCCGCGTCGAAGATCCACACAAGCGTGGTTTCCCAGGTCAGTGCCACCGCTGCCAAATGTATGGTCATGCGGCGGCAAACTGTTTTGCTTCCCTTAGGTGCGTCAAGTGCCTAGATCCGCATGGGACTAAGGAGTGATCTCGTACTCCCCAATCGCCCACCGCTCCGTCCTGCGTCTTGTGCGGCCAGTCAGGCCACACAGCAAACACCGCGTGCTGCCAGGGCTACCGTGAACCCCATCGAGAACTGGAGAGAGCGACCGCAGCCTAGCTCGGACGCCCCTCCAGTCAGTTCAAAGGCCCCTAAGGCCGTGACTTCTATCGTTCCAGGTCAGCGCAGCCGGGTCGCGACTCAATCGCAACCGGCCGCCAAATCGGCTTCCCAGTGCCAGAACGCAAAAGGTTCTCAAGACCGCATGGCGTTCTGGATCCAGCTCGCTCCCATCGACGAGATCCTGGCTTTCGGCGCCACTCTCGATGCCAGCCCAGAGGGTTTCAACGGTGCTCTTCCGGTCCTAACCAAGTTCGCTCCCCGTATTAGGAAACTCCAGCAAGCTCAACGTTTCTAAACATAGTCCTTCATTCCAGCATTCCTATCTCAGAGTGAGTCTGATCACTCTAGATAATCTCTTAGTTTCAGCTTTGTCATTTCTGCCAGTCTTAGCTTCTGAATTTCTCGCTTTCAGTTCCTTTTGGTGGCAGCCGTCCGGATGCCGCTCACTGCGCAGCCTCTCTCTCCAATTGGCTGTCACTCCGATGAAGACTAATGGCCTCAATCAAGGTGAGTCAGTAAAGGGGGATGTTTAGTGGGTATGCTCGGCTTCACTGAGTGAGTGTCCACACTGTCTGGGCATTCTATTTTCCGTTAGCCACTGGGGTTAACAGCTTATAGAATGCCCATTCGTCCGTAATAGGATTCATCCTCCTCCCGCTAAAGCTTGCTTTACTGGTTAAAGCTTGTTTTAGGGGGTGCCAAAATTTTCTGTGGCGGAAAAACAAAAAAAAAAAATTTACGAAAGAGATTGTTTTTTGGAAAAATAAAAGACTGATTTCAGAAAAAAAATCGAGTTGTATTTGAATCCATGATAACTGCGTCATACAATATTTTTAAGGACAGTCATTATAAACTGATACATATTAATGTTGAAAACTTGATTGGAAATAAAGAGGTGTCTCTAGACAAGAGCAGATGTTTTCAGAAAACCACTTATATCCCCACATACCCCAACGTTCCCCGTCGGGTGGTCGGGGACATGACAGCATGTTTTCCTCCAGACAAAAATAAGGCTCGTAATTTGAGAATCAGATGGAGATCATTGATTTTTATTAAAATCCCCTGTTGATTCACGAGCGTGCTCGAAATGAGCATGCTTATTTTGATCAATATTCCAGCACACACGCTAAATTGAAATAAGTGCTCAATTGAAGCATGCTTTCGTGCTTGAAATGAGCATGTGTAACAGTAGCATCATGCTTCCCAATCTATAAAAACTTTAAATATTACTAGACAATGTGACCCCTAAGGGAAAACGGTCAAAGAAAGTTTTTCAGGTCACAAAAACCAACTTACAGTCCCTGCGGTGGAAAACAACTTTTTGACATTTAAACTGAAATTGGTTTTATAAGTACTTTCTGTTTTTGTAAGGCCGCTAATAAAGACTGTGTTTACGAATGTCTACTGATATGGATGTTATTTTGGTTTTGTTAAGGTCGATGGAATGTTTATTATTTTTACCTCTCATCATAAAAGCCCACATAATATACTCGAGTGACCACACAAACTATTCGTTGAAAGGGTCGATAAAATAAAATATCTAGGAGTTATCGTAGACACCAATCTAATATTTAAACCACATATTAAATAAAACACTTTTTAACCGGATTTATCGCGTATATTTACATTTTAAAATTTTGACTCGACGTTTCAGTGTCTTTGCAGACCCCGTGGACACGAGCGACTGAGGTGTCAAGCGTCGGATTGATAGATTGAAAAAGTTATACATCATCATCTCCATCTGTTTCGCAGTTTCCGACCGTAGCGTTCTTCATTGACACAAAACGAGCTGACAGTATCTTGAGTTTCAAGTCTTGCAGCTTGCTGAATGTTGGATTTTATGTTTTTCAGGATAGGGTCCCATGTCGGTGATAGTTTCCAACCATCTTCTCTATTGAAATTAGGGTGTTTTTTAATTTCAATCGCTTCTCTGATCATCATCATACGCGATATGAATCGCGAAAACTTAAGTCAACATTATTTGAACAACATATTTCAGTACTTACCAGAAGAAGTCATTTTTATTATTTAAATACTTGCGCCATGTAGCTGGATGGGAAGTAATAAAGATGGTCTACTTTGCTTTAGGCCAGTCCATGTTGTCATATTCTATTGGGGCATGAGGTTATGTCGAAAGTATCAACTTTAAACCCTTTGGATTTCCAACTAATATGCTTTATAGAGAGCTACAGTTACTATCAGTCAGGTAGCTCTTTATATTGCAGACTGTATTGAAACAACAATCGTGTGCGGTCTCTCCAACATCCGCGTCGAAATACCACACAAGCGTGGTTTCCCCGTTCAGTGCCACCGCTGCCAATTGTATGGTCATGCGGCGGCAAACTGTTTTGCTTTCCCTAGGTGCGTCAAGTGTTTAGATCCGCATGGGACTAAGGAGTGCTCTCGCACTCCCAAATTGCCCATCGATCCGTCCTGCGTCTTGGCCACACACAGTAAAATTTCGCGGCTGCCCCAAGGCACCGCGTGCTGCCAGGGCTACCGTAAAGCCCATCGAAAACTGGAGAGAGCGACCTCAGCCTAGCTCAAACGCTCTTCCAGCCATCTCAAAGGTGCCCAAGGCCTTTACTCCTCTCGTTTCAGGTCAGAGCAGCCGGGTTGCGACTCAATCGCAACCGGCTGCCAAACCGGCTTCCCAGTCCCAGAACGCAAATGGGTCACTTGACCGCATGGCGTTGTAGCGACATCTACCGACGCGCTACAGAACGATGACGACACGACGAATTTCCTACATTGCGCTATCAAAGTTTATATAGCAGCTAACATATATACAACATCCCGACATCAACCGTCGGGGCCGTAGGTCGCGGCCATTCAGCCTCTTCCGGGTTGTAGGAACATACAACCGTTCCTACAGTGGTGACCCCTAGCTGAACTACTTTCGCAGCTTTGGAAGAAGAGGACCAACATCTCGTCGTCGTCATCGTCTCCATCACTCTCCACCCACCAGCAGCGAGTACAACACGCCAGCCACCGCCAGCACACTCCGGGCTACCCTGGGTGGACCGCCTGGTCAAGCAAGCAAGGGTGCAAGCCTGGTCTACCACCTCCAGCCTTCACCTGCAACTCGGCACAGCACCCTGCACTTCGGCCGGTCACAAGCAGAGTACCTACTCTCCTGCCCGAAGCAGCCACCAGCCACCCTGACTCACTGGGACCATTGCAGAGAAGAGCACTCCTGGACGCACTGAGGCACTCCGACTCACTGGAGCTTGTCCCGACTCACTGGGACCATTCCCCCGACATTGACCCACTGGAACTCCACTGGCACGCTGGCAAGCATCTCAAGACGCAAGACGGTTGACGGACCATGACCATATCGACCTCCGGTCTCGGACAGAAGTGATATAGTGACATCTACCGACGCGCTACAGAACGATGACGTCCCGACGAATTTCCTACATCGCGCCATCAAAGTTTATATAGCAGCTAACATATATACAACATCCCGACATCAACCGTCGGGTCGTGGGCCGTGGCCTGCCATCCCTTTTCTTGGGAGTAGGAACAAACATCCGTTCCTACAGCGTTCTGGATCCAGCTCGCTCCCATCGACGAGATCCTGGCTTTTGGCGCCAGCCCTGAGGCTCTCAACGGTGCTCTTCCAGTTCTAACCAAGTTTGCTCCCCTCATCAGGAAACTCCAGCAAGCTCAACGTTTCTAAACGTAGTCCTTCTTTCAGCGTTCCATCTTAGAGCGAGTCTCGTTACTCTAGATAAATTCTTAGTTTTAGCTATGTCACTACTGCTAGTCTTAGCTTCGTAAATTTTTCGCTTTTAGTTCCTTTTGGTGGCAGCCGACAGGATGCTGCTCTGTGCGCAGCCTCATTCACCAATTGGCTATCGCTCCGACAAAGATCAGGGGCCTTAATCAAGGCGGGTCAGTAAAGGGGGATGTTTAGTGGAGCCGTAGAAATGGGCCCACGCCCTTACAGTAACTTGCAGTAACTCTGTCAAAAGTTTTGTTGTACTTTTAATGTATATATGTTTGTTTCTCTCATATGAATTTTAATGAGCCTACATAAAAACTTTTGAAAATTGTATTAATCAAAGTGTATCTTATTTAAAATCTTCAGTACTGGTTTTGAAATTATATCAAGTCAAAGGAAAGAAGCTAATGCTTAAGCACAGGTTTCGAGCTTTATGAGCTTTCGCTAATTGTTATTTAAGATAACCCTCAATGTCAAAACATTCTAAATGTAAAATAATATAATATGTTTATACATATTGTTTAATAATATAACCATCATGAATGTTCTTTTTGGTTCAGTTTTTAAATTTAAAGAAAAAAAACGGACGTGTGGCACTCGGAGACTGCCGCGTTAAAGCTATTGCATAGCATTTTTTAACAACTTATGCAATTATAAATGAAGTTCCACAAGTACCTAGTAGATGGCGCTGATTTTTTATTAAAGCCCGCATGTAAAGTTATGAAATCCAAGTATCACCGCTGTGCCGGTCGGAGTTGGGGGTGTTAGGTTTTTTTCGTTACGGAATTTCTTCATTCAAGCTTAATAGAAAAAATTGTGTAAAAAATTGTAAATTATCCCATATTTTTAACGCAGATGGGAAAAAACAGATTTTCTGCAGAATATAACCTTTGTGGCCTTATACTACAATATTGTATGATAAGCTACTGTTACACATGCTCGAAAAAAGCATGCTGAAAACTTACTATTTAGTACGCTCAATACGAGCATGCTTAGGAGCAGTTTAAGGGTTCCGTTGCATTCCTGGCCGCAACCTGTGCCAAATTTTAGGAACGTGGAAATTATCCACAAATCAAAAAAAAATATATCATTTAAAGTTGAATCAGTAATTTAGGTGTACAGACGAAAAAACAGAACGGCGGTATTGCCGTAAATCTCCACAGTTATCTAAAATGGCCGAAGTACTTACTGTATGTACGTACTCAATCTATCAATAAAATGTGTTCCAAACTTATAAAGATTTGTCTTTTGTTGACATTTCACCACTACTAATATCTATCAAAAATACACAATATTTTATGTATTCAGTTTGCTTTTCTAGTTTTTTTTTATTGAAATCATATTTTACGTCCAGGCAGAAATCAAAAATATAGGAATGTCGTCAGTAAAAATATGACTTCAATATGGCGTCGTCAGTCACCTGTGGTCATTGTCGATTCAAGTAGTTTTTCTTAATGTACACGAAAAGTAACTAACAATTTAATTAACTATTTTAAGTGTTTTCATAATGGTATTCCACAACTATTTTCTTTGGCACAGGTGCTGGCCAGACGTCCATACTAAAATGAAACGTGTTATTTAATAGAATTGAACTAGCTGACCCGGCAAACGTTGTTTTGCCATATAAATAAAAAAAAATAGATGTTGGCCGATTCTCATAGATACCGGATAAGCACAAAAAATTTCATCAAAATCGGTCAAGCCGTTTAGGAGGAGTATGGCAACGAAAACTGTGACACGAGAATTTTATATATTAGATGATAAGCATGCTAGTTTTAGGTATGCTGATATTTTTAAGTATGAACAAATGATCGATACTAGCATGCTCAATAAGCAAACCTATTAGGTTTATTATTAGGTTTTGCTTATTGAGCTTGCTAGTATTGATTAAAACTCAATAAACAAGCCTTTCCACCCGCGCTGCAGGTAGCATGCTCGAAAGTCGCAAGCCTGAACTAAGCATGCTAATTTTAAGCGACATTTCGACTCACATGCTCAATTCAAAATTTGCATGGTTGGCCTTCTTTAAAATCTGCATGGTCGGCGACTATTTTTTATTTCACGTTTAAGTTTCTTAGAAATCATCACATTAAAATAAAATATGTAGCCTAAAATATTATTAAAAAAAAGTGTTTTACTGAGGTTGAAATTCTTCAAAATACTCTGGCAAAATTTTAGTTATACCTACTTATAACAAAATTTAAAATCGCACTAAATATAATAAAAACGTATAATAAGCAAATGGCGATAACTCAACATATTGTACGTTGTTTTATAGGACTTAGGATGTTCCACAATGATTTTCGGTTGTCATCTTCAAACATAAGACAGGCCGATCGCATTATTGAATAAAAATAAAACCCGCTACAAAAATATATAAGTAACTAGCTTTTGTCCGCGGCTTCGCTCACGGTGATAAAAAAGTAGCTTATGTCACTAAAATTATCTCTTATAGCTAGCCCCCAAACTATCTCGAAACAAAAAAAACATTCAATTCTTAATAAGTCACATTCTTAATAAGTCCTATAAGTTTATATGGATTTTTAGACTTTTCTTTAAGTTAAAATTGGATTGGGCATATTTCTCCCATCATATAATAAGTGACGATGAAGATGAAGTACTGCCGTAAATGTCAGATATATTTAAATTTAAATTGGATTGGGAATTTTTCTCCCATCTCACCTGATGATAAGTGACGATGCTGCCGTGAATTACAGGTATCAGTTCACTACAGTACCTCGCTATACAACATTGTTTACCAGCAAAGTTTACCAGTTTTGAAGCCTCTGCTACATTGTCCAAGCTATTTGGTGCACTACCCCCCGAGCAAACCACATAAAGCAAGAAAAACAGCTCCCTTCTCTTAAATATTCTCCGGTGATTTTTAAAGTTTGATCCTGTGATTTTTTGATGGTCATGGCAAAGCAGACGTTCGACGTCATGGCAAAAATGACGACAAAAGTCTCCGTCATTTTCATATGGCTGAGTACCCCGCCAAAAAGATACGATTTTCTTACAGTCTCACATCCGAAACAACTCCAGATAACGGGTTATCCATTCACTACGACATACCCTGTATATAGATAAACAACGAAATTTAAAAAAAAAGTTGAAAAAACGATATTTATATGCAAATAATATTTACAATTACGTAATAAAACAGTAGAACTATCAATTGTCTCCGATACCAATTAAAAATGCAGGTACTTACATACTTTCTGGTCAAATTATTTGAATTAAAAGGTATTTTTTTTTAACAAAAAACACTTATAGCTTATGTTATCTTTGATAGCTGTACAATAAATTTTGTAGAGTAAGATACTCATTAGTATTTTACTATTTGTACTTTAGCTGCTGACACGACGACGTCTAATAATAGATCTCCCTAGAAGAGCACAACTCTCGGAAGATCCTCTTATCAATCCAATTATACACTCTAGTTTAATGGTGCCGTAGGTTCGTATAATATTGGCAATAAACCCAGTATGGAGAAAACTGAACACCGTGTATAGGAAATTAATGGTTGAACATTTAAGTATTGTAATTTTTAATGGATACGTTAAAAACCTAATATAAAAATGGACTTAAAAATTGAGTAAAGGAACTTTGGATTTACGGTGGTTCCCTAAATCAAAACGTGCTCTAGGTATACCAATTCTTTTAAATTTCTGGATAGATTTTCACAGCATTTATATGGACATTTCTAAGGTTCCTTCTATCAAAGGAAATTAGAATCATGAAAATCGACAATTGTCTGTGCTGTGTGGCAAACAAAACTGCTAACTGTGCACCGCGTCGCGAGCATACCACAGAACGGGTACCGGTGCTAGTCCATTCTTATTGTATTCGGTTTTTTTTCCAATAATATCGTTAAAATAAACATTAAATTATTATTTTATTTTAAATCTAGATACACTTATTTGACTGCATTTTTACTTACAACTGCGCTGGAAATGTAATAATAAAACAAAGTAGCTTTGGAAAATTTGGTTCTTAAAACGTACTATTAAAATTTAGAATGAAATAGAAACAACTTAATCAGTTCTATATATTTTTATTTTCCTTCGATAATGTACATGTATAATATCAATACATGAAAAATATTACTACACTGTCATACAATTTTTTTTTTGTCAAATAAGATAATTTGGTACCTACATGTACAATAACCGCTTGATTGGCGAACTATAAGAAAAAGAACAAAGACTTTATGCTTACAGTAACTTGATTATATAAGTAGTACAATTACATAATTAACTGAATGTTTATATTTAAAGATTGTTTATAAGAAAGAAACCAAAACGACACTGAAATGTGATCTTTGAAACAGTATTTCCGGGAAACATTTTTATCTACCTAGTTTCTATAAATCTAGTAAAAAAAGTCGGTTACTAAGAAATATTTTCTAAAAACTCAATTAAAAACAGTGAAAATGTTGAAATTTTGGGCACGAACATGCTCATTTTATATGGATAAGACATGAACTCAAGTGTGAGTTCACGCATTATTTTTAATACAAAAATAATTTTAGAACTTATATATTAACTTCACTAAAACAAATATGTAAGGTGCACTTATTCTAACAACATTATCTAATTAACTAAAAGTAATTTATAAATTCAACTTTAGGAGACGTGAGACACTAAAGTACTTAGGTGGTTAATTCACCTTACAGTTTTAATAATAATAACTGAGTATCTGAAGACAACTAACAAAATTACTATTTATTTGTACTTTGTATTTACATTATGCCTGTCAATTGCATTTTCCATTCAAACATGAAATTTCTTTCCAACACACAAAAAATACAAATCATTGCAAGAATATAAGGCAAACGACTTATCCATACTGTTCTACTGTCATCGACGCCGGCCATCTTGAACGCGCACCGGGTCTGTGCCGGCACCTTTTAGTGGTGACATCCCGTCTGTGGGGCCGCCGCCATGCGAGCGTGGCTTACCCGCCATATGATTTTGATTATTTTAAGCTCGAATTTAACTTATTCATGCTTTGCAACTCCAAATAATAGAAAGAAGTTTAAATTTGATACGCAATAAACAATGGTACGGTAAGTTTTGATATTAAGTAACCCTAAAACAATCATGAAAAATTTCGAAACCCTTGTCGCTAACAGCGGAGTGCGAAGTTTAACGGTGGAGAAAACAAGAAAAAATAATTAAATATACGCAATTAATTATTAAAATTGATAGAATGGTAGAAATATTATATTTTCTTTTATTTTTTATGTTTCAAAGACACAAATACACACTAAAGTAACCTTGAATATAAACCTCACTACCGAGAAAGAAAAGTCGTGGTAGAGTTTTCTTGGTTAATATCTATGTCTCTGTTATCACACTCTATATTACATACGACAGAAAGGGCCAAAAGGTTATCAGAGTGGAAATACGGCCAAGTATAAAAGGCAATGTTGCAACAACCGCGCTGCGGCGGCGCAACAGATAAAGATTCAATGAGAATGCTCGCGAGACGACGGCGCCACAGACGAGAGGCAATAATAAAAAAAACAATCATACAAACAAAACAAAACGAATTGGGATTTTATTCCTTTTTGAAGTATGATAAAAATCACTTGAAAGTGATTTTTATTTAAGAAAAATGTATGTTTGTGGAATATTCGTGGAAATTTCTAATCAGAGTTTTTAGTTGTGTTTTTCCTCAGAATCTCACCGCTTCTTCAGTATCTCATTGATACTTCGCTTTTACAATAAAATAATTAATTTAAAATCTGTAATTTACCTTTCATAAACACCCTCTAAAACACGGTAGGCACATAAGCCATGTATTTTTAAAGATCTTTTAATCTTTAATTTTGTAAAGCTCAGTCAATATTAGCTTCATTATCGGCTGTAATATTACAAAATGCGACTCCTCATTTTAATATCGTAGCCACATTTTGATTTAAAGCACAGGTGGGCTTTGTGATTTTGGAAATTCAATTATGATTTTCCGTTTTGGAACAAAAATAGAAGAACTTTGAAACCGCCAGTATCGGCTTTTAGCTTAGTTCAATCAAATGTTACCACACTTTATTGAATTTTGGCCAAAATGCTGTATCTATAGTTCAGTTTAGCGGATCAAAAATAGAACTTTTTTGTACTTGACAATAAATTTGCATAAATACAGGGTTGTTTTTTAGTCAACAGCCAAATTAAAAATTTATTTTTTTGATACGGTATAAACATACCTACATATTTATTTTAGTAATGCTTACTAGAAAAAAATAAAGATATGGTACCACAAACTCTTGTAGACATAGTCGCTGTTGATGAACACAGCTACTACGACGCCTAGTCGTTTTTATTTTAATAGTATTCATTCATAATTTAAAGTGACTATGCTTTGCTTAATGTGTTAGCGAATATATTAATTTCCTTGTTAAAAAACACAACTTTTTTGCTAACATTGTTCCAATAAATGATATTTATTGTGTTGAAAAAATTGGCCGGTGACTTAAAAACAACCATGTATAAGGTTCGAAAGAAAACCAATGTCTAGTGATCACTTAGAAATTATGATAGGTAGGTATTTACTAAGTGGGACCGTGTCAAATTGCTTTAAACTTAGCATGAACGTTATCTTCCATATTATTATTTTTTTTTTCGTTTCACTGATGTATTTATCTGGTTATTTAACTATTTTGATATTGTTGCGATCAAAATAAATAAAAAAACATGGTATGTCCCCATTTCCTAAGTAAATTAGTGACCATTATAGTTTTACTCATTTCATCTGTTTCAGGTTATCTATACTAATATTATAAAGAGGAAACCTTTGTATTTTTGTATGTTTGTATTGAATAGGCTCAAAAACTACTGGACCGATTTCAAAATTTCTTTTACCATTACTTAGAGGGATTCTTCCGAATCCGTATAGGCTACTTTTTATCCCGAAAATCCCGCGGGAATCAAAATTGCGCGGGTAAAACCGCGCGCAACAGCTAGTATTTAGATAAAGATACAGCTAGGAAACCGGTTACTTATAGAGATGTCGCGAGAATTAAAAAAATACCGATTAAAGTTATGAACATTTAAGTTTGGATGTTTTTCATATTAACGACTTAACAGTACAATAGCTAAGAGAACCGTTAGTACGAAATTTAACAAAAATATATTGATTGGGGCCTATCCATGCAGTGTGACTAAGAATGGTATCACAGCTACTGCGGGGCTAGCATGCGACCGTCGACAACAATAAATCGTGCTTTAACACTAGAAAGCCCAACATTTTTGATTACCTGCAACGCCCAGCGTCCGTCAAAATGACGGTCCCAAAGATTAAGAATTCCAATTTAAAAAATTTAACTATAAATGAAACTCAATTACAAGTATTAATAGGTATATTGTTAAAAAAATATGTCGACACAAAAATAGGTCTGCATAAACTTTTTTGATAAATTTAATAATAGTTCTTTATCCACGACCTACATATTTTCTACTTACAATTTCTTGGCAAATATTGAATTTCCAAATGCTTTATTACTATGTCAGTTTTACGCACAAGACAATTTGTTATCTTATTCCCAGTAGCTTCTTAAGGCTGTATGTTCCTCATGCTGAACCCTGGATAAGCAGACGATACCCTGCTGGAGCTTGTTGTGGCTAACTGCCGTGATTGCGATCAGATTGGTCGTATTAGCCGTGTTGGGTGGTAATGCTCCTGGTCGGATTGCACTCAGATTGTTCCTATTTGGCGGGTCGTAAAAGGCAGATAGTCCGAGTGACCCCCGCTTGGTGGTAGGAAACCTTCAGGGATCGCCTGGCTAGCGATCACATTTCATATAAAGGGTTGACTTTTCGTCACCAGCCAAATTTAAATGTTAGTTTCTTTGATACGATATAAACGTACCTGCATATTTATTTTAGCGTCGCTGATTACAAAAAAGTAGAAATATGGAACTACAAACTTTAAAAAAAATAGTCGCTGTTGATGAACATAGCTACTACGACGCGGCATTTCCTTGATGATTCTACGACGTAGTACTACAAAATGTGTGTAGTAGCGCGTAGTCATCTTTATTTTAATGGTAATTTAGAGTGGCCATGCCTTGGTTAATATGTTAGCGGATAAATTAATTTCCGTATAAAAAAAAAATAGTCTTTATTTGCAAAAATCATTTCTATAAATGATACTTATTGTGTAAAAAAATTTGGCCGATGACTACAAATCAACCCTGTATAATCTGCCGCCGAAAAATCACCGCTGCGGCGTCAATGTGTCGAGACAATGTTGTTTGAAGAGCCAATTTTTTCCTAAAACCGTGCTGTAGGTTTCCATTGTGGCCTTTATTGAGAAAATAGCTGTTGCCCGCTACTTCGTCCACGTAAATATTAGGTATCGCCTCCTTGAAGTTCAAGTTTACTCTATTCTAAATTTCGTTACAATCGATTCTGTAGTTTATCTGTAAAAGCATTAAGTACTTTTACTCATGAAAGTTTGTTGAATATTGGAACCCGGCGAATCGATTTTGACTAAATGTAGTAAGTGTATGATAAGTTTTTAGACGCGTGTATAATCCCACCAGGATAAGCATTTAGGACCCCTTTAGGGTCGCCTAAAGTTTATGTTTACCACTGGACTGGCGGCTGTCAAAGTGCTTTTGTGCCCGTTTGATAATCGCCATTTTGGCGCTGTCGGACGTAGCGAGTGTCTGTGGTACTAAAACTAGCCGCTTACAATATACACATGTCCTCATTCTTGATAACTTTTATATAATTCTTATAACAATAACAACATAAAATTCAAATCAATATTTTAAAAATATAAAATCACTTAACAATAAGCAAGCACTTCTCTGTCGGCCATTTGCAATATACGTAAAAATTTGTTCTGCGGACACTCGCTACTCGCTAGTGGCGCTTCAAACAGGCACAAAAAAATAGCTGTCAAACTTAAGGAACAGCCAGTCCAGTGGTAAATATAGGCGGGTTTCAATATTCAACTGACTGCTATGCGTAACCGGTACAGGTACAAAACTGGTAGGAAAAAAGTAGCGTTTCACAATATCTACTATCTACGGGCTGTAAGTTCTCAAATTTGGCATGGGTCCTCCTTGCGTGACGTTCTTCCAAGAAAATAGGTGATATGTGATTTATAGAATATCACGCATTCGCAAATTATTTGTATGATATTTGAACTAAATAAATATATAAACTTATTCAATTTATGTTTGCTATGTTTGAGTATTCGATAAATATATTATGGTATGTTTTTAGAGCTTTTTATTAATAATTGCGTTTAACTGCTTACGTAAAACGAAACGCCAATCCTTCGACTAATTTTGCCATTGGTTGAATCACATTTTTATGACGTCAAAGTAAATATTTAAAAGAAAAATTATGTAATTCAATATTATTCGTCCTTTTTTTCAAAAACAGTTATAGATAAGTTAGAAAGAGAAAAGTGGATTATTGATATGTTGACAGATACTTGATAGGACATTTCGTTAAATGAATAAATTGTTACGTCGTTGGCTAGATAAAATGATCTATTCTTTAATTGGTCATACGTAATGAAAACATAACTCCTTATTGGCCGCAGCAGACTGCCATGCTACCTTTACCTCATTGGTTTAAATTAATAACTTGTTACGTCGTCGTTGGCTAGATATAATGACTTATTTTGTAAATGGTCAAATGTAACCTAGCAACCCATTACAGTTAAACAGTTCGTAAGCAGTGGTTTAGATGTCAAGATTTTGAATATAGAAAGGCATTTTGGTAGTGAATTCTATTGTTCGTAGGCAAAACGAACAGTTTTCGTAATATTGAAACCCGCCAATAGAGGTCAGTGGAATATTTCTATAGTAGTCCACACAGAGTTCGGTAGGTATCTCGGAGAATTAACAGTGCGAGTAGCCAACGAACAACTCGCTCGCCAGCCCGCTGCGCCTTATCCCGAACGTACCTTCATTGTTGCGGATTTTAAAATTATGATATCTCCTACGTTGTTGATTGAAATCAAGTGGTGTATAAGACAAATTTATTTACAATAAAAAATAGTTATGATCAAAAACGTCATATTTTGGATAAGGATTAATACCACATTGATATAACTCTATCGCAAATAAAACCATTAATTTTAAAATAATTTCTAAGCTGTAGTTTTGTGCATAGAAATTTATATAATCCTGACTGAAAAAGAGTACCAAGAGTTTTTTTCCGCCCGTTTTTTTTTGTCTCTTTATCATCATCATCATCGTCACTAAGCGGCAATTCGATTGTCTTATGACGAATGAAAATTAATTTTTATTAAAAAAAAAAACTTTATTTTCACTTTTCATGTTCAATATTATAAGACCATTTTCATTTTGACGCACTCCTCATATCGGTTATACATTTCTTAACAACTTTTCAAGATAAATAAAGCAAAAATAATAAAAGTAAATGAATTTCATCACATTACACCAAATATTTCAAGAGACAATCAAAAAAATAAATTCGGTATCCGTAATTTTGACGGCTTGGGCGTTCTATTACAATATTAATATTGATGTTGACTATACAGTATTAATTTTGATATTTACTTAGAATATGAGACTGAGTTTTTTTTTTAAGTATATTGCTGCTTTGGTTCTGTGGACGTTATCGTGTGTTACCAACATAGCAATGTGCCAACCGACTACTAATTTATTTCATATCATTCGAATACTTTAATATTTGATTATTAGTAATCATTAGATAAGATAGATTAATCATAGACAAGATAGACCATGAAAGTCATTGGTATGGACTTTTAAATTATAACAAATTGTTGTAAATAGTACCTACTTAATTTGACTTCCTTTAGAGATTGTATAAAATTGCCGGAATCTCATGGATTCCTCCCTTCTTTTTGATCGTCAGTTGAGAACGTTAAACTTACATCCATCTGCAAATTACCTAGAATAAAGAATAATTGTCTCATTGCACCGCTTTTAATTCCACTTCTGTAAAACGTGGTATCAAATCGAGTAAGTCTATCTTTTTAACATGATAGGCTAAAATTATTCGGTAATATTTATCTCGTTATTTCAAGTCTTCATCGACGGTCGCATGCTAGCCCCGCTGGTTAAGCATTTGACATGCGACTTATTCGAGTGTTACTCCTAACATGTGTCCAACTAAATTGTGACACAAAATACCCTCGTCTTGTGTGCCTCGTGTTCAAACGTTGACTTGATGGTCACTTTCTATCAGGTAATATTGCGGTTGACATCTTACACTTCATAATAAGTCTTCTAAAAAAAATTCGTCATAGGCAGGTTTCGTCCGGACTTTCCCATGAGGGTAATTCTATATCTGTATACAAGTAGAACTTTTTTTTTAATTGTAATTATATTGTAGGGATTCTGTTAAGTGTTTTATAATTAATGTTATTTTTGTATTTTTTTATTTATGCGTTATTGAAGTAAATGTATGTTCATATAATTAACATTTTTTTGTGAATTTTTCTTTGTATGATTCGAGTGCCTATAACAATATTGATCTGGTGTAGAAACATAATCATGGCATAGTTTACTGGCCCTCCGGCACTTTGTGATGGTGACAGCTGAAAATCAGCGTCGCAGTCTAGGCTGCGACATAATGCTGAGCTGTGGCCTTTTCAGCAATTTAGTATACATATAAGTTTTAAAATTGATTTTTTTTGTATCCTTATTTTCTTTGCCGAATAAATGCTTTTCATTTCATTTCATTTTACTATTAATTTATAAAATGAACTCTGTGTCTTGAACTTTAATAGGTTGTTTTCTAATTAAATAAGTTTTCGTACAGTCACGGTTACAATACAGTACGCTCCCGTGGACTTACAAGCTTCACTGGTGCGAGCCGCAGTCGGTAGCTATCAAACAAAGCTATAGATAAACTTACATAGCCTTAAAAGTATCTGTGGGTTTATTTAAATAAAAGCTAAAGTGTTATGAATTTAAAGTCAGTTTTGTAGGTAAACAATTAGTAAAACAATTTTGCTCCGTTAATTTGCTTTTTAAGTTGTACTATCATTTTTCATGTCATGATCAATTTGTGCTGTATGTACCTATTTGTTTTAATTCGTTTAATCCTGACTGAAAAGGAGTGCAAAGAGTTTTTTTTCCGCCGGCTTTTTTGTCTCTTGGTCTACTGTAATATCTTATTCAATAACTATAAACACCTTGTTAAAGCCAAAGCACAAAATTGTGACATCATTAAGCGGCCATTCGATGGTCTTATGATGAATAAATTTTTCATTTAATTTTTCATTTCATTTCATATCTACTAAGTTGACAGAAAAAGTCGATATTTCTATGTGTTGGCCCAAACTTTTTACCCAAGGAAGAGACTCGCTCAGCAGTGGGCTCATCAAATGGTTGAAGTGATGAATTGTCCAGCTGGTATAAACAAAGATATAAAAAAGGTCAACAAGATAAAAACCCTTTTTTTTAGCTGACCTGAATACTAAATACAAAGTAAAAATGGCTTGAGTGACGTCAGCATTGAAACTACATTAAAAGAGTAAAAGAAGGTTACAAGTCTTATATAGACGGCCTCTTGGGATCATTGTGGCCAGTTTGAGGCCCAAACCCTTTTTAAAAGGCTTAGGTCTGGATACTTGGTGAAATACTAAAGTAAGTCTATCAGTTTGAATAATTTATTGTCATGTATTGTTCATTCAAGTCTTTACGTCTAATAAAAAAGATCATCTGTTAGAGTGCGTCAGTGAGTTATCTCATTACACCAACAATTAATTGGCACACACTTGTAATTTTAAAAATAAATTTATGGATATTCTCTCAGGATATTTAAAAAGAGCATATAACTGACCAATAATTAATTTTATTTAAACTTATTTTGATAAAAAATATCTCAAATTAAAAAGGGCATTATAACACAACTAGGACTATGAATACGGCTGTGTTGTCTGCTGGCCAACCTTTTAGTCGTATCGCATACATGGTATCAAATAACGCTCTATTTCACTTGTTTATTATTTTTTATATTCAGTTCTAGTACATGATGGTATTTATTAACAAGGTTCTTGAAATAATCTAGATTAACCAGTCAATTAATATTTCAAACATTCACGCCATATTACGTAGCCTAAATAAAGTTTCTTAAAGGATTTGTAAAATGGATGTTACAGATAAATACAAAAAATAAGAAATTATAAACATCAAATTATAAGAAATAATCACGTGTGAAATCTCATAAATAAAACCGAATCATAAGCTCCAAAGAAAGCTTGTATGAATCCCCCTCAGCAAATTAAAGGTATCCTAGAATACACCCAGATTTGTAAACATTCGATAAAAAAATCCAAAATTTACCCGACTGTGACCAAACGGACATCTTTCAATGAGTCTAGAAGTCCATGAGAATGGATCTAAACTGGCATTTTTTTTTTTATAAAGCGCCTTCTTAATTTTGGCCGTAAACTCCCGTGAACAGGCGTAAACGTGAATTTGGATGTCTGTCGCGGCGTCAACGCGCATTCGCCGTTTTTCCTCCATCAGTGCAGGGTTTTTGGGCGCGAACAAGTTTTAGGCTGCAAACTGGACGGCAGCGACAGCGGCGCGGGCAGCGACGCGGGGTGTCTGGGCCGTTCTCGAGCTGTGGCTCTTGCTGTCGCTGTCGCTGCCGTCCAGTTTGCAGCCTTAGCGGCAGCTTCGCGCTGCGCTCACGGGTACACATCCACATTCACTTATGATTTCAATGATAACAATGAATTATATTGTTATATTGAAGTTTAGCGGCCTGTTTGTATATCGTTCGTCATAGAAGGCATATCGTTAAGGAATCACTTAAGCTGTTAAAAAAACTATGTGAACATACCGCGAGCTATTGCAAGTACATTGCGATAACACTGCAAGTTTACAGCGCAAATTCACGCCGTGAATTAACGGACAAGTGAAGAACGGGCTTAAAGTAATCAAAGGATGTTTGACTTCCATGACTCATGGTGGTAAGTGATTAATAGTGGCCAGGAAAAAAAGACGCAGGCAATTCATTCCACCCCTTAGCGATCCGCATCAAAATGGTACTATCAAAGCGTTCTAATTTTTTGGGATATCCACATAAGTGTCCACATAAGGATGGAAGTTTTATCTGCAGTAGTTCGGCAGTAAAAGGGTGTGATTGTATAGGGGGTGTCGACATTCTCAGGCCACCGCAATGACTATTACCAAACCCTAATGATCATTGTTTACAACTGTGTTGTGGACTTGACTGAATAATTGCTCAATGCCTCAAAGACTTCGATACACAAAAGTTGTAGTTATAAATTGGGGTTCGACAACCATTCAGGCCTGTAACGACCGTCCCAAACGATACTTGTAGTAGACAATTAGTTTAATTCAGATTTATATTCGTAGGAGCAATTCTGCGCATAGTCTTTAAGTTCGCGTAATATAATAATCAAAGAATGCAAAGCATTAAAAAAACCGACTTCACGTCAAAACTTTGGCTGAGTTGAGAATGTCATCAACGTAAACATTCTCCGAAATAATACTTATTTTTTCAATAGTTACAAATTTTCAATGAACTACTCAACCGATTTCGATGAAATTTATATGGGACCAATTATGAAGTATTCTCTGTCATATGAAACGACAATTTTCAAATCCATTCATAACTGTCCGAAATATACTGTAACAAAGATACAAAAAAAAACATACAGACGAATTAAGAACCTCCTCCTTTTTTGGAAGTCGGTTGAAAATATACTTAATATAATTGATTTCTCTAACTGAAGCGCTCCTTACTATAGGGTGTGTGAAGATACAGAAATGTCGGATTGAAATTAAAAAAAAAATATACAAAAATAACTACGCGATAAATCCAGTTGAAAACAGTTTTATTCAAACTTTTCTCTTTCTTTTATAGTATCGATTATCTCTCCACCTGATCATTAATCATCTATCAAATATATGAATGAGAACACGGCCATGTTTTTCAGGTCTGTTGATACTACGAGCAAAATTGTTGTTTTAGAAGATAACCCATTAACAGTTCAATACCAGACGATTGAGAAAAGTAACGTAGGTGTGGGCAAGTTGCCAAAAAACGTTTTTAATCCATTTTCCTATTAAAAATGGATTGAAAAACGAATCAAAACTTAATTGCAATTATAGACAGCTAAAGAACTTTTAAGAAAATAGTTTTTTAAATACTGCGTTCAATGAGTTGCAGATACCTCAAACTCAGATGCACGTTTTGTGATAATCCACTATGCTCTCGTAGACTAAGAAACAGATAAATATGTTTGACACCAATGTGCCTGAAAAAATAACAAAACATCTGGAAGCATTATTTAAATAAGAAAAAAGAAAATTAAAGAAATGAGTCAGAGTGAGCCGCCAGCGGGCGCTCGAGCTATTTGTCGCGGTTTCAGAGACGTACCAAAAAACGAAAATGTCGATACGGCATCATGAATAGTTTCACAGTTCATTTATATGATACGATTTACTATGGACAAAAGAAGACGTAAATCCGTGCTTTAAACAAAGGAAGTAGAGGCGAGTTCCATCGTAATTACGAAGACCAAAGACGAAATTCAATCAAATTCTTTGAAAACACCAGAATGTTTGTGAAAACATTAGATACTGTTCTGAAGACTATCAAATCAGAATTAGGATCGGATAGAATCTTGACGACCGGCTGGTGTAGCGGTAACATACATTGCCTTCTATGCCAGAGGTCCTGGGTTCGAATCCCGGCGGTGGCGGATATTTGTGTGATACAAGTCGTCAAGTCATGGATGTTTATATGTTTATTTAAGTTTATTCTAATAAAAAATATGTATTTATTCAATATGTATGTGTATATATTTCTTAAGTATATCAGTTATCTAGTATCCATAACACAAGTTCTTTAAGAAACTTAATTTGGGCTAGATAATGTTGTGTGAGTGTCAGAAATATTTATCTATTATAGTTACGAACGTATAATATCTCCAGCAGAAAAATGGTTTTTTATTCTCGCGTAATTTATTATTTATTCTTCGCTTTTTGTGGTTAAAATTTTGGCTGTTTTATATTTTTATATATATTCCTGTTATATATAGGCTGTCTTTCTTAAACAGCCGAAATAATTTTACTAGCCTCGTAAAACTACATATGTTACATTTTACGAGGCTAGTTATCGATATTTGTGGACAACAGACGACACTATAACCGCTCGATCGCGCTCTCCCCGCTAGACTGGCGCCCGCCGCTCGTTGCCCGCTGCCCGCTTCGCTGCCGTCCAGAACGCTTCACACAAACTCAATACTTTTTATCGTGTCGCGGAAATCGCTGCCCGCGCTGCTGTCGCTCTCGCTGCCGTCCAGTTGGTAGGTACTAGACAACGAATATAAATATATACTAATAATGTTTTTTTGGTCAATACCAACGTTCATATCTTACATAATACGCCCAGACTAATGTAACTACCTACTTATGAAGAAACGTGTCAATGCTCACGAACATTTGTATTATGCGGGGATCGAACCCTCGACCACTGGAGTTATGAGTCACACTGTTAACCCATCGCCACAGCGGTCGTTAATAAACAATTTTGTCGGCTTAGAATAGCCCTGGCTCTCCTGGATAAGCGTGTCTTAAAATGTGACTAATCCCAGTGCCCCTCCCCTGGTGGAAGGATCCTGTCCCCACCCTATGCAGGGTTGATTTGTAGTCATCGGCCAAATTTTTTTTACACAATAAGTATCATTTATAGAAACGATTTTTGCAGAAAAAAAAAAAACAAAAAAAAATATTGTGCAAACCATGTTCACTTAAAAATTACCATTAAAATAAAGACAACTACGCGCCTCTACGAAGCATCTTATAGTACTACGTCGTAGTATTATCAAAGAAATGCCGCGACGTATCAACAGCGCCTATTTGCATCAAAGATTGTGGTGCTTTTTTTTTTTTTTTTTTGTACTGAGCTATACTAAAATAAATATGCAGGTACGTTTATATCGTATCAAAGAAACTAAAATTTGAATTTGGCTGGTGACTACAAATCAACCCTGTATTTAATCTGCAATTAAATATTAAGCAGTGACTTGTTCTGGCAATATTTAATGAAGAGCTAGTACTTTCCTAGGCCCATGTGCTTTCATCTTCGACCTCATCTTCGCTTACCATCAGGTGAGATTGAGATCAAAGCCGGTTTTTAGTCTATTATCAAAAAATAACAAAAATAAACAAGCACCATACAACTATTCGTGCGTGATACTGTCATGATATAATTTTTCCTTAATAATTTTCCTGTATTGACTTCGGATCTTATTGTTATTACTTATTGACACCCCAATGATTAATTTGCTGCTTTTAGTGAAACCATTTTCTGGAATGTCTACTATTATTTTCGTTAACAATATATGTATTTATATAAAATTCATACTCGTATATGTATAGGTAGGTCTGTTATATTTTATATTGGATAAGTTTTTTTTTTTAATGTTAAGTTAAAATTGTGAAGTAATTTTATTTATTCTTCGAAGTTACAGTGTTGTGTTGTTGGAAATAAATTGCTTCTTTTAGAGCTAGCGATAAGTTAGCGACACTAAGATGTTTATATGACTTAATGGTAGCAGAAGTTACAATGTAAAAGTAAATGATGGAACGCACCGGCGAATAAAGATTGTGTTGTGAATAAATCCGGGGTTATACCCATACCCACACTCTCAGTACCAAGTAACTGCCCAGTAACTAATTCAGTCGTGTTTCTAATCCCACTTTTCCACACTTCTGGGTGAACTGGTCGCGTTCATTTGCATGTCTACGATAAATTGTTTTTTTTTTTAAACTTTTAAGAAAACAGAATAATCATTATCGTAATTTTCTATTCTAGTTTGAAACTTGTTAAAATTATTGTGAACATAAAATCAAGATACCTTCTCCCTGTAAACTTTGCAAGCGATTTTCTATTACAAAACTTTATAAATTCCACGAACAGCCTTTCCTTCAGAGTCAAAGGCTGCAGAATTTCCCACAGAAGGATGCCGTAAAACATCAAACTACGAAGTTAACTAGAATATTCCATTCTGGCTTTGTGAACACCAGTTAATAAATTAATCCTCTTAACCATGAACGCAGAAATAAGTCTTCTAAGTGTGATGGACGCTATAAGTCGCAATTTTGAGATTATAGGTTTTCACGATTTATAATACTAATATAATTAGGCTAAATTTAAATAATAAATCTTTATTTCGGACTACTTAATCCATATTTCAAAACTTATATATATGTACAGCAAAATCACAAAAATAGGAAAAGAATAATACATACATACATACATAACCTCACGCCTGTCTCCCTTTGGGGTAGGCAGAGACAAGGGAACACCAATTGCTTCGATTCATACATACCTCTTTCGCTTCCTCCACGTTCATTAATCTTTTCATACATGATCGCCGGTTACGGGTACTTTTAACTAGGCCCTTTTTTAGAACGTCGCCAATTTGATCGGCGTACGTTCGCCTAGGGCGGCCCCTTCTGACAGCACCATCCATTCTTGCTCTGTACACCTCTTTCGTAAATCTACTTTCACTCATCCTTTCCAAATGTCCAAACCACCGTAGCATACCCTTTTCAATCTTAGTCACTACATCTTCTTTCAATCCGCATCTCTTTCTTATTTCACTATTGCGCACCCTATCACTCAATTTCACTCCACACATGCTTCTCAACGCTCTCATCTCCACAGCATTAATCTTGCTTTCATGTCTCTTCTGCCACACCCAAGATTCACTTCCATACATAAGCGTTGGCGCCAAAACTCCCTCAATACGGCAAGACGAGCCTTATTTGGTATAATTTTGCTTGCCATTATCGAGTATATGGCGCCATTAATACAATTTCCTGCTTTTACTCTCCTTTCAATATCACCTTCACACTTCCCATCTCTTGTAAACAAGGACCCCAAGTATACAAACTCTTTCACTTGTTCCACTTTTTCATCCCCTATCATAATATTGCATTCCGTCATATCTTCATTCCTCTCCATAACCATAACTTTCGTCTTTCCAACATTCACTTTCACACCTTTTCTTTTAAACGACTCATGCATCACAGTGACCATTTGCTGCAATTCCGACGCTGACGATGCAAGTAGAACCTGGTCGTCAGCGTAAAGCAGAGTTTCATCACTGTCTCATTCTCATAATAATAATAATACAATCAATAAATCAAACAATTTAACTAATTAAATATCAATAATTTTACCTATAATACTATTAAACTCAACTATTACCTACCGCCTAAGAGGGCGTGTTACTATAATAATTCAACATTAGTAATAAATTTAAAAAAAGTCTATTAGAATTAAAATTAAATGATTAAAAATTAAATTAAGTAATGTA
The DNA here is from genome assembly GCA_944452665.1 of Stenoptilia bipunctidactyla. Classification (NCBI taxonomy): domain Eukaryota; kingdom Metazoa; phylum Arthropoda; class Insecta; order Lepidoptera; family Pterophoridae; genus Stenoptilia; species Stenoptilia bipunctidactyla. The sequence continues at coordinate 15,841,785 of OX101741.1, forward strand.
ATTTATAAATGTCATATAATTAAGATGAGTACAAGCGTCACTATACAATATAGAGTTTGTTCGTTTGGTACTCTACTATCTACTTCTACTGGTCTTTTGTATTCAAAACTAAGCCCGTGTTTGACCACATCTCACCTGCTGATGGTAAGTAAGGCCGTATAAAGCTGGAAACTTATAAGCGTTTACCAACGCTTGAGAGCGCTGGTGACCCGCGCAGGAAAATATATGAACACGCGCCGATAATCACTGAACGGTGCCGACAAGTTCCGATAAGCTTCAACACGCGCTGGTCAGTGCTGAGAAATCATCGTCCGATGAGTCCGAAATTTTGCTTGCTCTGCCTCAACCTGCTTCCTTTGTGTAGAACGGACCAGCGCTGTCAAGCGCCGATAAGCGCTTATAAGTTTTCAGCTTTCTTTCTGTATACGACCTAAAGGTGAGGTAGAAGATGACAGCATACAGGCCTAGGAAAAAACTGGTCCTTCATAGCCGGAACACATCACCGTTGGAGCGGTAATATTTGGCAGCAAATTTTATATGAAGGGTGGTCGCTAGCCAGTCGGACCCTGATCCAACCGCCACGCGGGGTACACTCGAATTAGTCTAAGCCTAACCTGGACGGACAAATATGGTCCGATTTAAAAAAAGAATTGCATTCGATAACCGTACTTTTGAGGACCGCTTTATTTCATGCGGAACTTCCCACGCGTTAATTCTTTATTTTTCTTAATTGGGATGGAGGGAAAATGTAAATTCCATTTGTTTAAATCCCCGATGCTAATCATAGAACGCAGATATAACAGATATAAACTGAGCTTAAAAATATTGAGGATCCTGTAGAGGTACGAAAAATAATATAAAAACCATTACTTACCTTCTACATGAAAACACTTAGAATCTCAATAGAACCGGGAAAAGCCGCCATTAAATCAGTGTACATTTTCGTAAGATCTTTTAAAAATATAGTTTCTTTGAAATGCGTGTAGTAAAATACAATCAACCTTCGTATAGAAGTGTGAACATGACCTAATCGTCTTAACCATGAACGTAGAAATAAGTCTTCTCGTTAATTGTGAGATGTGATTGGACGGCCTAAGACGTAGTTTTGAGATTTTCTTGACCTAGACCTTTACTTTCTTGATTCGGATGAATAGAGGCTGTGTAGTTTAATTATCTGAACCCTGCTGGTATTAATCACTTTCATAAACAAGACTTATAATTAAGATCCTATCACCACTAAGATCTCAGAAAAAAAAAGTAAGATGATTAAAGTTATTTCAATTCCATTCAATTCAAATACTTTATTGCCATTTGCATAGAATGTAGAAATATTAACATACAATAATATACAAAATAACATTAAATGTGCAATTTGGGCGGCCTTGTCACTTCTAAGCGATCTCTACCAGGTAACCCCATCTTAAACGAAATCGTATGAATTAAAATAAAAACATGAAAATGACATAATTAATATTTTTTATACTTAAATAATACTAATTAACATAAATAAATAGGTATAGATAATATAAAATACTATAGAATTTAATAAATACATAGATAGATATATAGATATACTTGGATATATAACAATAGAAATACATAAATACATTAAATTAACATAAATATATAAATATACAGTATAATATATACAGTACGTAGGTAAACAAATATATATTCTATTTGATATGAAACAAGTGTGAGAGATAGAAGTTTTTCAAATTATATTTAAAGGTAACTATTGTTTTGGCATTGTGGAGAGAATATGGTAGTGAGTTCCAAAGTGATATTGCTTTCACCGTGAACGACTGCTGATAGAAGTGGGAACTGTGACGCGGGGTTACCAATAAGAAATTGCTGGCTGACCGCAGGTTACGTTCATGGTGCTTATTATTTATTATATGGTGCTAGTTATTTATTTATTATCTGATGAATAATGTAGTACTCAGTGGAATAAAGCTGTTTTGTATTTGTATGACAGTGACATAGATTTACAATAAGCTTGAAACAAGCTTGAAGCTGTCGAGTTATACTTTATTCATTAAATAACTTTAAACAGGCCATTGAAAAATTAGGCCTTAGTTAAGTTCACATTGAACCCAGATTTCAGTTTTAACTGTGACTAAAAGCTTGGAAATAATTGAGAACTTGTTACTGTAACAAAAGTTATTTTTACACAGTCGCATTTTTTTCATATTATTATGAATTTTCCTATTAATACTAGATTAACAAACTGTGCTAAAATAAATGGATTCGGTCGTTTTAAAAATAAATCTGGCAACTTAGATGTTTTCTTATGCCACTTCCTCTACCGGCTTCTTGCTTCATCTTCGACCACATAGTTACTTTTGGATGAGATTGATAGCAAATAATAATTAAATTAAATAATAAATCAGTTTATTGACACACAAATAAAAAAAAATTAATATACAATAGTAAAATATAGATTTTTTGTGTCAAAAGGGATACTTTTAGCAATATTGCCTAAAGTAGACAACGCTGATTTTCAAGGCACCCTTTTGCCTAAGTGCCGAACTGTATATTAGATAAAAATTACATTACATTGAAAAAATAAATTACAGAAAAAATAATTACTTTAAAAAGATACGTTATGTTTAAAAAATCATCAAATTCATTTTAATATTTAAAATTAGACATTAGCACCTTCATAAAACAAAATAAAAATTGATTACACATTATTCCTAAAATACACATTTAAAATACAAAATACAATACTTTTTATATTAATATATTTTATAATTTTATAAAACTTTCAAACGTGGGTCCTTGAAGCAAAATAAGAAAGTATCTCGGTGGTCTAACCAAGGCCTTGCAGTATGGCCATCTAAGTACCTATACTCTTAAATTCAGAATTCGGCAGACTGAATAAAATGCATAAAATATTCTACTGTTTTAGTCTTTTTGGAGACATCGGATGTTTATCGTTCTGATCATCATATACGGTCATTGTACGCCAATAACTTCGACAAAAAAAGTATTTTATTACATAGTCCCATGCTCAATGTTTGGTAAACGTGGTACTGGGTTTATGCAAAATTACTTCATCTATCCGTTTCCTATGAGCTGTAGCAATTCAATGATGCTTACTTAATTTAAACTTTAATTTCTGTCAAAGGAGAAGCAATCTCTAGCTTGGTGGTAGGATCCCTTCTGGGTCCGCCTGGCTAGCGACCACCCTTTATATAAAGTCTGCCGCCAAATGTTACCGCTCCGGCGGTAATGTGTTCCGGCAATATTGTATAAAGAGCCAGTTCCTTCCTAAGCCCGTGTGATTTCATCTTCGACCTCATCGTCACTTACTATCAGGTGAGATTGAGGTCAAACGCGGGTTTAGTCACTTATAAAAAAAAAAGGAAATTGCGGCTAATGATGTAAAATATTTATATAATGTTTAGATATAAGTCATGGACGTAAATGTTTCTAAGAATAAATCTTTCTCGGTTGAACCCTTGTGTATCCCTATTACGTGTGAAAATTTAAATAAAAAGGTAACCTATTCGTTTCTTAAATCTTGATCTATAAATCTTCACAAGCTTTCACTTTTACATGATTTGACGACTTGGCGAAGGGGTAAACCTATCTGCCTCAGACGCCAGTGGGTGCGGATTCGATTCCCGCCCGGAATAAGAAAAAAAAAATGTTCCGGGTCTGGGTGTTTATCTATATATGTATTTATATTCTAGGTTCCCCCTAGTTTGCTACATGGTATCTCATAACACAAGCTTCGCTTACTTTGAGGCCATGTAGTTGGTGTGATAGTCTGGGGATTTTTTTTATTATTTTTATGAGTAAGATAATTGTTAAGTATTATTTCCTTAGTTAAACATTAGAAGCTCTGCAAAGTATTGGATAAAAAGGCCTTGTTAACTTGATGCCGTGCATTACTTTTATACAAAGTGCTACTGCTGCAATAAAATGGATTGAGAAGTCAATAAAAGTTTCTCATATACCTACTATTTATACTTACGTAGATGCAATGAAAAAGTTTTATGTCAACTACAAACCCTTTTATGTTCAAATAAAAGCAAATAATAAAGTCCCTTTAATGTTTGAGGAAAAGGAAAATCCAGGAAGCAATGGAGAGTAACTCTTGATCAAATAAGCCACTTATTGTAAGAAGGGTATTATTGAAAAGGGTCAAAAAATATTGTCTTAAGTTTGCACGGATCATTACATGGAATAAAAGACGAATTTAACCGCATTTTGAGATTCGAACTAGGGGTCTTCCGCTTGACGAGCGAGTGATTTAACCGACTGAACCACTGGGTCCTGGCTGATGTCATCGAAATTATTTAGCATATTAGATATATTCGTCACAGGTTTGGATAAAAGCATGTATAGTCTGGCTAATGAAAGTAGAGAATGAAAAATGCTAACGAATTTAAAAAAATCCCATCATGGCTACCCCGACTATAATATGTACGACACATATGGATTAAACAAACATGATACTTGATTTTTTTTAAATAATCTTAAAAAATAAAAATATTGTACTAGCCTACTTTTTTATGAGAAGTATATAATTAAAATGATAGCCAAGTATTAATCAGGCTTAAAAATAAAACAATAAAATACACTAGTTATTTTTATTCATTGTAATCAAAATCTGAATCCAGCAATTCTATACGGAATGAATCGTCAGTCACTGGTATCGCTGTTTCCTACATTGGTTATGACTATTTTATTTATTTTCAAATATGAAAATTCCAAAATCTCAATTACCAAAACCACCAACAACCGTTCGATTGACAAAAGTGACACCAGAATAAGTTGCTATATAAAAAGTTTGCAAAAATCCTCACTGGGCACGACGTGAAACGTGAGAGCCTCATACAAAATCTATTTTTTTCTCTTTCTGTCACGGCATTAAGAAACAGTTAGAGAATCCAATGTCGAATCGGAGCTATTGTCTACTTTCGTTAGCCAGACTCTATTGATAAACCGTTTTTCCTTAAACACTTTTCTACAACTTTTAAAGACTGTTTTATTAATGTCTGTTTTATTACCGGCCAGTTCTTACACAATGATTAAAAAAGAAGTTTCTTATTTCATAGAGCGACCTCTTTTAATTTTTAAGATAGAACGCACTTATAACAAATATAATTTCGTCGATAACTTAGGCGATTTAATATGCACTCACTGGAAAATCGTAGGAATCTCTTAGATCTAAAATTCCTCAGTAGGCTCCTTAATAATGTTGTTGACTGTCCTCAAGTCTTAGATAAAATAAATTTTAGGGTTCCAATCAGATATCCAAGAAACCAAATTGAACCCCTCGTCCCACTTTATCGTAGAACCTTGTTGGGATTTGAATCGCCTGTACCACGACTGTGTAGACTGTATAATGCGCATAGATCAATGGACCTCATGTTTAGACCTACAATAAAGCTAGATAGGGACGGCAAACTCGTTTAGCCAGGTTTCTGAGAGGTGATTAAAGTGAAATGAAAATTATTTAAATTTAAAATTTATTCACAAACTTTCTTTATGTCTTTCATGTCTTTTAATTATCAACTTTTTTTTTATATTTAATTGAATTTTAAGTTTAGTATTAGTTGATTTTAAAATTTTTGGCCTTGATAATTGTGTGGTAGGTAGTCATTTAAAATCTTTCATTAATTCCAATAGTAACTTTGAATTTGTAAGATTTGAATTCTAATTTCTATTATATCTAATGTAATTTATTTAATTTTTGCTAAAAATTGCTTGTACCTTGAACAAGTATTTTTTAATTTATTTTCGAAATTGTTTTAATATATTCTACAGTTTTATACCGTACTTAATTATAATTTGTTAGAAGAGTAATTATTAAAGAACCACCCAATTGTAATTTATTATGCATGATGTGTTTACCTTAATATGAATGTACATTAAAATTTTATGTTTTTAAGTTTGTTTCGTTTTGTATGTATTGATGTTACATTCTCTGGTAAACCAATAAACCAATAAAAAAAAAAATAAGGTCAAAAGTGCCCTAAACCTTAATAGGTTGCTTTAATAAAACTCTAGGCACGCCTTAGTGAGCCATGAACGTTTTATTTGGAATCCTGGTGCTATACTAAACTACAGCTAGCAAAAAAGTCTTTACATTTTTTAACAAACAATATAATGTTGGGTATTATGTTCATACCACCTAGTCAAAACTCAACGGAGTTTGTTGTGAGTGTTTGTTGTAGTGGTCAATAAATGAAAATGAAAAATGAATGAAAATAGTTTAACAGATACTTCAGTATACATTCGGAGGCCAGGACCAACGTAGTAAGCATGTGAAAATGCTTGTAGTAGGTGGTTCTGCTCTTCCTAATGTCATTAACACTAATAAAGTAAAATATTTCAACTACAGTTACCAAGTTAACAAACAAACTAAACATTAGAAAAAATATAAATGTTAAACATGAAAGCCATCTATATAAATGTTTTCTGATTCTGATTTGAGAGCCAGATAACTAAATATTTACTTATAATTGTTATAACTTAATAGCAGATTTTATAATACGCACTTTTTTCTAATTTTCTAATAGATTTTTTTTATATGTGTGACCTTTATAAAGTTGACTGGTAGAGATCGCTCTAGAGCGATGAGACCCTCTTTGTGCCTCTTGTCCCATTTGATTCTTTATATTCTTGTTATTGTACAATACAATACCATAAAGAGTTAATAAATAAGATATAAAACCGATATGAAGGTTATTGCTTCAAACTGAATAAATGCTCGTCGGAAGTCGTCGTGGCGCCGCAGTTACTATCTGTATCAAACGATATCATAGGTAAAGCAACGTTCGGCGCGGTCGGTACTTGGATGGGTGACCGCCGACCCTTCATTTCTCACGGCGACTTCCGTGCTTCGTAGGGCACGTTAAGCAGTCGGTCCCGGGTGCTGTATACTTGTATACAGCAGTCGTTAGGGTTTGTTAGAAGCCATTACGGCGCCCTGAAAATTCTGACATCCACCAACCTGCACTGGGCCAGCTTGGTGAATTATGGCCTATACCTCCTCGTCACCCAGGGGAGAGACTCATAGCCCTGCAGTGGGCTCATTACAAAGAGTTGTGATGATGATGATGAAATGCTTTAAAGGAAATAATAAAATAAGATTATTCTTGGTAAGCAATCCGAATGTATAGTCACACATTAACTCTGGGCGGCGCTAACTTTGCACATATTACAAAAAAATATATATTTTGAAAATGTATTGGAATTAAACAAGGTCATAGACAGATCATAATATAAGTATTTTTCTTACAGTGAGGATTGAATCCATAACTAAAATAAATTATTTGACTTGTTCCGAGAGTATTTATGTACCTACGAAATAATGTTTTTTTTTTTAGTTTGAGTTTGAACCTTACGCTTTTCAGTTTTCAGCTTTGCTTCTCTTCCCGAGCATACTGTAAAATTTAGTAAAGTGACAGAGATTTTACTGACGTTTTTGTGGGCGATAGGCTGACCCCTGACTCCAAAGTCAATCGTTTGACAAATTTGGATAAGATTGTTTATCTTAATACGATTGATTATCCTTTTTCCCTTTTTCTTTTCACACACAGCAAAGCGGTTTTCCCGAAAATATAACCATTTCAATGTAAATGGGAAATTACTTTACATCAGGTTATCCAGAAGTTAACCGCTTATTACAAAAAAACTAAATAGATATTCCCTTTTACACTGGCTGTACATACCAACAAAGGGGATGAAAAAAACAATTGCTTATGACCCGTTTTATATACGTCATTGTTGAGTCAGAAAATATGTTTTACTAGCTGTTCTTCGGGCGTTATCGTCTATTTAATTTCATCAAAATGCGTTCAGTATCTTTTGCGTGGTTGAGTAAAGAAAAATATATAATTTTTGTCTTCCGTTATGAATCGCAGAAGTAATAAGCTATAGACAAAAAAGGATAATGGACAAAAAATGATTACTTACATCAAAAAAAATGAAAGATTAAATATATCTTAAAGAAAATTGATTTTCAGTCTGCACCTAAACTCTACTTACATTTTCACGTATTTTTTTTTTAAATGAGTACTAATCTATCATAAAATTATAATACAAAGATATTATTATTTATGAAGCTATAAAGACGTAAAATGTATTCATAATAAAGTGTAGTCAAGCCACTTTAATATGGTCATCTAGTGAAAATATGAGAAAGTGAAAAGTAAGTATAAAACAGATTAAAGGTGGAGCAATTAGTTCAGGATGAAACAAAGTGAAACAGAACTCTTTAGAGAATTTCGCTAGAACATCCGTCGAATAAAATAAATAATTTTGGTCTTGGAATTGGATTTTGAGTTTGTGACCATGCCTATATTCAAAGCATGTACGAGTATTAACCAATCATAACAGACAAAGCATTTTCAACTATTTATAGTAGGTACATAAGTAAATATTTATTTATTTTATTTATTTACACTTCAATTCATATTATAGGTAAAGTAAAAGAAAAATGAACAGTTTAATTAGAAATTATAATTTGGTGGTCTTTATCGCTGAAGAGCAATTTCTATGATACTATGATAACCATTGGATATTATTTTAACCCAGCCCCACTTTGACCCAATACTGAAAATACATTTATTGTTTTGTAAGCATATACTTATAAATAAATATAAATAGCTTAAAAAATATCACGTAATTCCAATAATTAAATATAAAATATACCACCTAATTCCATGGTAAATATCTGTAGATCATACAAATATTGTAGTCATCGAAGCGCAGTGACCCTGTGCATATAACTCGATCGCTGGTTAACCTACCATGCTAAGCAACAATCAGCCCGGTCGGGACAACGATGGGTGTCCGCCGATCATTACTTTAATAATAATAATTTATCGCGAAGACTTCCATACTTTGGAGGATACGTTAAGCAGTCCGTCAAAGGTGTATTTACTCGTATACAGCAGTGGTTAGGGTTTTGCAAAAGCATTTCGGAGCTCCAAACATTCCGACATCAGCTTGGTGGTTTATGACCTAATCGTACTCGTAAATAGTTTTTTTATGGAACAATTAATTAGGCAGTACGGTTCTTGAGTGGTGACAACGTACTAGGAGACTCAGACGTAGGTTGGCTCCTGCAAGGCAGACCGAAGATCTGGTCAATGTCGCCGGTAAATGCTGAATGAGGGTAGCGCAGGACCGATCGATGTGGAGAACCTGGATGAATGAATAATACAAATATTGTTCATACGCATCAAACTTAATACCCCTAACGCATAAGCAAACTATTCACCACACAGAGACAAGAAAGTCATCAGAATACTATATCCCGTTAAATAAATAAATAATCATCAAATTCATAAATTCTCAACATCAGCTGTCACACATAATTCCATTCAGATTAAGGCTGACCTCGGTAACAGGTCGTTTTATTATCGTCTTTCCGTGTGAGTTCACCCTTATTTCCAAAAGATTATTCATACCGCCCTTTTCTTGACACTCTGTCTATGTGCCGACATCCGGGTTGGGTTGTGATATTATTCAGAAGCCCGAAACTCAACTAATCTACATTTTATCGTAAGCGACTCTGTTGAAAATTTTCCGGGTTACCTACTTTGTTCCATTTTCACTTTTTTATATTAAATATTTGGATGATATTCTAGATTCGATAGCAGTGTATAGTGTTGATTATCCCAAACGTTTCATACAAACACGCTTGGTTTTAATTGCCTCATATATAAAATATAAATAAAATAAAAATAAAATCCCCAGAAAAACTTCAAAGACCCAAAGCAAGTTATGGGATACCATATAGCGACCTAGGGGGAACCTAGAAAATAAATACCTACAAATAGTTAAACACCCAGACCATTATTTTTCTTGTTCCGTGCAGAATTCGAAACTTTCGAACCTGCAACCAAAGGCGTCTGAGGCAGACAGGTTTACCTCCTTGCCAGAGTGATCGTCAAGGTCAATCCAGGGTTATTGGTAATAAGCAGTCGATTCCAATAATTTGAGCAAAAACCATATAATCCCAAAGTTTACCACTTTTAAAATATTTGGGGTTATTCCTTTTTTTCCGATAACCCAGTTTTACTCCTTCAAACATCAATAGTAAAAAAACTAATGATTCGATTTCAGTTTTGGATAGGTGTTTAGTTAATAAATAATAAACAATAATAAAACAGTTTATGTGTGATACCACAGAAGCCACATGACGTTTAATAAAATTAAAATATTTTTTTTTTGGAGCAACGTTTTCTTTCTAGCTTCACTCTAGCTTTTTTCTACTCTACGTTAACTTCTACTATACTCTACCTTTTTTCTCCAAAAAAGAGCGAATGAATTTGGCGTATACTTTTTTTGAAAAACTTCGACAACTATACAGAGATGTTAAACAATTAATATTTAACTGCACAGTACAAGAAAAAAATTCAAACACAAAATCATAAAACCTGCATATTTTATCCTTCAAAGGAATAATTATACCTGTCATAAAGACGCTAACTTTTTAAAATTTTGCCAGTCCTGTAAATTTGGGTTCTATAGCAATAATTTGAAGAATTGGAACAAAAGGCGAAGATAAAATCCTAGGATCGTGCTATTTGTATTTTTTAGACGCTTTTTTTACCATGAACCTCCAACTTGGCTTACTTTAGTGGTAGTGATCGTGGTGCTTATCGAAATATCGAGAACCCAACATACATAAACAACATGCTTTTATTCTGTTATGAAAGCTAAATTAAGGCAGTAATAGCACGTCGCTTAGTATCGACGGTTGGTGCCATTATAACCAAAGAATAAGAATAATAAGCTAATTCAAATTCTAATGATCACGATAGTTTAAAAACTTATATTATTAAGCCATACATTTTATCATAGAGAATAATAATTGGTTAAGATTTTAGTAAATTGTTATCAAAGAATGTACACAGTTAAAATAGGAGATGTACGCAACAAAAAGGTGTAATATAAGAGATAAATTCCCGCTTTAACATATAAAAAACATTTCCTTTGGATAAAGTCTAGAAAGAAAATTGCAGAAAATGCAATTAACTACCGTAGCTAAATTAAAAAAGCGAAAGAAACTTAAAACCAGTTAATTTATAAACCAGTACAGGACGGACGGACGGACTGTGTTTTCAACCCTTTATAGATATTTAATTAGTTTGTGCCAGTCAGAAGACATTTTTTTTATGAAAATAACACAAGCCTTTACCGCCGTTTTAGCGCAACCGACAAAAAACAAATTTTACAGGAGAAGGTTTTTTTTAAATATTTTTAAAAATAAATGTGCTAGTGAATTGAAATTTTACATACTCTAATGATTTTCAGACATTTACATAATATGTAATGCAAAAAAATGCTAAAATATTTAGTATTTAAGCTATTTATGTCGCTTAATTTATTTTTGCTGTCATAATCTAAGGTTGTTTTGGCATTTACGATAAAAATATCCATTAATATTACATACTAATACAATAAACTATATTTTGATAAATAAATAGATATTTTAAAAGGCATTTAAATGAAATAGTTCTATAATATTGAAAATTAAAATTTATTGGAATAATGAGATCAATCAGCATAATTATAAACTTAATTAGTTATTTAAAATGAAATAAAGTATTTCTTCTCGTACGAATTATCTTAGCCTGTTTTCACTGAACACCAGGGTTATCTTGGTTTTTACCCAAAACATTAATTAAATAATTATATCAATCATTTGGATTAGTGAGATCAATATTGTATTAATATAAAATTAAATTAAATATTTTTAATTCTCCTCATCCTCATCTGTTTCAGCTAAAGCATCACGTACGTTTCCATCATGCTTCATACTTAAATATTCTTGATGGTATCTGTTTGGAATCACGTTTTTGTTACACAGATCCTGTAAATCTTTGTATTTAGCTAATGAAAGTTTGAGCTCTTCGACGTATAAAGGTGTAGGTCCCTTTTCCACAATAGCTTTGTTTGCTCTCGATCTGATGATGAAATCCATGTTTATTTCGTAATTGTCACTATCTTCGAAAAAACCGTATTGAAATTTAACAATAGGATTATTTCTATGAAATTGCACCACCCGTAATGAATTAAAATTAATCTTAAATTTTGCCGGTAATAAAGCTTGCGAAAAATTCTTCCAATCCATGAAGTCTCCATAGTTTAAAACATTTATATTGTAGTTTCTAGGCTTATTTCTAGCATTAGTAATCATAGTTGGCCACTCAGAAGGAGCCCATACTGTTTTATTACGCACAAAACTTTCAATAGTGCTATGAATAGAGTCAACAGGCATCATGGTGCGTCCTGGTAAAAGATAAGTTACCTTTATTTGTGTAATAGTAATTGCGGTTTTCAAGAAATGAATTATCATGGATATCATTGCTCGATTCCTATTTTGCCCGGCACAGCTATCGGAGTATAAATTTATCTCTGTACCTCTTTGGTCTACCATAATCAAGTATTATAGGACTGTAACAATTTCATTACAGCCTCTTTTTTCCGTCGCATTCACCCCACAGGTAACAGTAACCTACCCTTGTACCACTTTCGTATATACTTTCATTATAGTATGCATACTTCCTGGAATAGTATAGGGTAACACTTTTACCGTGTGGAGTATTCAGGACTTTTTCTAAATCAAAACTTACGCATAAGGAGTTAGAATCAGTTAATTTGCTCATTTTTTGGTCTTCTAAAAACAGTTGCTTACATTTTTCTTTATCTAGAATTTGATTTTTATATTCAGGGGTTTGCTCAAAAATAATTTTGTTCTCAGGTGATAAATTTTTGAACTTCTCACAAAAAGCACATTTATCTTTTTTAGGCAGATGGAATCCGATATTAAAATCCCTTTTGAAAATGTTACGAAATACTCTTTTTCATAATACTGATGATTCTGGATTATTTTCTTTCACGTGATTAACATACTGTAAATACAAAAACGATATATTTTGAAATTCTTGAGGTAAATATACTTTTGTGCTTTTATTGCGACAATAATGGGATGGAACAGCAGGCAACATCTCAATAAATAATTTTAACTGTGCGACTTCTACCTCATCAGATTTATTATGAGGACGACTAGTTCTTCTGCCATCTCGAGTGGTATTCAGAGCTTTATTAGCATTTTCGATGGTGTATCTCATAGACATTTGGGATATGTTTAGGGTCTTAAGCAAAAATGGTTGACATACTTTAATATTCTGTCCATTGTAGGTGATAAAATAATCGTATGATATTTTGCGAACATTACTACTGGACCTTTTTCTTCCAATCGGTTTTTCTTTAGCACAAGACAGCAGGAAATCTTTTTGTCTTTTATCACAACTTAATCCCCAATAGTTTTCAAAAATATTATTGCGATCATCTTCCGTAAATTTATTTGCACATGAGTTACCACATTTTTTATTCATACAAGGGTTTGGTTGTATAGATTTTCCTACAGCAGCCTTACGTTTTTTTTTTTGCTAACACTTGTTTCTTCTTCTATTGTTTGAACTGACTTATCTTCAGCCGAATCACTGGACGATGAGACAGGCTTCCATGAATCTTCGCTATCAATAGAGGCAATGCTGTCGTGGGTCTTAAAATTCTTGGACATATTTAGTTCTTGTTGGTCAAACAGTGAACTGGTGCTCGGCTGTATTAATTGATTAATGAAAGCTGGCATAGTAGGATCATAAGTTGTTAAGTCTTTTATGTTCTGGTTATCTAAATCCATTAAAGTGTAAGTATTCTCAGTATCTGAATCACTGTATTCGACAATTTTAGTTTGAGGTAATGGTGTTAATAATGCGTTAGTATTGAGCTCAGAATTTAAATCGGTATCACAAATATAATCGATCAACGAAGGTGATGTCGTATCAGTTAATATTTGGTCCATGTCAATATCGTTGAAGCTGTCTGTTAGTAACATTTGATCTAGAGCTGTGGCCTTATCTTGCTGTATGTTCTCGGGAAAAGCAGTTCCAGGATTACTATCTTCTGATATGGGAAGTGGTGATATTAACTGCATCATTTTCTTCATTCGTGACTATAAAAAACAAATAATAACTTAAAAAGAATCACATAATAATAAATAAAGCATTAATGGACAGACGTAGGCAGTGACGCCCTCGCTTTGCTGTGGTTAATAAGATTTCCCAAGGGAATTTCGGGATAAAAAGTATCCACATTATCCCTGATGAACCCAGGGATAATGTAGTATTCTAATGGTTAAATAGAAGAATAGTACACAGAACAAAATCGTACTGGTATTTAAGTTATCCCCAATTCAATTACCAAAATTAAAACACAATAGGTACATACCTTAGCTGCAGGAGTCGACATTGCTGTTTTATTTGATGTTTTCGAGTTAACTATCTGTACTTTCGTTAAAACACAATAAGGAAACAATAACTAAACAATAAGAAATTCAATTTAAAATGTTATTATGGCTGAAACTGTTTTTTTTGCTACAATTCAATAAGAACGATGTTGTTGTCGCATTACTTTCACAGAAATAAACAGGTCACGACAGGTTTGTTTATAGTAAACGCCTCATAGTCTATCACCTATGTCGGTTGCGATAACAAGTAGTGTCATTTGCGCTACAAAAAATTGATCGCAAGGCGCTTACGATAAAAATGCTTGTTGTCGCTTACGTTATGGCTTTAAAAATATATGGATTTACGATAATTTTAGCACTTGCTATAACTTTACAACGGTTAAATTTTGGCGGGAAATGTCAACAGGGATAGATCCGTTATGGTTTAAAATACTACTTACGATAAAAAAAGCATTTTCGACAATAGTGTCGCTTACGATAATTTGGCGGTAACGGCTCGAATAACAAGTAAGTCTTTTATAGTAAATACGATGTTAAAGTCAGAAAATACGACGTTTCTTAAACATTTATATAACAAATTTGCATGTTTTTCAACCGACTTCCAAACAGTTTTAGATGTTTATTTTAGTTTGTTAAGCGATTATTTCGTCAATTATGAATAATTTTTCATGATACTCCTATCATTTGTGTATCTATCGATATTGCAGGTTAAACATATATGTATGTATTTGTATTAATACATAATAGTCAAATATCTTAATAAACAAAATTTATAAATTACAAAATTCTTCAAAAATTTAAGTTTAATCTACATTTTATGACTACAGACAATTAGATGGAAACGTATTTTTACTTACTGTGTAGTCATACCCTTCAGATTAAACTTAAATTCTGACTTAGAAGAATTTTGAAATTCTAATTTATGTTTTTTTTTGTAATTTACACCCTTTCATCATTTTTAATCTGCTTTTAAAATATAATTGAATATTATTGGGAGACCCTATACAAGGTACTCCTGTCGATTTCCCATAACTTTAAGGTTTTGTTCCTTGCTAAAAAATAATACTTTTTGCCAAAGAATATGTGGTTCAAAAGTGCATAATTTCCAAGATGTCATCTATTTTAATATAATGAGTTCATAAATTATCACCCTAGTAAAATCTCTTTAACATTCATTCAATAGACGCATGTCACTGAAGCCATACAATAAACATTGTACATTGTATGCAACGTTCCTTCAACGTTTAAATTACAGTTCGCAACACAAAACGTTGCGAACTGTACCTCTGTGCATAGCGATAAATAAGGGACAGAAAATGCCACGTTGTCAAACTTCGCTTAAAGGTGTTTTAAATAAGATGTTTTGATTTAATTGAATTATTTTTATATTCTAATTTGCCCTCTAGTTCAGTTCATAGTATCTTATAATATAAACTTCGCTTACTTTGAGGCCATGTAGTTGGTGTGATTGTCTGGGGATTTTGGCGCGGTCGGTACTAGGATGGGTGAAAGCCGATCATTTATTTCTCACGGCGACTTTCGTGCGTCTCGGAGGGCACGTTAAGCTGTTGATCATGGTTTGTTAGAAGGCTTTTTCGGCGCACAGAGAATTCTAATATTAACAAACCACCACTGGGCCAGCTTGGTAATTTACGGCATCAACCTCCTCATCACCCAAGGGGTAACTCATGGCCTTGTGGGATCATTACAAAGTCTAGATGATGACTTCAAAGATAGGCCCATATACGTCAATTTATAATTATTCTGTACTGACAAAGTGAATTATTTCAGGATATTTTATTAATTTATTTTATTTATTCTTCATTGTACACATGGAGTAAGACACAACTTTATTAAAAATAATATAGGTACAGTGCACAATAGGCGGCCTTATCATCTACAGATAATCTCTTCCAGACAACCCTGGAAGAGAGGATATTAAGGGGATCAGATCAGAAATTGTGCGGGTGAAGCCACGTGAGACTATTGTATTAATATTTTAAGGGTTATCTAGCGAGAGATATAAAAAAAGCGAGTTGTTCCTATCTGATCCCAAAAAGAAATACCACCGGGGATCAGTTTTCATTTTAATTTATTTTTTATTCCTAACTGATCCCATGAATGTGAGATCAGACGGGAATTGACATTTTTAATACATTTATTGTTCCTAACCGATCCCAGATGAATTTTAGGTAGTAATTTGGTACAGACAGTCTCAAAATGTTAATAATTCTTCAATAATTATCATTTTATGTTTTAATTTTCTCTCTAACCTAAGAAGCATAATAGTTGACCGATGGTCGTAATCGTAAGGACTTAGCAAATCCGCTAAGCTTGAAAAATATTCTAAGAATTTGTTAACTGCCTACTCGATAACAGACCATGCAGTGCAGTGCGGTGTGCAAAATCTATTGTTATACAAACAACCAATCAGGAAGGGGATGCGATGTAACTTTTCTAAAAATAGAACAAATGCTTTTTGCACTGGTAAAAAAGGGTCAAGACAATATCATTATCAGTTGAACTTAAAAACGCCACGCGAGTAAAAGTAAGAGTGTAAAGTGCATAGTGTGTAATGAATGAGTAAGTAATTTATTTCATATTATTCGCTCTTTTTGGCCCTAGATATGATATTTTCATTCTATTGGCCTGTTTGTGTAGTCGGTAGTGCGTCTGCCTCCTACACACGGGTTCCGGGTTCGATCCCCGGCGGTTACAAATATTTCTATGACGAACATAAATGTTTGTTCTGTGTCTAATATAATATTAAAAAATAATAAGTAAAGACTGATTTTTACTAAAAAGTGTATAATATTTAATTTCCCTAACCTATTGCGCTATACCTATTTACAATCAATTTATCAATGCCTCTTTTCACTTATAAGTTTTTAATTACATTCCATTGCATGAATTCTACCTAAAATAATTTATTACAAACTTGTTCCTTTTTTGCCTGACTGTACCGTCAATCTAACGTTGTAGGTAAACGGGGATCGGTTAGGAATAACAAAACGCATAGGGGATCCGTTAAGAAATTAAATTCGATGTGGGATTTGTTGGTGGGATTAGATCAGAATAACTCAAAAAAAGCGCATGCCTTACCTACAACACATTTTTTATTTCGTGAGCATATGAAATCAAAATATTATTGATGTAATTTGTCACTAAACTAGCTATCTACGTATAATGCCAGTTATCTTTTTATCACGATAAAAGGCATAGGCTTGTTAACCATATGGTAAGGTTTTATAGGTTGTTTTTAAATGGCTTTAAATATAATTACAAAAATCGAAGAATTACTCGTAATAATAAATTACGCGAGAGAATAAAAAACGCTTTTTCTGCTGTAAATATTATACGTTCGTAACTATAATCTGATCCAAATTCTGATTTAATATTCTCCAGGACATAATCTTATGTTTTCACAAACACTGTTATGAAATTAATAGTTTGATTTAATTTCGTCTTTAGTCTTCGTAATTACGATGAAACTTGCCTTTGCTTCCTTTGTTTAAAGCACAGATTTACGTCTTCTTTTGTCCATAGTAAATCGTATCGTATAAATGAACTGTGAAAATATTCATAATGCCGTATTGACATTTTTATTTGTTCGGTACGTCTCTTAAACCGCGACAAATAGTTGGAGCGCCCGCTCTGGCGGCGCGTCGAGAACGGCCCAGATTCCCCGCGTTGTCGCTGCCGTCCAGTTTGCAGCCTCAGCCGCACGTGATCACGGGGTCTGCAAATATAACGAAACGTCGAGTTTAAATGTAAAAAATAATTATACGCTTCAAAATCCGAAAATAAATAAATAAATAAAGTTTTTTTTTCTTTCAAAAAGCACCTTATCGATTTCGATACATTGTATACGGGACCACATCTGAAGTATTTTCTGCTCAATTAAACAAGAATCATCAACATCGATTAATTATCATAATATTGAAGAAATACTCTCTAGAATATTTATACAAAAAAAACACACGAATTAAAAACCTCCTCCTTTCGGAAGTAAGTTGTAAACACAGGATCATTTGCCAACTAGGTCTGTCAAACGAAAGTTAACCCTGTAATAGTAATTTCGTCGTGAAGTCGTCGTGGCGCCGTGGTTACTGTGTGTATCATACGATATCACAGGTAAAGCAACGTTCGGCGCGGTTGGTACTTGGATGGGTGACAGCCGACCATTCATTACTCACGACTACTTCCGTGCTTCGGAGGGCACGTTTAGCAGTCGGTCCCGGGTGCTGTATACTTGTATACAGTAGTCGTTAGGGTTTGTCAGAAGACGTATCGGCACCCTGAAAATTCTGACATCCACCACCCAGCACTGGGCCAGCTTGGTGGATTATGGCCTATACCTCCTCGTCACCCAGGGGAGAGACTCATACCCTGCAGTGGGCTCATTACAAAGAGTTGTGATGATGATGATGAGTAATTTTAATAACAGGTGGTTGACTGAACCTTCAGTTAAAGCGACATGCTTTAACAGTTAACTGTTACTGCATTAGTATGAAATCTAATAGAGCGGAACTTACCCTTCTTATCCGTTGGGGTAATGTTTGAATTAACTGTGAAAAAAATGACGCTATACGAAACTATTATACGTTGAGTTCAATTCCTAAAATAATAATAATTGTTAAATATTACCCTTGAAACATAAACCTAATAGAATATTCGATATATTCTATTAGGTTTATTTTTCTTTTTAAATTTTAAATTTCTAAACACAATACCAATGTGTTGTTGCCATAGAGAGTCCTTGGCGGTTATAGCGTTTATTAAGTTTGCAAAATAAAACTTGTTTGCTGTAAGCGACAAAAAAAGGAAGTAATAATTAACGTAGAACAATATTTTTTCATTTAATATGTACTTAAAAGATTTAAAAATAAAAATACATTTTTAAATTCATGCTTCTAAGAAGTTTTTTAATGATATTTTTTTTCATATTTTGGATCAGCTTTTTGCTCTGGTGAAAACTTCGTATTTTGGCGCTTACAGAAAATACGTTTTCTGTCGTTGATATGTAGTACTCTTTCTCTCACATATAATAATACCAGTAGTAGATGCAATCATATACTTATTAAATTGATTATTCTTTTGAAAAGTGGATAACCGGTGGTAAAAGACAGTCCCGCTAAAGAAAGCCCCACTTTTTGTTAGGCAGGACCCCTTCAGAGTTTGCCAGCCTAGCGATCCTCCTTCATATAAAGTTTACAGATAACATACATACATAAAACTTCCGACCTGTATCCCTTATGAGGTAGGCAGAACATCAGAGCTTATAAAACCATCTGATGTCACATTTGAAATATTTTGAAGTATTATAATGATGGAGAGAGACTACTGCAGTGACAGAGGGACAGCCTATGGCCCTCGAAACAACCTCCAATAAAACCTCTGTCCCTTAACTGACTTTTACAGTATGCCAGGGAAGAGAAGCAGCTGGCACATTCTTTGTTTTTCTTTCGCTTCCAGCGCAGCATGGAAGTAAATACCAGACAGCATACAGCTAAACATCCCATTTTGCAAGGAGATTTTTGAAGTACCTTCCTTTTGAACTCACAGTTACTTACCATCATTTGAGATAAGTTACTATCAAGATGTGAACCAACAAGTAAGCGAATTAGAAATTACTACCAGTTTTGACCAGTTAAATCTTTCGGTAACCGGTAAACCGAACCGAGTTAAAAAAATTCTTATGGGTTCAATAGTTAAGTGGAAA
Source organism: Stenoptilia bipunctidactyla (assembly GCA_944452665.1). Classification (NCBI taxonomy): domain Eukaryota; kingdom Metazoa; phylum Arthropoda; class Insecta; order Lepidoptera; family Pterophoridae; genus Stenoptilia; species Stenoptilia bipunctidactyla. Next base: position 15,861,797 of record OX101741.1, read on the forward strand.
AAACCTCGCTATTAGTATTATTATAAAAGTCTTTCTTATTTTTTTTAAATTTTGATTATTCATTGGTGATAAGTGGTCGCAACGTTTTCGTTTCTCTTAGTTAGCTGTACAAGTTGACTTTATTTCTTTCTAGTTTTTCAGTACTTTTAAAATTCAGTGTTAATAAGAAGTAAGGAAGCGATCAAATGCATCGAACAAATAATTAGTATTCAAATAAAGTCCGCAACATAATGTAGAAAATGTTTTATTTGATCCCGAATAAAAATCGCGACCCAACGGTGCTGCAATTTACGATACCTACGTGACGTGCGTCAGCTGAAAACATTTGCGTGTTTTTAACTACGTTTATAAAATACGATACGACGAAATAAACACAGAGTAAGTACGTGGGCTTGTTTGGTTTTTAAAATGCTTTCATTCAGCTTCTTTTGTTATGTTTTTGTTCTTTTTTTTATGAGAAAACCTTGAAGTGTTTTGTAACTGCCCTAATTGGTGTTTTTTTCTTTTTGTGAATATGTTTTTTTTCTTTTAAATCAATTATGCCTAAAGTACCTCTTTACAGAGTATATAATTTTTGAGGATTCTGTTTACAGATTTACTTTTGCTTTTGAATAGCTTTCTAATAAATACTGTACCTACTCATTTGTTAGAACACGAGCTTTTTCCCGCAACTTGGAACACGCTAAACTACCCTCCTTGTAAAAATTTCAGAAACTCCTTCTATAACGCAACCAGAATCCATTGAAAGACCCTTTATACCAAGTTTCACAGCCGCACTCTCAAGGAATAAGATTTTTAATACAAACTAAAAAGTTCAGTATTTTCCGTTCCCGTAGGAATATCGAGAATTCCTGACACAACGCTCCCCTACACCCCCTAAAGAATGTATTTTCCAAAGGAGACAGAACCTGCTCCATACATTTCTGGGCCACGGTGTTAACAACTTGACATTTGCTTTTTTTATTTAAAATATAATCATGTTTCATCACCGAAATTTTCAAGATAAACCAGTGTTGAGGAATTGAGATATCCATAATTTAGTCTATAGGTATACACAGAAGTTAAGTGAGCTTAGAATCACTTCCGAAAGCTATTCTTTTTCTTATTGTTGAGATCTATAAATGAATTATTGTATTTTGAATTATTTAGAGAGTTTATAATAAAAAATAAATAGTAGCACATTTTACTTAGATAGCATACTAGATAAAATAGGTCATTATAAGATGTTACCTATACTTACTTAGTTATTAGTAATAGTTTTAAACAACTATACAAACTAATAAATTGATACTAACAACTTTCACTTTTCTTAGGGCTATCTATTTATTTTATTTAAATTTCTCACATGTCAACCAAGTTGTAGTAATTGTATGAAGTCGTTAAAAATAGAAAAAACCATGAAAATACTCAAGCGCAAGGAAAGAAACCAAACAAACGAGTGAACAAATAGATCGATTGACTTATGTTGAATTTATAGACTTTGTGTTGCAAAAATTTATTTGTTTTTTTAGTATTGGAAATAAATCTACCTATGTATTGGCAACACTGTTCACAAGTCTATAAAAGGTCTTGTAACCCCTGTATCTATCCTTACTTCTTTACATCGCTTTGTACGTAGTAGGTGTCGGACATTATCTTCCTTGCTGCGCATAAGTTTAATATATTAATAATTCAATTTCTCATTCGCCATTTTATTTTTCATCCCGAACCTACTCTTCTAGAGGTTATGGGCCCAGTTTTAATAGTAATTTAAACAATAAAGTTAAAGTGAAAGTTCATCAGAGTTAAAGTTATCTTCTTGCAACTACCTACAATTTGTATTATAAAAAATGGACACGTCAAAGATTAAAAGAAATATCGTACCGTTTCACGGCGAGAAATATAGCGTGTGGAAATTTCGAATTCGCGCCCTTTTAAGTGAAATGGACCTAATTAAAGTTTTAGATGAAGAACCGATCTTTCGCGATGGTGTTTGGGAGAAGAATTAGAAGATTGCAAAAAATATTATCGTCGAGTACCTAGCTGATTCATTTCTTTGTTTTGCGAAAGAAGATTGTACAGCAAAAGAAATAATCAAGAGTTTGGATGCATTGTACGAGCGCAAGAGTCTCGCAACCCAGTTGGCGTTACGTAAGAAATTATTGAGTTTGAAACTTCAAGGTGACCTTCCTTTAGTAAAATTCTTTACAATTTTCGACGAACTCATTTCTGAATTGATGGCTGCGGGAGCAAAGTTGGACGAAACGGATAAGGTGGCTCATTTGCTTTTGACGTTGCCTGCTTCCTACGACGGGGTCATTACTGCAATAGAAACTTTGACGGAAGATAGCCTTACTTTAGCTTTTGTAAAAACACGACTATTGGATCACGAAGTTAAATTGAGGAATGAAGGAAATGATACTAATAGTAAAGTGTTACTTGCAAAATATAATAATTTTAATAAGAAGAATTTTTATAGGAAACAAAATATTAATAATTATAACATCAAGAAGAAATCATTTACTAAGTGCCATCATTGTGGTCGCAAGGGTCACGTGAAAAACGACTGTTACTATTTCAAACGCTCAAATCAGTATCAACGGGCAAATAACACAAAAGAAAAGCAGAATACAGATAAAACTAGGACTGTACAAACTATTGAGGTATCGCAAGATGGAGCGGCGACTACGTCAAAAGATTTCTCTGGATTTGCTTTTCTCACTTCTGATTACGTCGAGAGTGATGATCAAAATAATACAGTCACATTTTTGCTGGACTCCGGTGCATCTGACCATATGGTTAACAGGGAAGATCTTTTCTATAATTTTACAAATTTAGATGTACCTTTGAAAATTTCAGTTGCTAAGCATGGTCATTATATTTCAGCTACCAAGAAGGGATCCATACATGTTACGAGCAACACCGGCGTCCTAGGAGTATTAGAGGACGTACTGTACTGTCCCGAGGTGCCATACAACTTACTCTCCGTGTCTAAAATGCAACATGCTGGTATGACTATCACTTTTGATGAACGAGGTACAACTATTGGTAAAAATGGTAAAGTTGTGATGCGAGGTAAGCCGCTTAATAATTTAATTACAGTAGATTTTAAGATAAAATTCAATCGGTCTGTTTCTCAAGTATGTAGAAGTAATAGTAAAGTTAATTATGATTTATGGCATCAAAGCTTAGGCCACATTGGCAAACAAAAATTTATAGAATTAAAACGTGATAATATGTTTGATGACAATAATTTAATTGAATTAGTTTCTCCTAGTGATAATTTATGTGAAGCATGCTTGGAAGGGAAACAGACCAGATTGCCTTTTAATAGTGAGAAAGATAAAACTCATGTTAAACGACCATTATATATTGTGCATACCGATGTGTGTGGACCAATCACTCCTTCTACTGTGGATAATAAAAATTATTTTGTTCTGTTTGTTGACCAATTTACGCATTATTGTGTAGCATATCTTATAACCTATAAATCGGATGTATTTTCTGCGTTCAAAGATTACGTTGCAAAGGCTCAAACTAAATTTAATTTAAAATTAGTTAACCTATACTGTGATAACGGTAGGGAATACTTATCTACCGAAATGAAAGACTATTGTGTGTCTAATGGTATTTCTTATCACTTTACGGTGCCGAGAACTCCTCAACAAAATGGTGTGTCTGAAAGAATGGTTAGAACCATTACTGAAAAAGCTCGTGCTATGATACACGGTGCTAAATTGTCGAAGGTGTTTTGGGGTGAAGCAGTTTTAACTGCGGTACATTTGATTAATGTAACCCCAACTCGTGCTTTGATGTTGTCGAAAACACCATATGAAATGTGGCATGATAAAAAGCCACAGTTAAAATATTTGAGGGTTTTTGGATCTACCGTATATGTTCATAATAAAACCAGTAAAACAAAATTTGATAAAAAGTCTTGGAAGGGAATACTGGTAGGTTATTTACCTAATGGCTATAAAGTATGGGATTTAAACAATGAAACATTTGTTACCGTAAGAGATGTCATAGTTGATGAGATTAATTTTTTGAGTTCTAGACCGAAAATGCGGTCAGACTCAGAAGAGCGTGATTATGAACGCTCTCCTAACAAAACTAACGAAAGTGACGAAATGTCAAAGTTAGTATCGCACAACTTTGACAGTTCCAATTCGAAAAATGTTGTTGTTGAAATGAGCCCTTGTAAAAAACGTAAAATATCTGATAATAACTTATTGAAATCAGGAAATGAACTTAAAGATATGCACACAATGGATAATAATTGTGGATTGAGAAGGAGTGAGAGGTTAAAAGGTCGTTCCCCTATTTCCTACCATGAGGTCAGTGATATGTTATTATGTGCACAATCCGTTATTTGTAAAGTTCCTATTTCATTTGATGAGATTAAAAATCGAGACGATAAAACTCGATGGGAGGATGCGATTAAGGAAGAGTTGAACTCTCTATTAGAAAATAATACATGGACATTAGTACCAAAACCTAAAGATAAAAATATTGTCGATTGTAAGTGGATTTTCAGTCTTAAAAATAATGAATTTGGTCAACCTGTCAAATATAAAGCCCGTTTAGTAGCTCGAGGCTTTAGTCAGGAATATCCAAGTGATTATAGTGAAACATTTGCACCTGTTGCTAGAGTAGCAAGTTTTAGATTTATGATGAGTTTTGCTAACCAATATAACCTATTAGTCCATCACATGGACGTCAAAACTGCCTTCTTAAATGGGACATTAAAAGAGGAAATTTATATGAAAGTTCCAGAAGGTGTAGAAAATAGGGATGAAAATAATGTCTGTAAACTAAATAAAGCCTTATATGGGCTAAAACAGGCAGCTAGATGTTGGTTTCAGTTATTGGAACAGTCTCTTCTTGAGAAAGGTTTCCAAAATTCTGCAGCAGACAGGTGTATATATGTTTTAGATAACAATGATATCCGTAAAAATATGTACATAGTACTGTATGTAGACGATTTACTTTTGATATGTGCGGATTTACAACTTCTGAATTCAGTTAAAAGTTATCTTATGAGTAAATTCAAAATGACTGACTTAAATGAAATTAAATTATTTATTGGAATAAAAATTACCAGGTCTGAAGGTAAAATTTCATTAGATCAAAGTGCTTACATCAAAACAATATTAGAAAAATTTAATATGTCCAACTGTAACCCAATAAGTGCTCCTTTAGAATGTAAACCTGACTATAATGCATTGAGTGTGGAAAGTCAGTCCAAAGCTCCCTGTCGCAATCTCATCGGGTGTTTAATGTATCTCATGTTATGTACTCGTCCTGATTTGTGTTTGTGTGTAAATCTGTTAAGCAGATATAGCAATAAAAATAATGAAGTATTGTGGAAATGTTTAAAAAGAGTACTGAGATATCTTAAAGGAACTGAAAATTTAAAATTAACATTTGAAAGATGTAATTATGTTAATATTTTGAGTGGTTATGTGGATTCTGACTGGGGAGGTGGTGATGTCAATGATAGGAAAAGTACAACTGGCTATATTTTTAAAATGTTTGATAAGTGTACTATAACTTGGTGTACTAAGCGACAAGCTTCTGTGGCGGTCTCTTCGACTGAGGCTGAATATATGGCATTGTATGAAGCTGTAAAAGAAGCGTTATGGCTTAAGTCGCTAGCTGAAAGTATCAAAATTGGTATTGATAAACCAATCATTATATTTGAGGACAATAATGGCTGTATTAGTATTGCTAATAATCCAACAAGTCATAAAAGGTCTAAACATATTGACATCAAGTACCACTTCTCCAGAGAACGAGTTGATAAAAATATAATAAAACTAAATTATATTCCCACAGGAGAGCAGATAGCGGACACATTAACTAAACCAGTGCCATGTGCCACACTGGTGAAATTTAAAACAATGATTAATTTAATTTAATAACTTTTACTTATAATTGAAATGAACATGATTAGTTGATTTAAATTTAAAAATTAAAAGTAGCAAATAAATAGTTTAATTTGTTCAACTTTAATTAAAAATCAAAGTTTAAATGGTGGAAACTTTTTGTGACATGTACTATGTATGTTTCCCTAGAAAATAAATAAATAAATAATTGATTAAGTAATAATTAAAGATTATTTTTGAATTGAACTTAATTGCATATTTTTGATTTCCATTGTATATATTAAATGCAAATAATTTTATTTGTTTCTGTTAAAACAAGTGATGAAAATATTGCATAGTTTTGATTTCCATGTTAAATACTAAATGCAAATGATATATGAATCTTGTTGTATTATGTGAGATTTAACTTGTGTTGTAATAGGAAAAACTTAATTTTGTATTTGTGTTAAAATAATTCCTAAAATCATCAGGTTACATAGTGTATGTAAATGTTTGTGGTTAATAATCATGCTATTAGCAAACATGATTTTATAAGTGCAAATTATTGTTAATTACATTGTAAATTTAAATAATTGCATATTTTAAGAATCAAATGGTTTGATTAGGTTTTTCTGGGTTTTCCCTAATCCTGTGCAGCAAATGCTGGACCATTGTCATTGTAATTTTCCCAGAAGCACAAGGAAAGATATGATCTGTTTAGGTTGTTTGTTATGTTTAATATAATTAGAATAAATTTTTGAGGGGGCGTGTTGAATTTATAGACTTTGTGTTGCAAAAATTTATTTGTTTTTTTAGTATTGGAAATAAATCTACCTATGTATTGGCAACACTGTTCACAAGTCTATAAAAGGTCTTGTAACCCCTGTATCTATCCTTACTTCTTTACATCGCTTTGTACGTAGTAGGTGTCGGACATTATCTTCCTTGCTGCGCATAAGTTTAATATATTAATAATTCAATTTCTCATTCGCCATTTTATTTTTCATCCCGAACCTACTCTTCTAGAACTTACTAAACGAGTCAATTACCATAGTTTCGTTCTTCATTCACTCAGTATTGCCAAACCTAATAAAGAATTTCAACTATTTTAATTACAAATTAATTATTTAAAATAGAACTACCGCGGCTAGTTCACATTCATTTAACCTTATAATAATTCTCATTTAATATTTCTTCAATTTTACTCAGCGTATTTTCAATTATATTATGAGTTATTCATCCATACTAAAAACCCATGACAGCGATTTCCATATCTTGAATTTACTTGTTTCCCCCTCACTACATTTTTAGGGGATTTATGTATTTTGAATAAGGATAAAATAAGCAATTTTTTAGACCAAAGTCAACCTGTTAACCCTGTGGCCCAGGCTTACTCAGTTTCCTTTCAGGTCTTTACGTCCAAGAGTTATGGCTCTACGTTCTCTCGCAGTCATTCAGTCAGTAACGGAACAGTTTTATACAAGCGACTGGTGGGTCACTTTCAAAATTCTAGGACGTGATAGTTTAAGATCATACATGAAGAGAAAACACAAATTAAAAAAAAAAAAAAATATTTGCTGAGTAAACTTCTCCGAAAGTTAAAGAATTCAGTACGCAATGCATGTTTACATTAGCATAATACAATAAATACTTAGCGGGTGGTGGTATGCGTGTGGTGGGAACACTGCTGTGTGCGTGTTGACTGAGGCAGCGCATCGGGAAAAGTGAAGTAAGGTCTCTTTATTAATTCATTGGGATTTCTGGTAAAAAACTAAGTACCTTATTTTATTACATAATTATAATCAGAATCGAGTACAGAGTGCTCTCCTTCAGTATTGAAAATGTGTTACCAGTTACCTTGTACATTAAGATGACCATGATGAAGTGCTTTTTTTTGTTAAATCTCTGTCATCAGCATTATCGTTTTTTTAAAGACAATCACACCAAAAACATGGCCCCAAAGTAAGCATAGCTTGTGTTATGGGATACCATGTAGCCAACTGGGGTTTTGGTGTCGATATGCTCTAATAGTGTTATCCTTGAAAAACTCGTTGATTGGTATATCTTCGGTCCTATTCCAGCTAGGCTTAGGATCAATCTCTATTTTTTGGAAATATAGTCCGTACTGATCGGTTACTGTAAAAAGCTTATAAAAACTATTCCAAATTTAAAAATAAATACCAGCCGTTTGCATGCAGCTACACATTTACCAACTACGACACATTTCTAAGTAATGAATATAATTAAAAACTACTTTGTAGCTCTGTGAAACAAGGTTTAGTTTAAATATTCCGTTATAACTTCCTGTTGATTATATCAAGATACCTACATTTTTACATACTTTTATTCTACTTTATTTGTAAAATTTTGTGGATGGAGTTGGGTAATTCTATTGAATCACTCATATACCAGTTCAGACAGTGCTTGTTTATAAAAAATGGAATAATGTACACTTGCGGAGAAACACCTATTTTAATATCGATGTGGCGCATGAAGTTGTAAGCGAAGTAACTCTGGTATTTTTTCAGTCGTTGGTCATGCGACATGGCAGGTTAAGTAAAGTTCGGCCCGGTCGGTCGGTACAAGGATGGGTGAACACCGATCATTCATTTTTCACAACATCTTCCTTGCTTCGGAGGGTACGTTAAGGGTACGATAAGGTATAAGGTCGCCTTTGTGCAAATGTTTTAAAATTTAAAATTGTAAAATGTTACTAATGCTGTTGGTGTACAATAAAGAATTATTATAATTATTACGTTAACTTAGTAAAGTTAGTTAGTCGTTAGGGTACGTTTGAAGCCATTTTACCTCAACATTGCAAAGGAGAGTGACCCATGGTACAATACACATAGTTAAGAAAAAAATGCTATGGCGACTATAAAAAAGATCGTTTCTAATTGAAACTTACATTAAGGCTATTTGTGAAATAGAGAATCTCTAAAGGTGGGTATCCACTATGTTCGCGCTCCTGCGACTGCGACCGGTAGTGGGTCCGCGGCAGACGCTCCGACTCGTGTAGATTTTTAGCGCAAACACAAAGGGGAACGCAGTGTATCTATGGACGCGAGCACGAAGCCACATATGTGCTTCTCAGAATTGCCGCCTAATGGTCCCCTCTACGTGGTGGAGGCGCCGGGTATGTTTCAGGGCTTTCCTTTTGTTTCTCTCGTATTGCTGAGCGGGTTGAAATAAAAGAAGCAGATTAACTACAGAATGAAAATTCAGTTACTTAGAAATCACTTTTCTTTTTATTGTATTTGACTTAAATTGATCACTTATATTACATTATTAGTATATTAAAAAACGTGGCAGTGGGGCATAGCAGAATCTCGGGATCCTGCTACTTTTTAAGCAAAAACAAACTTTAGACTGAGAAAATTATCTGACGGACAACCCGCGTCATTTTTTATTATTTTACTTTTAATCTTTCATATGTGATTCTTACATTTGCCGTAAGGTTGGTTTGCGCTTATAAACTCTTTATTTACAAAAGGTAAGGCGCACCCAAACCTTACGGTACCTACCCTGCAACGCGCATCACGCAGTATGGAGTGGTCTGAAACTATCAAAATATTAAAGAGTGCAGAGCATTAAAAAAACCGACTTCACATCAAAACTTTGGCTGAGTTATAATGTCATCAACGTAAACATTCTCCAAAATCATAAATTGAAAATTTCAAAAATTTGAAATTTTCAATGAAGAACTCAACCGATTTCAATAAAATTTATGTATCATATGAAAGAAGAATTTTTAAAATCGATTCATAATTGTCCGAAATATGGTGTAACGAAGACACTGAGAAGAATTGAGAACCTCCTCCTTTTTTGGAAGTCGGTTGAAAAGGCTAATATAAACTCAAAGATAATTTAGATGATAAAAAAGCGTAGAATTGATTTTTTTTTTTATATTGTAAGGAAAGGACGTTTGTCTTCCATGCCACCTGATGGAAAGTGCGCATGAAGACTATGGTGTTACACGTCCATCCACGAGAAACCTATTCACTCGACACTTAAAAGTTCCAGGACTGTAGTGGTCAGGAAAAACAGACGCAGGCAGATTGTCCCACTCCTTGGCAATCCGTACCAAAAAGGAACTATCGAAGCGTTTTGTTCGACTTTTTGGTAAATCCACTAGATAGGGATGGAAGTTCTGTCTGCGTCTGGTAGTCCGGTGGTAAAAAGTGGTGGGTTCAATTTGGTCAAAAAGAGCACTCGCACACTCACCAAAATGTAGCCGATAAAATACTGTCAAACAAGCAACCTTACGACGATGCTCCAAGGTCTGCAATTTTTTATTTGTAAGGTTGTTGTTATTTATGATTTTACGGGCTCTTAAATAAATATTAAACATTAATCAACATGTAAGCAGCTTGGCTGTGACATGATATTGGCAAGCACGAATAGCTGTCTTCTGTTTGTTTATTCATGTAATTTTGCCAAATCGTACTTATAATGAACACTTTTTACAAAAGAGTGCCGAGAGTTTTTTTTCCTCTCGGTCTACCTAGGGTTTTACTTTCATTTAGTTTTTTTGTAAAGCCGAAGAAGTAGTAGTAGATAACACTAAGACATTGATGGATAGTGGGCAATTATCTTCATGAGCCGAGAGACGCACACTTCTCTCTGTCCAGAAGTGTGAGTCTCTCCCCCAGGATTCTTGATGTCGCCCGGACCCGCGCCGCCCTCATCCAGCGTTTGACCTTCACAAAAAATACCCACTGTGAATAAAAAGTTTTCATTTTCATTAATTTTTGTTGACGACCTCTTTGGCGATGGGGTAAACCTGTCAGCCTCAGACGCCAGTGGTTGAGGGTTCTATTCCCGCACGGTACAAGAAAAAAAAATATTCCGTTTATCTATTTATATTCTGGGTTCCTCTTAGTTCGTTACATGGTATCCCATAATACAAGCTATACTTACTTTGAGGCCATGTAGTTGGTGTGATTTTCTGGGGACTTTTATTCTTATTTTCATTTAAGGTTTTTTTTACGAGAAATAGTTTTTTTTAATTGTTACCTACTACTTTTGTTCTTTATTTAAATAAATATATTTCGTTTATTAAACAAAACCCTTCGAAGGTATTACCCAAGGCAGCATTTTAGGACCCGCACAACTAGTTAATTACGCCGCTCAAATTAATTGATGCTCCATTGGGATAGATGGTTGTAACTTTATTAAGGTGACCTAAAATGTAATGTAATATTCTGCTAGATGTTTATATCTGTATCTGTATTGGAAGTAAATTATGGTGACTTAGTACAATTTTATTATCGATTTTTGCAAGGCTCTCGATGAAGATGACCTCACTGATAAGATACTTCATTTGCTGGAACACGACTTCAACATCTACTTCAAAACATTTTATCAGAAGACACATAACATAAAAAGTGAAGTCTACTAGAAAAATTCAAGTAAACATAATCTAACTCTGAAGTGGCTAATAAAGATAGACCTAGTAAAAAAAAAAAATAGGTTAATTGCAGCTGTATACAAAAAAGGACCTAAAAGTGGAAATGTTTTAAAAAATCACAAAAGTAATATTTCGTAAACCAGACATTTTTTAGGAACCAGTTTTGATGTTATCTGACAGGCCTAAGGTCCATCTACCTCCAGTGTCAAGGTAAAGTGTCGTTTCTGGGACACCCTGTGTATTGTAACTGAGTGGTCCGACCCACAGCATTGACAATCAGAGCATTTTACAAAATTTTAAGAGTTTGACCATAGCATCATTTTTATCGTTTGGTGGCGCCACTTATTATTGGCAATAACAACATAATATGAGTGAATTGAGTGAGTAATTATAGACAATCATTCGTCATTTGATCACAAAACGCTGCCAGCTTGTGAAAGTCCTATGCGTGTATATCTGTTGTGAAATGCATATCTGCTGTGTTTATATAATTTCCTGCAAACTCAGAAGTAGCGTCAAGTGAACTTAAGTCTATCATTTATGTAACTGAATTGTTGTGATGCTTTATAGACTTCATGATTCACTTATTTCGTCGAATAACTTTATAAGTATCAAACATGCTAACAAGTGTTGGTTTTTGATTATTTTAGTTAGTAGTTCGTTAGTTCATTGCCATTGTATTGTAAAATAAGCACCCTTTCTTTCACAAATGAAAGTCAATATTTATCAACAATTATAATAAAAACCACTATAGTGCATAGTATCCCCAAAAAACCTCAAGCACATAAGCGCCGCCAAGCGGCAAAAAAGATTGCATTCCAAACTCGCTATAATATTGATGTGTCCTATCCGTATTTGTACATAATACTTTCTAATATGTGGTCCGACCTTCACTAATAAATTACATGCTCATCTATACATCCAATACAATACAATTACTTAGCCATTGACCTCATTTGCTTACATGCGTTTGACAGACTTAATTACAAAATCCGCATCTGATTCAGTTTCAAACTCGGCAAATTACGAAAGCTTCTGCCATTGTCTTGAAACCACTTTTGCATAAATAAACTAATTGATAAATGTATTAGAACATAAGCTTTGTTCATAGACAAAGACTCTTTAACTTCCTAATTAGTATAGAAAAGGTATTCAGAAAATGGTGTCTTCCGCAGCAGATTATGGCGATTATTTTATGCGTTATCTAAAAATTAAACACTTTTGAACCGGATGTTTCGGTTTTATTTTTTTATTTTTACTCGAAGTTTCGGTGTCATATAAATATAATCGTATTTAATTTAGATTATGAATTGAGAAATCTTATATTTTATATTAGCAACAGAGTTTTCAGCTTATGGCTAGTACAGACCTAGTTATTGGATATTTTCTCAGCTCTTTGAGTAGCTTGTGACTTTTACATAATATTCTTGAGTTAAACGGACCGTTGGATAAAGAGAAACGGCAGTCGGTTGAATTTATTAAATCACAATAAGTTAACAATTTGTTACTTTATTTGCAAGATTTGTGTAGTAGGTATAACGAAGTATCCCTCAAAGTCTTTCCAGCAGTGCGAGCATAGAACTTTGTCGACTCGTATATTTACGAATGCTCGTATAGTATGGAGTCGGCTGCAAGTTTTTGCAGCCGTGCGTGCGGCGATGGATAGATTTCAATTATTTCTTAAAAACCGTCTCCATACTATACAAACATTCGTTAACATACGATTTGATAAAGTTCTGTGCTCGCACTGCTGTCTTGTTAAGTGATTCTCAGAGGCTAGTTCTTGTTCAAAGCTTGTTTCTAACGATATTACTAATAAGTGAAATATTATTCATCAACCGACTTCAAAAAAAAAGAAGGAGGTACCCAATTCGTCTGTATGTTTTTTTAATGTTTGTTATAACTTTTGTCGGGGTGAACCAATTTTGATGATTCTTATTTTATATGTAGAACCCATTTGGTCCCATATTAATTTGATCGAAATCGATTAAGAACTTCATGAAAAATTTCATTTTTTTTTTCAAATATGTATGAATTCGGAGATCGTTTACCTTGATGACCTTATACTTCAGCCAAAGTTTTGACGTGAAGTTGGTTTTTTAATGTTCTGCATTCGTTGATCATTTTAAATTCCTATCCTAACACAATAACGTACCTAATAGTAAAAAAAGTTTTCATAAATCAGATTTTGTCGTGTGATATTTTAAATTTTAACTCCATGTTTCGGTATGCATCCCGAGGTATGTATCGGTATTTTTCCAGTATATATCCCGGTATCATACCTGTTTCCTGATAAAATCAGGCTAGGAAGTATTTAATGTTGTCTTAAGTTTTCACGATATAATCTTAGAGAAAACCCTGCGAAAGTGTGAAGAAATCGACACGTTATCGAAGTAAAAATGTAAATTAAAAGAATACACTATAAATCTAGTTAAAACGTGTTTTACTATTGAATTTATTATATTTAATAACATGAATCCTGTAAACATAAGACCATATTACGTAAAGGTTTGTGCCAATGGATGGATATTTGTGCTGTTATTTCCGCCGAAGACGCGGAAACAGCTTGCATATAGCCAGTATTACAAAAGTTTGTAATAGGGATGTATGCTTGTTAGTTCTGTTTCACGCAACAACTACTTAACTGATTAAGGCGTGTTATATGTTAATAATGTACAAAGGCTTTGATTTTCTCAAAAATCTTGTATCTTTGTTTGCTTTCAAGCCATGAAGATTACATTTTTTATTTGAATTGAATTAACAGAGAAAAATTATAAACTCAAAAAAAAAACAAAAATCAAAAGGAAATTATTTTGCATAAGACCATCGAATGGCCGCTCAATGACGTCACATTTTTGTACTTTGGCTTTAACGAGGTGTTTATAGTTATTGAATAATAATATTACAGTAGACCAAGAGACAAAAAAGCTGGCGGAAAAAAACTCTTGGCACTCCTTTTCAGTCAGAATTATACGAATTAATACAAATAGGTACGGTACAAATTGACTATCGCATGCAAAAAAACAAACACAAGACAGCTAATTGTGAGAGCCAATGTCATGCCACAATCAACAATACGAACATGACAAACTGGGACCAGAGTATTTAAACAAGAATGGAATAAAATAGTCATAGGATCATCAGCAAAACGACCTGGCATCGCTAGCAGCCCTCGTTCACGAGTACAATGCAAGCATCAGCCATCACCCTCCTCAACCAGATTTTAGGAAAGAGGGTGACCCAACACCCGACGCTACCACTAGCCATGCCGCCTCAGGGAGCATTTACATTATAAACCTCATGAAGAACCCATATCAGGGTCACGAGTCCCCTGAGAGAGTCCTCCTCATCACCATTTAGGCCATAATCTACCATGCTGGCTGCTGTTAGGTGGATATCAGAACGTTCAAGGCCCTGAAATAGTTTCTGGAAATCCCTTAAGACTACTGTATTCAAATATACAGCTCCCATGAATTCTAAACGTACCCTCCAAAGCACAAATAATTTGCATGCTACACAAAAAACAGCCAATAAATTCAGTTGTAAAAATCATAATGAGACTCTTTGACAAAGTCCTTTCTGAAGACGTTCAAAGTAATTTATTTCATCGTAGCTTGATTAAATATTGACGAGAAACAGATGAATTACCATGTTTATAGGATGCTCTAACAAAATTGTTCGTCTTTGTCTTTGTGAATACATAATTTTCTTTCATAAACGTATTTAAAGACTAAAGGTTGGATGGATTGATAAGGTATTTGAAAGTGTAATTTAGAAAGATAATAACTTCCTGTGATTTCTATTAAAATCGTAATAAGTATCAAGTTTAACGATCTCTTAGCCCAGTCATTTTGGGCATTTTAAACTTCAATCTGCTGAAAAATTCCTAGTGGCCTGAATTTTTGTATACACCATTTAGAATGAAGATGTGCAAAATCGACAATGATATCATGCTGGCTAAAGGAGTCATAGTGGTCAAAAGGTCGCGAAAATCAGTTGTACGGTGTCACTTTAGAATGACCTACCCTTAGAGATCCGCAAAGCTCCCAGTTCTTTATATACATAATAGTTATGTAGATATATTTATGATTAATTTGTATGATTAATATGTATGATATGTAATTATCTGTATGTAGTCTCATTCAGCATTTGACGTTCGTAAAGTGTATAAAATTACCTACTACGAATAAAAAGTTCTCATTTCTTTTCATTTCATATATAACGAAATCTGTACCACCGCCCATCCTGATTTCCTCTATTCATGTCTTGTGCAAACTGGGTTGCCTGGCAGAGATCGCTTTGAGCAATAAGGCCGCCTTTGTGCAAATGTTTTAAAAATTTTATCATAAAGTTACTAATGCTGTTGGTGTACAATAAATAATTATTATTATCATCTCCCGAGGAACGCTGAGAAAGTGACTATAATATGAGGATGCAGTAATAAGAGGATGCACTTTAATACATACTTTTTTTATCATTCATCGTACATTATTCAGTTTCATCAACAATTGCTGATGAAACGTCGACGTGGACTTATTCTTATATCTAGACTAGCTGAACCGGCAAACGTTGTTTTGCCATATAAAAAAAAAATAGATGTTGGCCGATTCTCATAGATACCGGATAAGCACAAAAAATTTCATCAAAATCGGTCAAGCCGTTTCGGAGGAGTATGGCAACGAAAACTGTGACACGAGAATTTTATATATTAGATTGACATCTGCATTATCTTCTGCATGTGACTCGTTAATTCTCTGCTGTCGAAATACTGGAGAGAATATTATGGGAGCTTTTACTCGAATTTACAACATTTTATGACGCTGTTTTGTACTTCTAATTGTATAAATTTAACTTCTATAAAATAAATTTAATCGAGATAACTATTTCAGTATCTCTACTATAAAAAAAAAGCCTGCAAAGTTACTTACTGATTTAAAATTTAGCACTAGATAGTACTCTTCAAAAGGTCAAATATTATCGGCTATCTTTTATCGGCTATATTTTATCAAGAGCCCTAGAACCAAAAGTGACGCACATAAAGCCAAAGGCTAGAGAAACGAGGGTCAAAGAATGACAGAAATACTTAGTGGCACTGAGTGATAATGTACCAAGAAGACTTTAAGGATTAAGCCTTGTAATCTTAAAAGTACTTACTTGATCCAAGACGAAGTTGACTGTTGAGTAGCTTTTTTTTAAAAAATAAATGTTTTTCAAAAAATTACAACATTGAAGGATAACTGTACATATAAAGAACTAGCTGTTGCGCGCGGTCTTACCCGCGCTATTTCGATTCCCGCGGGATTTTCGGGATAAAAAGTAGCATATTAAATGTGCGATTTTGTATCAAAATAAAAAAGAACAAAATGCAGCTTTTCGCCATGTTACTTGAAACACCAATCAGAACGAATGACCTATACCTATCAGTTCGATTCCCAGACGAAGCAAGTAATTTATAGGAAATCTTCAAATGCAGAATTACTAATATTTGAAAATCATCCTTCTTTCAGCATACCTTATCTACGATATTTAAGGTACCTTCCTTTGATGTCTCATAGTTTTGGAACGCCCTGTATATCTCTATGGGCCCTTTGTTTTGTATTTACCATCTTTATAAACTCTGTGTTGCCTGAAAATAAATGATTATTAAAGTGATTATTATTATGTCCAAATATTTGGATTCTGGACTCTAAGTCGATTTATTCTTAATAATATTTAATCTGTAAAATGGAATTTGTAAAATGGAATTTCGCTTTGTATCCGTCAAACCTTTACATTCTCGATTCATAATACTGTAATGTGCCTTTTGTAAATATGTTAGGATCATAAGTTCATATGATACTATATCTATATCTATACTCAAGTTATCTGATAGGAATATTGGCTGTCTGAATTTTAGTAACTGGGACATACAATCCTAATGGCGGCCATACATAGCAGGAATACTATTTTTAATATTGTTTAAACTTTCGCGATTCATACTATTAAATAAAAAACTTTTTAACCGGATATCGTGTATATTTACATTATAATATTTAACTCGACGTTTCGGTGTCTTTGCAGATGCTCGTGACCATGGGGTCTACGCGATAAATTCGGTTAAAAAGTGTTTTATTTAATAACTATTTTTAGTAACCAATGCTTACAAAACCTTTTTCGCTTCCTTTTCACTGTCCTTGTATCGTTTTTCAAGACCCAGCCATGCTATTGCTTCCTCGTCCTCACTTGATGACATCCAAATAGGACCTGAAAACCGCTCCGGTACACCGGAACGTCCCCACATACGCTTCTTGACCTCTGCAGGCAATCGTGCACAAGTAACCTGTGCGGTGGACCGTAACGTCTATGGCCTACTTAAGTCAGACTAAGAAGATTTTCTTTGTACTTTCTTATTAAAAAATAGACTCAACTACATAGCTTTGACCATAGAAATTTGAACTCCACCTCACCTGTGGATAGTGAAGATGAGGTCAAAGATAATACACGGTCTTAGGTAGAAAGTGGTTCTCCATTAAATAATGCAAGAGCGTATCGCCGTCAGGGTGGTAATATTAGGCGGCAGATTTTATGTGGAGGGTAGCGAATCCTGAAGGGATGCTATCATCAAGCGATGGTCACTCGGAATAGTCGCCATTTATCACAAGCTTATAAAGGGCGGAAGGGCTATTTTATGCTGACTCTCAAGAGCTAGTCTTTTAAGTTCAAATGTTTCTAATGCACGTTAACATACCCGTCCGCATTTTTATATATTTACTAGCTGACCCGGCAAACGTTGTTTTGCCATATAAATAAAAAAAAAATGAAGTTAGATATTCTCATAGATACCGGATAAGCACAAAAAATTTCATCAAAATCGGGCAAGCCGTTTCGGAGGAGTATGGCAACGAAAACTGTGACACGAGAATTTTATATATTAGATAGATTAAATATTTCTATTTAGCAGATCTACGGGGCTCAACAACACCGAGCTGTCCAATCCGTAGAAACATTGATGGCATGCTCATATTGGGTATAATTGAATAAGCTAACTTAAAAAAAATATTATTTAAAAAAATGGTAACATTTTTTTTTTATTTTTTTTATTTTTAATTCCCAGACAATCACACCAACTACATGGCCCCAAACTAAGCAGAGCTTGTGATATGGGATACCATATAGTGAACTAGGGGGGAACCTAGGATATAAAAACATATACAATGTGTTAGGGTTCCGACTTTTGATACTTTACCTACGTGATATACATCAAATTTCATCGACAAAAGTCACCTTAGGGGGGGGCGCACCCCTCACCCCTCGTGATGGGGGTGATTTAAAAATTTCGTTTCTCTGGTTTGCTTTAAGTTCGTAAAACCATTTTTTTTTCATATTTATTGTGTGTATCTTGTTGAATTACATCTCATTTTAAAGCTTATTAAATTTACCAACTTTTGATACCACATTCACTAAAAAGTCATAAGAAGAAAAGAATTAATTTTAATGACTTAGAAAAAAAATCTTACTTTTTTGTAGTATTTTTTTAGTTTTTTGTCATTAAAAAAAAAACGAAGCCCTTAACAATGCATTTTTTTCTTCTTAACTAGTACTATTTGAGTTTATCTTTCTAACGATGCCAAAATTTAGGCCCGGTTCAGTAATTAGTTAAAAGGAAACACGAAATTAAAATATCAAAAGTTTATTTTACTAAGGTAATACGTCCTAGTTACAAAATTTAAGTACTATCAAGACTCGCGAGTTAGAGCGCGCGCGCAATGCGGTAGCAGGTTGCTTCAGGTTTTTGCCTGACTGCCTCTGCGCTCGCTGCGTTGGCGAGGGATGATCAGGGCGAGGCCCGTGCCGAAAGGCTAGAGCGCACCAATCACGTCGCCCCGCGCATCGTACGAGTCGAAACATGAATCTCTTTCAGTCTAATAGTGAATGAGATAACAATACTAAGGTACTGGTTAGGATTTCTACTTGCTAATCAGTTGTCCTTCGTTTCTCGTTGCGATTGCTACAAAGTTTTACTTTCGAATTTAGCTAAGTACTACTTACTCGATACTATGGCAGTTAATTATTCACCAAGTGAAGTGGCCGACATTGTATTTATTTATGGATACGCCAATGGAAACGCTGCGGCTGCTGTTCGGGAATATCGAATTAGATTCCCTACAAGGCGCATACCTTCTGCTCCAACTTTTGCAAGCGTTTTTGCAAGATTGCGCACTCATGGAATCCGACAGCCGCCTAATGAACGTGCTGTTGTGGGGAGACCAGACATGGAAGAAGAAATCATTGAAATGATTGCCAGTGACCCGCGACTTAGCACTAGAAATATTGCCAGAAGACTTGGGATTTCGCATTGGTCGGTGTGGCAAGTTCTACGTCGGGAAGGATTACGGCCGTTTCATTTTCGTCGAGTTCAGAATTTAATTGAACCAGATTATGCTGCTCGCTTTGTGTTCTGTGCGTGGCTTAATAGGAAAGTGAGACATGATGCAAACTTCGTACGGCGAATATTATGGACTGATGAAGCCAAATTCACAAGAGCTGGGATAACCAACCACCGAAACCATCATTTGTGGCTTAATGAAAATCCCCATGCTGTGAGGCCCGCCTCGTTCCAACACGAATTCTCAATCAACGTGTGGGCAGGCATTATTGATGATGAGCTGCTAGGTCCCATCGTCTTACCAGACAATCTTAATGGTGAGAGATTCTTGGAATTTCTAAGAGGGGATTTCCTACATGAGCTACCATTGGAGTACAGACGTGAACGCCGGTCTTTTTATTTGCAAATGGATGGAGCTCCTGCCCATTTTGCCCGGAATGTACGAGCATATGTGGATGAACACTACACCCCCTGGATTGGAAGAGGAGGAACAATTGCCTGGCCGGCTCGTAGCCCTGATTTGACACCTCTAGATTTCTTCCTGTGGGGGACCATGAAACAGCGGGTTTACCTAGAGGTGCCTACAACAAGAGAAGAGCTGCTGCAAAAAATTATGACCGCAGCTGGTGAATTAAAAGCCGACAGAGCTATGATTAAAAGAGCTACACAACAAGTAGCATTAAGGGCTACTTCTTGTTTATTAAACAATGGTGGTCACTTTGAACAATTGTTAAATTGACTTAAAATCGGCAAAACTAAATAAAAAAGAGATTGTAAATTTCGTGTCTTTTATTTTGATGTCATTTTAGCTTAGCAGTTAGGACTGTTTCTTTGAAGTTAAACTGTCGTATTCTGTATCGTTAGAAAGATAAACTCAAATAGTACTAGTTAAGAAGAAAAAAATGCATTGTTAAGGGCTTCGTTTTTTTTTTAATGACAAAAAACTAAAAAAATACTACAAAAAAGTAAGGTTTTTTTTCTAAGTCATTAAAATTAATTCTTTTCTTCTTATGACTTTTTAGTGAATGTGGTATCAAAAGTTGGTAAATTTAATAAGCTTTAAAATGAGATGTAATTCAACAAGATACACACAATAAATATGAAAAAAAAATGGTTTTACGAACTTAAAGCAAACCAGAGAAACGAAATTTTTAAATCACCCCCATCACGAGGGGTGAGGGGTGCGCCCCCCCCTAAGGTGACTTTTGTCGATGAAATTTGATGTATATCACGTAGTTAAAGTATCAAAAGTCGGAACCCTAACACATTGTATACATAACCGCCCAGAACCGGAACATTTTTTTTTGCGACCACTTGCTTCTGAGGTAGACAGTGTTACCCCATCGTCAAAGTGGTCGACATTACGACTTAAACCTTGTAAATCACAAGAAATAATGACAAAATAAACCTGAATGCTTTATTTTTAAAATCAGACTAAACACGATATCATTAACTCGTACAATATGTATAACGATTTCGTTGACTCTAAAGACTCAAGAACAATGACCTTGCAAACAAAAAGCTATAGAGTTTCGAGTACTGTCGCAAAGTTGCATGTCTAGCTGTATTTATCTGTACAAAAGTCTTCGCTAATGTTATACGAACTGGTAAACATTCATTCGTTGAATCATTATTTCACGATTGGTCTGCCAGACGCAAGCTAAGTCACGGAGAAAATTGAGACCTCTTTGTATTCAACTTTCTTTCCATAGAACAAGAAAGTAAACTAAAATTTTCTTCTTCTTGTCCCTATTTTTTCAAGTTTATTATTCAACAGCTTTTGAAAGTATAGTTAGGTCACGATAGAATTGATAGATAATAGATGAACGTAAAATTTGTACTAACCATTCTTTTGTTTTTAAATGTTTTAGTATTAAAATATATTATTCCAACGCCCATCCAGAAATCGCTCCACAGCGATAACGCTGCTTTTTTTCAAATTTGAAATGAACTTTATTTTTGTATAAAACTTTTGCTGCTGGTAGTCAATGTTAGAATATTTAGAATGTTAAACAGGTACCAAAAAAAATTTTAGTAAATAAACCGGTATCGAGTCAATGCCCACCGCACACTTATTTTGTTGTTCTTTGATGGCGAGAGCAATCTCCTCACGAGTGAGTATCTCGTCTAGCTCAGTAGCGACAGGGAGTTGAGGAATCGAACGAATTTGTTCCAGGTCAGCACCCCGATCCACATTTAGTAGAGTGTGTTCTGCTCATCGTGCAAGTACTTCCTCTTTGCTCTTAAGTAAACCTACGCCAGACAATGGCTTTAAAGGTATTTTGGCAAAAGAGGTTGTGCCAATTAGTTTCCGAACCTCGCTGTAAAACTCCCCGAGCTGCGTTGTCGGAGAAGACAGCGGTGCTTGTCAATCGCTTCCGTCAGTACTTCGTCATTCTCATCAAACCATTCCTCGTTCTTGCGGACTCTACGCCCTAAAGTAATTGTGGCCGTTTCCAGTATGTGGGAAGACAGAGCAACCCATTTGCGATCGGCAAGGCCGCTCTCTTTGTTGATGGATGGCAAACCAGAAACCAAAGATCGAGCATATTCTTTCCTCATCTTAGAATTTTGAAGCCCATCTACGTTAAGATACGCATTAGGGTTTGATCTACCAGATCAGAGGATGATGGAGGCGAAGATGTAATTTAGCAACAACAAGCCTATGGTCAGTCCAGCAGTGCACACCACGCATGACGAGGACTTGGAAGACGTCACGTTGCCGAACAATTGCGCAGTCTAAAGTTAACACATGCTATGATATTATATTTGACAACCACTTTGGCGATGGGGTAAACCTATCTGCCTCAGACACCAGTGATAGCGTGATCGATGCCCGCCCGGAACAAGAAAAAAAAATGTTCTGCGTCTGGGTGTTTATCTATAATATGTATATGTATTTATATTCTTGGTTCCCTCCTAGTTTGCTACATGGTATCTCATAACACAAGCTTTGCTTACTTTGAGACTCATGAACTTGGTCTGATTGTCTAGGGTTATATTATTTATTTATTATAATACAATTATAATTATTTTGTTAAGTTATTTACCAAATTATACAACGTGTAACAAAATAAAGAGATAAAACTTAAGGGTTAGCTTCTATACCATACGTAGAATATACCGTAAAAGAATTAGCATGATCAGTGCTGGTATAGACTTTCATACCAATTTATTTAATTATTTTACAACAAAATATTTGTACAACCCTAGTCAACTTAATAAGCTAAAATAAGACTTGTGCCGCAGTCAGTGACCTTTCCTGCACCGGCTGAACTTTGTAGTATCTGTCTTAGTTACCCATCACTTAATTTTTACGCCATCTGTTACCAAATAGATTTCATCAAAAGCTAACAGCTGTTTTTAGGGTTGACACTTAGATATTTTAATTTAAACTTTGAACTTGTTTTTCGGCTGAACCGTAGAATAACAAATCTTTGTTACTGTTACTTATAAACTATATCACCAAATATACAATTCCCTTAAGTATTATTCTTAACTAGCTTTTGCCCGCAACTTCGTACGCGCATAAACATTGTTTATATTTAACACAACCAGTCATTGAAGAACCTTTATATCAAGTATTACATCCATGCACTGAAGAAATAATTGTTCGTACAAACTAAAAAGTTCAATATTTCGTGTTCCCGTGGGAATGGCGGCAACTTCTTTCACAACACTAACAGTTACTCACTGGGAAACCTTTGTATCACAAGTATCACATCTGTCCACTCATGGATTTTTTTTTCATACAAACTATGAATCGTATTATTTCCCGTTCCCGTGGGAATTTTGAGAATTCCTTTCATAGCACAACCAGTCACTCTTTGAAGAACTTTCATGCCAAGTATCACAACCATGCACTCAAGGAATAAGATTTTTCATACAAAATAAAAAGTCCAACCCCTTCCCGTGGGAATTTCGGGAACTCTTTGAATAATACAAACAGACACTTATTGATGAACCTTTATACCAAGTATCACATCCGCGCACTCAAGGAATATGATTTCATACAAACTAAAACATCATATATTTCTTGTTCCCGTGGGAATTTCGGGAATTGATTTCATAATACAACCAGTCATTTTTGAAGAACCTTTTTGCCTAGTATCATATCCGTGCACTCAAGGAATATGATTTTTCATACAAACTAAAAAGTCCAATTATTCCCGTTCCCGTGGTAATTTCGGGAATTCCTTCCTTAGTGCACCCCTACATCTCCTAAAGAATGTATGTTCCAAATTTCAGCTCTCTACGCCCAGTAGTTACGGCTGTACGTTGTCTGTCAGTCACTCAGTCACTCAGTCAGTAACGGAACAGTTTTATATATATTGATTGATTTTGATTATGTTACACGTTGTATAATATGTTTCAACGTGAAATTACGGGTATGTTTCCATTTTTACTCGGAAATTTAGTGTCTTTACATAACTTTTTAGATATAGTCGATTATTATCGAAATTTAAAACTTAATACATAAAATGTCGTCTTCATTTAGGAACTATAAAAATCGTAAAAATCGAAATACTTTATACATGGATAGGTCATCATCATCATCATCATCACAATTCCGTGTAATGGGCCCACTGCAGGGCATGAGTCTCTCCTCTGGGTGACGAGGAGGTTTAGGCCATAATCCACCGAGCTGGCCCAGTGCTGGGTGGTGGATGTCAGAATTTTAAGGGTGCCGATATGGCTTCTGACATACCCTAACGACTACTGTATACAAGTATACAGCACCCGGGACCGACAGCTTAACGTGCCCTCCGAAGCACGGAAGTCGCCGTGAGAAACGAACGGTCGGCGGTCACCCATCCAAGTACCGACCGCGCCGAACGTTGCTTAACCTGTGATATCGTAAGATACACACAGTAACCACGGCGCCACGACGACTTCTGGATAGGTATATGATTGAAATGCTGTAATTACCGCACTTAAAAAAAAATAAGACAAGTTTTTAATGACCCATAGGATCTTGCTTCGTATTTATTTCTAAAATTTATTAACAAAAATGAGCCCTAGAATGCACTGAGAAGACTCCAAAAGAGATGTAACACACATTTCATAATATTATATTGAAAACATTGCTTACAGACTCACAAAGTTACTGAAAACATCCGGTATAGTCTTCATATACATGTAAGATGTGCGGAAGAGCTCACCCTTGTTGTTTGTAATATCATATTAAATAAACATTTATAAGAAGTATTAAAAGCAAAAGCCATTATAATAAGGTTTCATAGGTTTTTGTTATGCATAATATAAGCACACGGAATCCTTTTTATTATCATTTCACCACGTCCACTAACTTGACCAGGAAATTTGCCTTTTCTTTGTTACACGATATTTCGGACACTTATTGTCCGAAATATTGATTTTAATAATTCTTGTTTCATATGAATTATTAAACTTTATTATTTAATTATTAAACTTATCCTGTAGATAAGTTTCATCGAAATTGGCTGAATCATTAAAAATTTTAATTTTTTGAAAAAGTATGTATGAATTCGGAAAATGTTTACCTTGACGACATTATAATTCAGCCAAAGTTTTGACGTGAAGTCGGTTTTTTTAATGCTCTGCTATCTTTGATTATCAATGGTCAGATAAAAGTTACCCAATGAATAAAGTATTAGGTACTTGACAGCTTCAAGATCGTGTCTAATTCAATGACATTCTATGTCATTGTCATACAATAATAAGAAATCGATAAACAACATTATTCCACCAAGTAATTCACTGTTTTTGTGCAATAAAGGCTTTATTAATTTTAATTGAATTTACCCAGATAAGAATGCCATATCTCACAATTGATGAGATTGTGAACATTCCCTTTAAATATTGGTTGTTATTTTGTTAATTTAACATAATACTTGGAAGCCCCTTCATTAAAACATAGTTTTGATAATGTTAACAGTTAAATTATTTGCATCAAAGCATTCAAAATAATTGTGTCAGAAATAGCATTATTTACAATTGTTGTTTTAAAATGATTATGGGAGATGTCAGCAATAATCGTAGGAAAATATGAAATTCAGTTATTTGTGGCAACTTTTGAGTAATAATATTAGGTATAGAGCGCGCGTATTGCTTTTTCCGCCTAATGCGTAGCGTAGGCAGATGAATATATGACAGATAGGGTTGTGAATCTTAGACAAATATGTTCATCATTTTATCGATAACTATGCGAATGCATTACCTAACTGTGTGTCATACAGGATAATTTAAAAAGAGATATTAATTAGGTACCAATGGCAAATAAAATAAATATTTCTTCCTCAATTTATTTTCTTATTTTTTAAACATAAGGTAATTGGTCTCACTACAAATAAACTAGAAGATAGTTTGTCAATATAAGTTGGTTTTATGATATTTTCGATTAATATGAGGTAAAAATTTATTTCTGTAGCAACAAAAATATTGACGGCACAATAAATTAGCTGCATAGATGATACAAATTCTACAAAATCGTGCAATACATTATGTAACGCCAGAAGTTTGACATGATGATAGTGCGAATAACACCTACGCAATATCCTAGGTAATTGTGAAAAATGTACTAAGAGTTTATACGCAACCACTGATAGGGCAATATTTTTTGGAATATAAAATATAGCTGCAGTTAAAAAATGAGTAAGTGTGTATAATTTACTACAATTGTGTCAAAATTCTTCAAAATCTATTCATTTCTTTATTTAACAGAGAGACAGACAGATAGACTTTCACATTTAAAATATTAGTTTGGATATGTAGGTACTATTTTTTTAAATGTGTATTTAATTTAATATTAAATCATAAAACTATTTACTGCATTTAATAAATTATTTATTATATCTTTTCGATTAATCTTTTAACAAAAAAATTAAATCATGTGATTTCAAGTTTATATCAGCTATTTGAAAGCATAACAAACTGTTAAGTTTCAAGAAAATAATTGTTCTGTATTGAAAAATCAATAACTACGTATGTACTATAATAAAGATTTCAATCAACCACAATTGCAGATCCCCTGGTCCCATCTCAATGTTTAATTATGTTTTAGAGGATGAACAAATTATTTAAAATAACCGAAAATATGGTTACGGCGACGGCATCACAATTCAATCAATTATCGTATTCAGCATTGACCGCGTCACATCACTACTCGACGTCATTTTATGTCAAAGAGCAAAGAGAATATAACTTCTAGGTTAAAGATGTTGCAGAGCAGCGAGGACTTCATTGTCACGCTCCCCTCTCGCGTCTTTTTCACCCCCTCGGTGAGTGTTTTTTTTGACCAAAATATATTAAAACTATTAGTTATTTATGAAATGATACATCAGAATTATGTTTTATTTGTTTTGGGATATTGTTTTTACACTTTCGAACCGCACCTTTAACTATTTAATGTGTTAAATATCGATATAAACACAGAAATTCGCTCCTGACATAAACACGGCGAGCTCTCGATGACTGCTACTAGTGCTTGCGGTGGGAATACGGTGTTGTTCTCACCCGTGCCTACTGTTCCCACTTGGTTATGCATGCTCTATACTTTATTCTTACTCTAAGGTGGCAACTCATTGATGAAAGAATGAATGAAATGTATACACTTCGCTACTAATTTAGTTGCAATAAGGTTCAAAGTCTAATGAAAATGTATAAAATTCATTAGACCTGATATACAATAGGAAGAGAAAAGGGCTTACTAAACTTTCTTGAGGAATTACGACTTTCTTATAAGGTGTTAAACATGACAATTTTTATCATTATGGTCTGTAACTTAAAATTAAACACACAAGACACAAAAAAATTAATCCTCAGACGACACCGACTTCATGGCTTAAACTAAGCAAAACTTGTAGTTTGAGATACGATGTAGAAAACAAGAATATAAATACATATTCAAAATAAACGCCCGGACCCGCAACTTTTATCTTGTTCCATGCGAACAGCGACCCCGTGACCTCACGATTTACGTGGTAGCGTCTAGGCCACTGCGCCGCAGTGGTCGCCTCACCATGAAAAATTATTTCTAATGAAGAGCCAATTGTAAGCAAGGTGACATCCAATTATTTTGACAGCGTGACTCAACATACCTAATACGCTCTTAGGCCAGATAGAAAACCAATCAATGAACCGAGATTGTATTATGTTGGTAGGAAATTATATAATTATTAGTAGATAATTATAAGGAGTTCTCACCATCTTTCCATACACGATAAAAATATATCTTACGCTTCCTTATCTTCTCTGTCTGTCTTAGGTTGGATGTCTGAAGAACGTGGTGAGCATCAGGGTTGCATATAGAGCAGATAATCTTCCTCCACCGGTTTCTGTCCAGCGCATCTTTCACTAGGTAGCGAGTGAAATTTCAAATTTATGAACCGACGAGTCTTCAAATTGATTGATCCGTCTTGACCGTGAACTTAATACCTTCGATGTTCCCAACCATAATTTATTTTTAAAATTTTTTGTCCCTTCTGTGTGTTCTTTATCATATTACAACTCATTTTAGAGAGCGAGATAACAAATAATGTAACAACCTTGTACACCTTAGTTAATTATAAAAGGCAAAGGAACGCTTTTTCGCTTGCGAAAAGAATGTATGCACACTCACATAGGGTCGGCTTAAAAAGAGCCCTACCACCCTTTGATAAACGTGTCGTAAAAAACGACAAATCCGAGCTCCTCCATCCGATCATAGCACCCTTTCAGGGTCCGCCTGACTATCGATCGCCATTAATTTAAAATCTTCCATTAAATATCACCTCTCAAAAATCACCATGTGTTGCAGCCAGGCCCTTCCTTAACCTGTGTGCTGACCTAATCTTCACTTACTATCAGGGAAAATTGAGGTCAAAAAGAAACATATTCTTCACCAAAACGAATGTCTTCCTATCAATAAATTAGGTAAAATATTTGAAAGCAACCCAGGCTGACCCATATTATTGTTTAATTTATAATATTGTACCATACTATCTTAAAAGGGGTTAAACCAACAATCTTAAGTAAACAAAGTACAAACTACTTTACCACTATTTCTGAACTTGTTGAATAATGCAGAACCCCAATTTGAATAACATTTTAATCAGGCTACGACACTGCATTTTAACCACTAAAGTAATTAAGAAGAGAGGAATTTAAGATTTAATTTGTATGTACGAAGAAACGGGTGAGTTTAAACGGTTTATCTTATACATTTTTGACCGATGACTGGACTGAAGGTGAAACGTTTGTTTGGGTCATCTTACATTTTTTTTGTATCCTTCAGAATGGCAGTTTTAAGATTTTCAAATAAATCATAAATAATTTATAGAAATGTACGGAAAATATACGTTTTTGTACTAGAATATGTGTAAATGTACGTTTTCGTGTACGTAGCAATCTTTATTTTAAGGTGAGCTGCCATCTTGATGTCAGGTTGGCGGGTGAATTTCTCTCCAACAAATATATTTCAAATCTGACATTAGGAATAAAATAAATAATAATAAATATTGTCATTTGTAAATCGTTAATTATTATGTTTGTATTGGTTTAGTGTAAAAGCATATGTAAACCATAAAATATCATGTCTTTCATTTCAAAAGTAAAAACAAGTTCAATGCTCACAGAAGCAGACTTCATTACACTACGGTAAAAGACATTTTCACACTATTCAGGTTGTACTCTGTAGCTTGTTGCGACCAAACGGTGATTTCTACCCAAAACAGATATGGATATCGGGAACCGTGGGTATGTCAATTAACGCCCTCTGTTAAAGAACGTCCGCACTACGAAAAGTGAACTTATATTTATATAAGCTGCATCACAACTTAAGCACATATACAATAGTCCAATATTGACTAGTCAAGCGCGGGCGCGTGAACCTAGAGCCGAAATCTTGTCAGGGAGAAGCTGTGATCGAAGAGCGTCACGCGTGTTTGTTGCCACTATAAAAATATCTCAAAGCGAAATTGTAAGCACTCACTTATTTTTCTGCAATTATTGCATTCCTTTATACGTTTTCTTTTTGTACGTAAGTTAAATTAAATAATCCATAAACCATTTTAAGTTATTTACTCAATTTCCTAAAAAAAAATTACAAAAACTGTAATATCTTCTCCTCGTCCAATAACGCCCAGCCATAAGCCCCTGGGGCGTTATAAGACAATGTGTGGGCGCTATTATAAATATCAACATTTTGAAGCATTAAAATTCAGTTATTTTATGACCAGCTATTCGCAGTTCTTATTTTTTTAACAAAAATTTGTATTTATAGGCCAATAAAATGACATAATCGAGAAAAAAGAAGAAAGTTATTAGATTATTACATATTATTGCTGCTTATGGGCGTTATTAAAAGCACCCCTTTTTTCAAAGGCGTCATTACCCTACTACGTTTAATAACGCCTAACGAATGAAAAATAAATAGTTTTTTTTTTTTCAAATAAAAAGCTTGATAGCTGTTTAATGTTTTTATTTTTATTATTTAAAACAAAAAAGGCAAACTAAACATGTTTACTTCGAGATGTTACAAGCATTTTTAAGAGTAACACAAGAGTTCTTATTTTTTTGTTAAATTTTCGTTTTTGTATGCTTTTTTTAGTTCTCTATAAATAAATATTTGACATAATTGGCCATTATTGTTTTATTTAATTTCTAAAAACGATATTCTGACTTTGAAGATTTTTTTTTATAAACGGGCGTTAATAGACATACCCTTTCTAAAAACGCCCGAAATCACGTTTTTAAAAAGAGGCTATTATGTCGTGAAACGTACATATTTTCTCATATAAATTATAATTTTTCAGTAAAAAAAGCAATGATGCGTTTATGTAACTTAAAATTTATTGTCCAGTAAGCTGTTTATATTGAAAATAAATTATTTTTCGTTAAGTGGGCGTTAAATGCCTCTGTCCAAAACTATTTTGTTCGAATTTCAAAACTTTTTTTAAAGTTTTGTATCCAGATATATTTTATTACGTAATATTGTAAGTACAGTTTTTTTTATTACAAATGTTTTATGGTCTATAAAAATTAATGGTTGATAATCAAAATATTTTCTTTTCTTTATACTACAGGTTTGCTTACAATAATTTTATTTTATAGATGTATTAAATATCAAAGTAACCTCATCCCTATTCTTACAAACGTACTTGTTTATTGTCAACATATGCATCGCATTAAAAAAATATTTATGTAAGTATCATCTGATGTATTTTTCTGTACAGAAGGCAGCAGATCAAGTGTTACAAACCCGTCAAAAAATTGTGTTTGAATCTGAACTCTAAGCCTTCGACATTGCGGTGATCCACATATTTTATCGATCTCAAAATACCTAATAGAGAAAGTAGCGGTGACGTGGATGATTTATCATTAAAACATGATATTATTTTCATGTTACTCTATTTTTAATACCTATATTTTCTAGCTTAATCTTCTATTTATATCTTCAAACTGTGTTTTTGTACCACTAACGTTTTTCTCAAAGTTTACGCGACTTACCTTTTTGTAGTATAATAAATAAAATAATTCTGTTTTTAAACATGAAAAAACCTTGAGTTTATGCATTCATGTACACTGTAATGGTAACCCTTATTTCACCATCACGCCCCTCTGACTTCATCCAAGCGCAAAAAAAGCCTTGTTCGGCTGTATTTGTAAATTTTCCACCATGACAATTTTGACACATGTCGGTTTTATTAAACAGAAGAATTGTCGAATTGTCGCTTTGTGACATATGCGACTTGTCGGATCAGGGCCCTGTTGCTCGGTGCTTGCGCACGATCGCCGAGCGCCGTCGACCGATCCCCGGCTGACGCAATAGCATCGGCGGCCGTTGAACAGTTTGAAACAACCGAGGTCCGCACAGGTCCGAGATAATTACTATGTTCTGATGATTTTTTAGTAAGAAATTGATGACGGTGGAGAACAGTACTTTTCACTTTCGTTACAGGGTAGCAGTCCCGTAGGTCCACTATTGTACTCAAAGCTGTTCAATAAGCCTGCTCCTCGCTTCATATTGGCGTTGCATGGGAAGTTATTTATGAGGGAGGCTTTCTTAAGATTTTCTAAGTCCAGTTTTAGCTTCATAAACTCTCCTTTTGTGACATAATCTTCTTTAAATTTTTCAATATCACGACGCATTATGAGAAGACGAGTAACATCAATATGGTCGAAAACTAGAGGCGGCAGTTTATGAAGTTCCCGTGAAACAAAAATCGGAATTTTCTCAGGAACGGTTTCTTTTAAAAGCGTTTTTATGTCATCAATGTCTCGAAGTTAAGAAGCAATGTCTTCCCTGTTCTCTTGCGTTATTTCATGGATTAAGATGCAATAAGAAAAACAATAAATATCTAATCATTTAAAAACAAATAGTTTTTTCACTTTTCCCGACGCGCCGCCTCAGGCAACACGCGCCCAGTAAACTTTAACTTTGACTGTTAAAATATAAATGATTTATTCTGGTTCTGATAAGTTGTTTGATTGAGTGACTCCCTTCTGAGACGTTTTGTAGCACTATGTATGATCTCAAACTATCACGTCCTTGAATTTTGAAAGTGACCCATCAGTCACCCTGTATGACATTTGCCGTGTGTTGTTGGTTACATATCCGATCCTTTTCTTACCAATTTTGCTAGCATAGAAACACGTAGATCCTCTTGTAGCCCTTTCGTCTTCATTTTTATTTTTGTCAGGGAACAAAACAATAACAAAACATTCATTCAAAAAAATAAAATGAAACAGACCTCTTTTCTTGTAAAAGCAGGTGATCTGTGAACTTCAGAAAAAGCAAATAAAACAAAAAAGGTTCTTTTGTCCCAACGAAAACAGCCAAGAAAAGAAAAGAGAAATATAAAAAAAACTTTACCTTAAAACTTTACCAACAAAAGGTTAATAAAGAACAGAAAAAATAACCTTTTCATAAAAAAAAACCTAAGAATCCAATAATTATGAAGCCATTAGAAGAATTAAAACGCCAGACCTCCAATTTTCTGCTCCAATAAAATTGTGAAGTACCGAAACAAGCTCATTTCATACCTACGTTTAATGGGAATCTCAGCCTTATTACCTTGTGATAGAGTGTTTGATATGACAAAGTCGGCAGTTATAGATTCTTGAAGCACTTAGTTACTGTGTCTAGTAAATAATACTCGGCATCCCAGAGGTAAATATTTAAAATTAAGTGGAATTTTGCGATACCTAAATAAAGTAGAGTAAATATTATTATTATCTGGGGATTCGCGTGCGGTTGCATCCACATTTCTAATCTAGTTAATATATTTTATACATATTATTCTTCCATGTTTGTCTGGGAGCGAAAGAAAATCATAGAATGTACCAGCTGCTTCTCTTCCCGGGCATACTGTATAAGGACATAAGTCAGTTAAAGGACAGAGGTTTTTTTGACGTTTTTGTGGGCGAAAGGCTGACCCCCTGTCACTGCAATAGTCTCTCTCCGTCATTATAATTCCTCCAAATGTGTCAAACGTTACATCAGATGATTTTACAGCCTCTGGTGTTCTGCCTAATCCATAAGGGATACAGGTGTGAAGTTATTTATGTATGTACATATTATCACCAGGAATATTTAAACCTATTCTCCTGCAATGCAAATGCATACCTGGGTAGTTGCGTTGAATCAACAAAGCGAAAAAGTAATTCAGTTTAGTTATATCGATATAGGTAAAAAGGGAATTTCTGGTGTAATACATAGGTCTTGTATTTAGCGACCCCTAGCAGAAGGTCTTCATTAATTTTAGTGAATCCAACAAATACATAATTCAAACCAAAAATCGTCATTTTGTGTTAATCTTATTTGATTTTCTACTTAATATTTTCATGCTTCCATGCTGGACTGGGAGCGAAAGAAAAACATAGAATATGCCAGCTGCTTCTCTTCCCGGGCAAACTGTAGAAGTCAGTGAAGGAGCAGAGGATTTATTGGCGATTTTGCAGGCGACAGGCTGACCCCTTGTCACTGCTATAGTCTCTCTCCATCATAATAATACCTCTGAATTTGTCAAACGTGACATCAGATGGTTTTTATAGCCCCTGGTGTTCTGCCTACCCCATTAGGGATACAGGCGTGAAGTTATGTATGTATTTTCATTCGCAGCAACATCGTTTGTTCGACTTTTCTTCAATTAAATAACATGTAATCGTACAATTTTTAATATCAATTTTTAATATAAGAATAAAATGTAGTCATATGACAATTCAACTAGTGACCTTGACAATCAGTGTGGTTATTTACTCACTTACAAATGGCCGATGAAACTTTAAATATCCCGTTTAGGGTTGGTTTATGTCCCGTATAGGGTAAGCTCGGAATAGCCATACCGGCGGCCTTTTTTAAGCTATTGCATAGCTTCTATCGCGGGCCTTGAGCGTGGGGACGGAATCCGGAAATTCCGTAACGAAAAAAACCTAACACACCCCACTCCGACCGGCACAGCGGTGATACTTTGATTTCATAACTTTACATGCGGGCTTTAATAAACAATCAGCGCCATCTACTAGGAACTTGTGGAACTTCATATTAGATGAAACATTACTGCATTAATAAAATAAATAAATAATTATAATTGCATAAGTTGATAAAAAATGCTATGCAATAGCCTTACCGCGGCAGTCTCCGAGTGCCACACGTCTTTTTTTTTGTCTAAAGGAAAACGTGCTATCACGTCCCCGACCGCCCAAGGGGTAACAGTGGAGTATGTGGGGATGATCCGGCAGAAGGCCGAACCGACCCACTAAAAACCCGCCATAATTGGGGCCCACGGTATATCCAGTGGCATTGCCTGCGAGCCCCGGCGGAACCAGTCTATTTATATTCTAGGTTCCCCCTAGTTCGCTCCAGGCTCTGCTTAGTTTGGGGCCATGTAGTTTGTGTGATTGTCTGGGGATTTTATTTTATTTATTCCATCAGCTCGACCGACTTCGACAAATCCATTCTGACATCGATCCACTAATGCAAGTGATGTGCATTAGTGGATACGTGTATTAGTGTTACGGCAATTATTATTTTGTGAAATGCCAGTTCTTTACTATGCCTGTGTGCTTTCATTTTCGACCTTATCTTTAATTACTATGCGGTGAGATTGAGCTCAAACGCGGGCTTAAGACTATAATGAAAAAAACTAAACTTAAAATAAATTTTGAATAAAACAAAGTAGGTTCTAATACCAAGGAGTCTTGCTACAGAAATGAAGTTTTATTGCCCCTGTTAAAAATGTAATAAAGCGGAAGATTCTTGTGTTTATTTGTTTGACGCATTGAAACAAGGAAAATACCCGTCCGTAGGGTTCGCATAATGTTTTTAGATTTGATAGCCTCACTCTTTGCGAATGTTATAATTCAATTTATTTTGGCAATAATTATGTATTGTGAGATCAAACGTTTCTAAGATAAAACAGCACGCAGCTGCTCGAAGCGTAGGTACAAAAAAACTTATTTTACGGCTGAACGGAGAACCTTATTAACACACGTATCAGGTACCATCAGAATCATAAACAATGACTTCCTACGCCATACGTCAACGACGTTGAAGTCTTAATCTTAAATAAATATAAAACTGTTCCGTTACTGACTGAGTGACTGAGGTACTGAGTGACTGACAGACAACGTACAGCCGCAACTACTGGGCGTAGAGAGTTGAAATTTGGAACAAACATTCTTTAGGGGATGTAGAGGTGCACTAAGGAAGGAATCCCCGAAATTCCCACGGGAACGGGAAATATAGGACTTTTTAGTTTGTATGAAAAATCTTATTCCTTGAGTGCACCGATGTGAAACTTGGTGTAAAGGTTTTTCAATGTGTGTCTGGTTGTGTTATGAAAGGAATTCCCGAAATTCCCACGGGAACGGGAAATATATGATGTTTTAGTTTGTATGAAAAAATCCCATCCCTTGAGTGCACGGATGTGGTACTTGATATAAAGGTTCCTCAATAAGTGTTTGTTTGTATTATGGAAGAAATTCCCGAAATTCTCACGGGAAGGGGTTGGACTTTTAGAATGTATAAAAAATCTTATTTCTTGAGTGTACGGATGTGATACTTGGCATGAAGGTTCTTGAAAGAGTGACTGGTTGTGCTACGAAAAAAAATCCCAAAATTCCCACGGGCACGGGAAATATATGATTTTTAGTTTGTATGAAAAAAACTTATTTTTGCGTGCATGGGTGTGATACTTGGTATAAAGGTTCTTTCAGTGGGTGTCTGGTTGTATAGTTTCTGAAATTTCCACGAGAAGGGTAGTTAAGCGCATACGAAGTTGCGGGATAAAGCTAGTCTTAAATAAAATAATATAATACTAATTCCTAAAATAATATATTCTGACGACCGGCTGTTGTAGCGGTAACACAAATTGCCTTCTATGCCAGAGGTCCTGGTTCCATTTATGTAACTGAATTGTTGTGATACTTGATAGATTTCGACGAATAACTTTATAACTATCAAACATGCTAACAATGTTTTTGATTATTTTAGTTAGTGGTTTGTTAGTTCGTTGCCATTGTACTTTAAAGCTAGCCCCCTTTCTTTCACATATGAAAAACAATAGTAATAATAAAAAACCACTATAGTGCATAGTCCACCCAAAAAACCTCAAGCACATAAGCGCTGCCAAGCGGCAAAAAATCTTGCATTCCACTCCCTATAATATTGATGTGTCCTATATGTACTTGTACATAATACTTTCTGATCTGTGTTGCCATCATCCTACTTCAAGATATAACCTATAGCGCCTGCAGTCGGATGTCAAGCAGTCATTCATTGCAAATAGCGCCCTCTATAACAGTACTACCAACGTCATAGAAACATTTTAATATCGTTAGCGCCGACAAATATCATAATAATTATAGGCTATTTTTTCAAAACTTACTAACTAAACAGAATTAAAAAAAACTCTTGAAGCGTTTATTTCAAAAGGGGTTCTAAATTTAAGCGTGGATCTTACATCTTTTTCTTATTTCGAAATAATGAGCACTTGATTCTCAATTTTCCTCCCGAAGAAACATAATTCGCCTTATAAATCAAACCATTATACAGTTCGCGTTCAAACTTATCGATAATCTCAATTAATTAAACTTTTATAAACTTTACACAACTTCACAAAGATACTAAAAAGAATAATTACGTTCTCAAAATCCGGCAAGCAAAATTAACTTTTATAGCTTAACTTAGACGGTTCTAAATCTCTGCTCAGCACTGGGAGCTTTAGACGTTTTTGGAAATAAGGCAGTTGCTGAAGGATCTCTATTCATATATTGACTTTGATAAAGCGCCTCATTTATGCCAGTAGAATTACCAAACAGACGGATGACGAAACATGTTTGGAAATTCAAATCAGATTATCGTCAAGTGTGTAACAATTAAGGACGAGTTTCGTTTACACTGTCCTAGGCGCGTAGACGTAAACAATGTAACCGTTTACGTCTACTACGTTACGTCTAAGTGTAAATAGTTCTCGAAGGGCGAACTATTAAACTTATACGAGTATACTCAGATACTTTACTTACAAGTTTGCCTAGTAACCTCGTTGCGCGAGCCGAACTCGCATTGAGGCTGCAAACTAGACGGCAGCGACGGCGAGAGCGACAGCGGCGCGGGCAGCGACGCGGGGAATCTGGACCGTTCTCGACGCCAGCGGGCGCTCGAGCGATTCGTCGCGGTTTCATACAAACTCGATACTTTCTATCGTGTCGTGGAAATCGCCACCCGCGCCGCCGTCGCTCTTGCTGTCGCTTTCGCTGCCGTCCAGTTTGCAGCCTTAAGGGTTTATTTTTAAGGGAAATAATAAAACGAGCGATCAAGAAACAAATATAAATGTCTTGAAAAAAATTTGAAAATGAACGGTATGACATACCTATTAATAGTGCGACTGAATAACTAAGTGAGTGACTAAAACATAGGCTCTTTATTTAATCACAAAAGAAGTAGTATGTTGGTAAGGTGCATATTATTGAGAATCATAATGTCTATATTCACACATCTGTTTTATAATCTTATTTTTAATAACATTGTGATGAAAAAGATTATTCGACAAGAAGGGCTCCCGCACCGGAAGACGTGGCCATATGATTAGGTTCGACGACGAGAGTATCGAGGAGGAGCAGTTAGGTTGCATATGGGCCATACGTGCGCGAGTCGAGCGAGCGAAGCGAGCGGTGCCGCCGCAGCGGCCGGAAAAGCGCCATAAGCCCTTTAGTCGCTGTTTCATTGATTTCTCATCACTCGCAGTTGATCGCTCATTTAATTAAAACAGTAAGCCAAATTCATTATTTTGTCACCGAAAACTTTTATTTACAGTCACTCGATTAAATACTACCCAGTTTTACTAGAGACTCAACCCATGTTTAAGCTCATCTTACGTCATAATAAGTGACGATAAGACACGCAAGGAAATGACTCGACATAAAATATTACAAATCAGCGATCGCTCGGTTTAGTCGCCCTTAAAACCGCTTATCTTGGCTGATTCTATATTAACCGAGAACGAGTTCATTTATAACATTTTGTGCGTTAAAAATGAAGTCTCTGGTAACCGAAAATTTACTCTAAGATTAAGGCTTAAGCTGAAGTTATTTCAAGATACCGTGTCTCAATGAAAAATTATTATTATTTTTATTTATTATCAAACCTATAAAGGATGTCTGGAAGGAATCGCTTGACAACCTTATATAATACCGCCGGATAAGGCCGCCTATGTAGGCATTTTATTATTTAAAGTTCTTACTTGTACCTCTTTTGAATACATGAAGTGTAAAATAAATAAATAAAGAAAAAAAAAATTTAAACATTTTTTGTTTTTTTGTTTAAGTTTACCATTGAGTTACTATGTAGTTACGTAGTAATATTACCTAAATGAAGTTTACTTGGAACATAATTACAGGGTGATGACTTGAATTCTCTTGTATTTCCTTTAAGTTCATATTAAACAAATTA
The DNA here is from genome assembly GCA_944452665.1 of Stenoptilia bipunctidactyla. Classification (NCBI taxonomy): domain Eukaryota; kingdom Metazoa; phylum Arthropoda; class Insecta; order Lepidoptera; family Pterophoridae; genus Stenoptilia; species Stenoptilia bipunctidactyla. Next base: position 15,900,328 of record OX101741.1, read on the forward strand.
TTCCTCACAAAACCAAATGGCCTATCTTTAATTTTCCACTGGAAGTTAATTTAAGGAAAATAGCCAATATCAATTTTTGACGCAATAAATCGTTATCGATAAAATCACACAGCTCTTTTGACCACGGGTTTTATTTTACTAAACATATGAAAAAATCCAGTTGTCACAATGGTACAATTTCCTTAAATTATGAAATGCGTTTAGTCCATGTATGTGATCGTTCTTTAGTACCTACTTTGTTTACAAAACTCTTTCATCGTTTTAATTTGTAACATGCACAATTTGTAACCTACTGGGCGTTTCACGTGGTTTTACCCGCGCAATGTCTTATCCCGTGGGAATATCAGGATAAAAAGTAATTTCATCTGACGCCATTGAAACATTCCGCCGTGATTTATTTATTTATTTTCAACACACTTGCTCGTAAAGTGAGCGTTATTCTATTGAATTTAGAACTATAAACTGGGCTATAAGTCACGCGTGCATAATATATTATACCCTAGTGCATAATATAATGAATCCTACAAAGTTTAATTGTACCTTTGTGCAAATTACATGCGAGTAAACAGAGCATATTTTATTGGTCCGGGTTATACATTAAATATTTTCAGAAACAACAAAGAGGTTTTATACCACTTCAAATCCATATACATTTTTAGATGTTTGCGCCTTATATTAGTAAAACAAATTTGTATATCAAACAAATTATTCAAAATTTACAATAATTTGTTATAAAATATTAAAATATTTGCATTTACCACTCCAAATTAAACATTTTCACTTAAAATAGGCTGTATATGCTATACAGTCATTGACACATTTGGCAGAAAAAAAAACCTACGCGCATGCGCGAGGTTCGGCGCCATTTTTCAATCACAATTCACAGCTTTGTTATCAAATGTATTTGTTATTTTATGACCTCGTATGTCTGTCTTTTACTCACAAGTGTGTTGAAAAACGTCGTATGTAACTCGTGAGCGTTGCTAATTACAGTCTCGGCTCATTATTAAGCCCTCGCCTGCGGCTCGGGCTCAAATCACAGCCTCGACTGTAATTAGCAACTTCGCTCACTTGTTACATAATATACTATTACACTTCAGTTTATAAAGGTACAGTAAAAGAAAAAAGAACACTTACATTAAACATAAAAACTTGGCGGTCTTATCGCTGAGTAGCGATTTCTACCAGACAACCATGAGCAACCCATACATACATCCAAACTTTCACATTTATAATATTAGTAAGATTCCATTTTTAAATTTTCGGTCATAAACCAAATGAGATTCGTAAAACAAAGTCTCATAGACATAAAACGCTCCAACGGATACACTTCACGGAATGCGACTTTAACCTGGCTTTAAATTGTACTTAAACATCTTCGAGAACATACCAAAGCTTTTATTTTAATGAAGGGAAATGCAATAACTGAAGCCTTAAAAGCTCATAAAATGGAGTTATTCTGATCTAATCCCACCAACAAATCCCACATCGAATTTAATTTCTTAACGGATCCCCTATGCGTTTTGTTATTCCTAACCGATCCCCGTTTACCTACAACGTTAGATTGACGGTACAGTCAGGCAAAAAAGGAGCAAGTTTGTAATAAATTATTTTAGGTAGAATTCATGCAATGCAATGGAATTAAAAACTTATAAGTGAAAAGGGGCATTGATAAATTAAGTGATTGTAAGTAGGTATAGCGCAATAGGTTAGGGAAATAAAATATTATACACTTTTTAGTAAAAATCAGTCTTTAATTATTATTTTTTAATATTAAATAAATTTTTATTTTTTTAAATTAACGAATTAAGAGGATAAAATTATCACAGAATCAACAAATAAAATGGTCAGATTTAGTGCTTACTAAATGTCTAACTTATACTTAATTATCCACCAAACTATGAAATAAATCAACTACGTTAAACAAAAACCTTTGATTGGAGGTGCTTTTAACTAATTTAACTGATGTATATAAAATTATTATAAAATCAACAAATGAAAAAACCCTTTGATTGGGTGCTTATAAAATCAACAAATGAATAAACCCTTTGATTGGGTGCATATTTATGTCAAAATTTGTCTTCAAACTTTTATTAACTGTCAAAGTTTTAACTTTTCTAAACAGTGGCCTACAGTAATTTCGCCATTCAGAAGTTGGTTAGTGATATACCTAATTGATCCATTGATCTCTGTTCGTTTCGTCCGTTGTTCTACGTTTCAAAGGTGGCGCTTTGATTTTCTGATGCTCAATTATTGTTTTTTGGTAATTGGAGTCGTCTTTCAGAGTTCTTAACAGCTGATATAAGTTGTTCTTTTTGGAAGTGCTTCGATTCAGTTTTGCGAGTAGGCAGGTAACAAATTCTTAGAATATTGTTCAAGCTTAGCAGATTTGCTAAGTCCTTGCGATTACTACCATCGGCTAACTATTATGCTTCTTAGGTTAGAGAGAAAATTAAAACATAAAATGATAATTCTTGAAGAATTATTAACATTTTGAGAATGTCTGTACCAAATTACTACCTAAAATTCACCTGGGATCGGTTAGGAACAATAAATTTATTAAAAATGTCAATTCCCGTCTGATCTCACATTCCTGGGATCAGTTAGGAATAAAAAATAAATTAAAATTAAAACTGATCCCCGGTGGGATTTCTTTTTGGGATCAGTTCGGAACAACTCATAAAATGAAGTTACAGAAGAATGATGTTATATCTTATTTCCTGTTTATTGTATAGGGGCTAATATTTGTGAAATCATAGGGTTCAAGCTCCCTGTATGTACCTATTGATTTTTTGATGCGTAACTAAACTTATTGCCAATTTTGTGAACCTCTTCTAAGCCAGGTTTCCTGTAATAAATCTCTGTTCAGCACAATATTTTGTTGAACAATGGAGGTAACTCATTTTCAATTTTGCTTTTCACGCTCGGCATGAGTTATATTTATTTATTCATTCACTAAAATTCGGCATTGAGATGTTCATAGCACAGATTAGAAAGATTTATGTACAAGTACAGATTGGACTCAGCAACATTATAGGAAGTTTGGAATGCAAGCTTTTTTGCCGCTTGGCGGCGCTTATGTGCATGAGGTTTTTTGGGTGGACTACGCACTATAGTAGTTGTTTATTATTATTATTGATAAATATTGTTTTTAATTTGTGAAAGAAAGGGTACCAATTTTACATTACAATGGTAACTAACTAACGAACCACTAACTTAAAATAATCAAAAACAAACACTAGCTCGCATGTACTCAATACTCAATACTTTATTGCAAACATAATTTTACAGGTGGCAGTTTATAATAATAGTTGATTTACAATAATAATAAGTGAAATTATGCACCTAATTTAGGTATTTTACTTTGATAGTCATAAAGTTATTCGTCGAAATATGTGAATCATGAAGTCTATCAAACATCAAGTTTGTGAATCGGATATTATTTTTTGGAAACATAACATCATACTGTACGCACATTCTGGCAAAAAAAAATATTATTTATTTAATAATTTGCTTCCGAATATACTTCGTCTATTTATTTTAATGGATGTTATTTTAATAGTATGAATTATCTTATTAGTTGTTTAGAGACGGATGGATTTTAAATAAAAACTAGCTTTATCCCGCAACTTTGTATGCGCTTAACTACCCTTCTCGTGGAAATTTCAGAAACTATACAACCAGACACCCACTGAAAGAACCTTTATACCAAGTATCACACCCATGCACTCAAGGAACAAACTAAAAATCATATATTTCCCATGCCCGTGGGAATATTGGGAATTTTTTTCGTAGCACAACCAGTCACTCTTTGAAGAACCTTCATGCCAAGTATCACGGGATAAGATTTTTCATACAAACTAAAAAGTCCAACCCCTTCCCGTGGGAATTTCGGGAATTCCTTCCATAATACAAACAGACACTTATTGAGGAACCTTTATATCAAGTTTCACATCCGTGCACTCAAGGGATGGGATTTTTTCATACAAACTAAAACATCATATACCTATTTCCCGTGCCCGTGGAAATTTCGGGAATTCCTTTCATAACACAACCAGACACACATTGAAAAACCTTTACACTAAGTTTCACATCGGTGCACTCAAGGAATAAGATTTTTCATACAAACTAAAAAGTCCTATATTTCCCGTTCCCGTGGGAATTTCGGGAATTCCTTCCTTAGTGCACCCCTACATCCCCTAAAGAATTTATGTTCCAAATTTCAGCTCTCCACGCCCAGTAGTTACGGCTGTACGTTGTCTGTCAGTCACTCAGTCACTCAGTACCTCAGTCACTCAGTCAGTAACGGAACGGTTTTATATGTATTGATATAACTGTGGTACTCACTTTAAATATTTCAAAAAGTTTAAAGAGCGAAAAGTGTGGGAAGATTTTAATCTTGTAAGTTTGGTTAAGTCAACGAAAGTCTCATCACCACAACTCTTTGTAATGACCCCACTGCAGGGCTTTGAGACTCTCCCCTGGGTGACGAGGAGGTTTTAGGCCATAATCCACCAAGCTGGCCCAGTGCTGGGTGGTGGATGTCAGAATTTTCAGGGCGCCGTAATGGCTTCTAACAAACCCTAACGACTACTGTATACAAGTATACAGCACCCGGGACCGACTGCTTAACGTGCCCTCCGAAGCACGGAAGTCGCCGTGAGAAATGAACGGTCGGCGGTCACCCATCCAAGTACCGTACGCGCCGAACGTTGCTTAACCTGTGATATCGTTTGATGCACACAGTAACCGCGGCGCCACGACGACTTCGACGAAAGTCTAAAGATAATTATTGCGAAAGTTTCCGTAATTGTTCTTCTAATTTTAGTTTTGAATTCATTTGAGAAAACAGTTCTTGCTTGGGTAATGCATTCCATACGTGAGCTTTTTACGCGACTGCGGCACGCAAAGGAGGGTTATTAGCTAATGGATAAGTATTGAAATATTTGAGATATATTTAGAATTAGTTCGTTGTCCAAGGCGAATGTTATGACAAAATAGTCTAATTTTTTTTTTTGGTTTTAATGATATTCTTTTGTAAGCAGTATTAATAGAAACTGTCGGTTATTACTTTCTTCACACTTTCAGTTGATATTAGTTACCGATGCGTATTTATTCATGTATTAGTATTAGTATATATTCTTATGAATGTTTTTCCATACAAATATACTAAGCGACAGAGGAAGCAAAAATGCACAATGTGATTCAGAAAAGACAAATATTTAGGTACAAATGCACAGATTTTGTCAATCTCGACTAAAATTTCTGCTTTTTTTAAATAATATTTATTTTTTGTTATCAATGACTTTATTAAATACGTCAAGTGTCAGAAGTGATTCTGTTATCATATTAATTAGTCTAGCTCCAGAATGGGGTTTAGTTTTGACACATTTATCTTGTCCGGCCGCTATCTCTTATTTTATTAATCTGTATCATTTTTATATAGGACATCTATTTTTAGAATACAATTTGGTAGTAGGATTGTATAACTTAATAATTATAAATAGTAATACATCGTCGTTCTGATAATATTTTGAAAGTGAAAAAGTTGTTTTGTACTTGTTCAATACTGGTAAATACATGGAACTTTATTTGTGTGGGTTTTCAAAATTGACTAAATGGCGTGATCTTTTCATAGCAGAGGAAATAGTTCTTGCAAAGATACAGGGTGACTGGTGACAAATTTTAGTTACCGAAGGGGCGCAACCTAAACTCGATTCTAATCAAAACAAAAAAAAATCTATTTACATTTTTTTTTTTTGTATTTTTCTTACTTTCTTTACCTTGGATATTTTATTATATAATCATATTTCATTACCAAAGTTTAGTATTATAATTTTGTAAAAATGTTAAAAATTGTAAAATGTGTGCTTGGTGAATAAATGATTTATCTATCTATCTATTATATTAAAAAAGTAAGTATTTAATTTTTCAACAGAAATCCCTATGAATAAATAAAGAGACCTCGCTACACTTTTTACGGCGCGCCGCCAGTCACCACGCACACAGCAGTGTTCCTGCCACTCGCACACCGCCACCCGCTAAGTGTCTATTGCATTACGCTTATGTAACCATGCGTTGCGTAATGAATTCTTTAACTTTCGGTTAAGTTTACTCAGTAAATAATTAATATTTATTTTATTTTTTCTCTTTATGTACGATCTCAAACTATCACGTCCTGGCATTTCAAAAGTGACCGACCAGGGACCCTGTATATACAAGACGAGCGATTGCCCACGACTTCGTACACGCATAAACTCAAAAGTCCTATTTTCCATTCCCGTGGGGATTCCGGGAATTCCTTCCATTATACCAAGTATCACATTCGTGCACTCAAAGAATAAGATCTTTCATACAAACTAAAAAGTCCTATATTTCCCGTTCCCGTGGGAATTTCGGGAATTCCTTCCTTAGTGCACCCCTAAATCCCCTAAAGAATGTATGTTCCAAATTTCAGCTCTCTACGCCAAGTAGTTGCGGCTGTACGTTGTCTGTCAGTCACTCAGTCACTCAGTACCTCAGACAGTAACGGAACAGTTTTATTGATTACTGGTTAGGTCGACCTAGATCCTTTAAGGCCGTATAGTACCTGACTTTTCTAACTTATTTCATTACGAAACACCCTACCCCAAACCTAACGGTTTTCGAGATAATCGACTTTTAAACTTTTTTATAAAAATTGCCGATTTTTTACTATTAAATGTCATATTTTGAAATAGGTCCGCTTTTTTATTATAATTATTTATTTCTTACATACAAATTAAAATGCTCTATGATCTTAGTAACTAAAATTTTACGTAAAATTACTAAATAGTTCTGAGCGATTGAAAGTTAAAATAATCAAAATTTTTTTATAGTTTACTTTTGTTTTTTTTTTAAGAATATCTAAAAAAGTAATTATAGAAGATATTCGGCAAAAGTGCTTAAAAGCATCTGCGTTTTATTAGCTACTCAACAAGGTATAACAATCTAGGCCTTTATTTAAATTCGTAGACATAATCTTAGTTTCATAGGCGATACTGGACGTAAAAATAATTAAGCTGATTGAGCTTAATTCATTTTATAGCCCTGGAAATAAAATAAACGAAAGGCCCAACGAAGATTAAGTGTAAACGTGTGGACGGACATCATTACCAATTATTTGATAAGACCCTTTTTCTACACGATAATATGACTTATTACTACGGTCATAAGCTGTAAAATATAAAGCTGTAGAATGTGTTTGTTTGAATGCACATATATCTGTAACTAGCATAGTAGAATGAATAATAATGGTCCCAGTTTTTTAAATACTATACGGGGTTGATTTTTCGTCACCAGCCCATTTTAAATGTTAGTTTCTTTGATACGATATAAACGTACCTGCATATTTATTTTAGCGTCGCTCAGTACAAAAAAGTAGAAATATGGCACCACAAACTTTAAAAAAAATAGTCACTGTTGATGAACATACCTACTACGACGCGGCATTTCCTTGATAATACTACGACGTAGTACTACAAAATGTGTGTAGTAGCGCATAGTCCTCTTTATTTTAATGGTAATTTAAAGTGGCCATGCCTTGGTTAATATGTAAGCCGATAAATTAATTTCCTTGTCAAAAAATTTATACTTTTCTCTTGCAAAAATCGTTTTTATAAATGATACATATTGTGTAAAAAAAATCTGGTCGATGACTACAAATCAACCCTGTATGTAATATCGTCATTTATCATTTAAGAAATCAATCAATATTATATAAAACTGTTCCGTTACTGACTGAGTTACTGAGTGACTGACAGACAACGTACAGCCGTAACTACTGGGCGTAGAGAGCTGAAATTTGGAACATACATTTTTTAGAGGATGTAGGGAATGCACTAAGGAAGGAATTCCCGAAATTCCCACGGGAACGGGAATTATTGGACTTTTTAGTTTGTATGAAAAATCGTATTCCTTGAGTGCACGGATATGATACTTGGCATAAAAGTTCTTCAAAAAGAGACTGGTTGTGTTATGAAAGGAATTCCCGAAATTCCCACGAGAACGGGAAATATATGATGTTTTAGTTTGTATGATAAAATCTTATTCTTTGAGTGTACGGATGTGATACTTGGTATAAAGGTTCATCAATAAGTGTCTGTTTGTATAATGGAAGGAATTCCCAGAATTCCCACGGGAACGAAAAATAGGACTTTTGAGTTTATGCCTGTACGAAGTCGCGGGCAAACGCTCGTTTATTATATACAGTATGGCAAACGAAAGTAGACACTGGGAGCTTTGCAAACTTTTTATATGGCAGTACTAACATGAATGTCAAAGTAGTTTTTCTGGTGTTGTCAATCGAACGGTTGTTGGCGGTTTTGGAATTGAGATTGTAAAATTTTCGTATTTGAAAATTAATAAAAAAATTAAATCTTTGATAGTTGCATACTCAATGTAGGAAACAGCAATACCAGTGACTCTGACGATACATTCCATATAGAATTGCTGGATTCAGATTTTGATTACATTGAATAAAAATAATTATTGTAATTTCCTGTTTTATTTTTAAACCTGATTATTACAAGTTGCCTGTCGTTTTAATAATATATTTCTCATCAAAAAGTAGGACAGTACCTATATTTTTTTACGATAATTTTATAAAAAAAATTAATCAAGTATCAAGATTGCTGAATCTATTTATTTCGTACTATTGTCAGGGTTACCACGATGCATTTTTTTTAATACGCCAGGGTTTTTCAGTCTCTACTTTCATTAGCCAGACTATATGTACAGTTTTTGTGCCCATCGTATAATAATTATCCTTGACTTTCTGCTTGATGTTCTTTACAAACAATAGTATCTGTTCTACTAGTGAAAGCAAATTTCCAAAATAAAATCTGTATATTACTTACTATATTACATAGTAAGTTGACCCGACACCCCTACTGGCCATAACCCTTTTTCTTGGAATCGATTACCAAGGTTCTTCGAAACTTTCTTTACGCCTTCCTTCCTTATTGATTGCTTTGTTGGTTTAATAATTTCCACGCGCAATAATTATTTGAAAGGATTGCTTTTAGAGTTCATAGTTCTATGCCATCATTCTGACGTCATAGGTAGCTTGATAACCTTCAAACTTGTTAAAGAAGGTTTTGGTGGGCTTCCTATAGACTCTTTCAGATTTCATAGAAAAGCGATTTACTAATACAGAAAGGAGAAAATAAGAGTAAAATAAATCGTTACCAATATTATAAGGTGAATATTTTGTGTCTTTGAATGCAGGCACCAGTAAATTTCCTAAACATCGGACAGATATAAAAAAACATTAGATTTCTTTGTGGGCTATAGGCTGACCCCTTGTCATTGCAATAGTCCCTCTCCATCATTATTAATGCCTTCAAATTTGTCAAACGCGACATCAGACAGTTTTATAAACTCTGGTGTTTTATCTACCCCACAAGAAATACAGGCGTGATGTTATGTATGTATGTACCACTGTACTTGGGCAAAATTATAGTCTTTTGAAGATTATTAGCTACTATGTCAAAAAATTCCTGCGCGGTCCGAAGTTACTCGAATTAAACTATTTTATGTTATTTTAAACGATTTTCTGTGTGTTAGTTTGTAAATTGAAAGTAAGCAGTTTATATTTTACACCCACCTTTCAAAGTTCAGCCATTTTGTACAAATTATACGCCTCAACAAATCTTCCTCGTTTATCACTCTTTATAACACCCGACGACAGAAAAAGGGTTAAGTATAAGTTAGACATGTGTCTACGTGCCTGCTGCGGCATTGTAGTCCCTAAAGGATAAAACTGTTTGAGTGCGGATTTTTTTATCAAATGTTTTTTCTATCAAATTACTTTTGGTACATTTCATTTACACTCACCAAGTCAAGGTTGTAGCGAGTTTTATGATAACGTAGATAAACTTGTTGTGCCCTCAACATTTTTGGTGTGGAAAAATGTAACACTAAAGTCAAATGGTTTGTGCGTTTTAGTTTATTTTTTATTTTTATTTTGCCCCTGTAGGGTTGGTTTAGAATAGCCTAACCTGCCCTGGGTAAGCTTGTCGTAAAAGGCGACTTATCCAAGTGACCCCTGCTTGGATCAGGGTTAGACTGGAATGCCCACCCTTCATATAAAATTTGCCTCCAAATATTACCGCTCTGGTGACGTGTTCCGGCAATATTTCATAAGGAGCCAAATCTTTCCTAAGCCCGTGTGCTTTCATCTTTGAATTTATCTTAAGGTTAAACGCGGGCTTATTCTGAAGTAAAAAAAAAATGTGGTTCTGGACTAACGTTTTTGGACTAACGGTTTGTAAGTGCAAAAATGAAATATCTCTTATTGGCTATTTCTGGGTGTTACAATTCCATAATTTGTAAGATCCAGAAATAGCTTATGACAATCTCCAGCAACTACTGTTTATAAGTATACAGCGCCTGGGACAGTATTCTCGTAGCACGGAAGCATTATTATTTATTTCATTTATTTATTTATTGTACAAAATCTTTCTACATTATATAGTTATATTGTCATATCGACGAAAATCCGCAATGTCGAATGACGAGTTCATTTACATAAAGTTATAATAACAGGTAGGTACAATATTAATACTTATTTTAAATTTGTTTATTTTATAGATACAATTAGTATAAGCCATAAGACACTTTCGTGTTATAATATTCTACACATACTACTATACATACTATAATTATACTAAACATATATTTTTAAAAACTTAAGATCAAACTTTAAAAGATAAACTGAGGATTATTTTCTATTAAGTGCTTTTTGATACTAGCATGGAAGAGAGAATGATCGGCGGAATAACACCCTTGCCGAACCCACTAGGCCGAAGGCTTTTTTATCAGGTTGGTTTTCATTATGTCTTATTATGTGTATTACTTTTCTTGTCATGCCCTTTTGAAAGACCTTCTTACATGACATTCATTCGAAATTCATTATTTAACTTAGTGTAGCTGCTATTTCCGCAATTTTTTTATAAACACTTTCGATAAAACTTGCTTTCTTTTAAATCTTTGCCTGTCTTTCCTGTAATTCCTATCTTTACCTGTAAATCGTCACCTTACATATGACTCACATTATTTATGCTTAATTTTCTTTGTTTATATTTAAAACTATTGTTTCTATAGGCCGAACCTCGCTAAACGTAAACTTGTATATCAAATTATATACCCAGAAGCCATTATATTTACATAACTCTTACGCCACGATAACTTCAAACAGTCAAACAAAGAAGACATAACCTAACCGGATTTGAAATCGGCACCAAATGTTATAGGAGGCAACGATACTCAGGTACCCCCATACCATTAAGGTCGATATTTCAGTTCTTTTAATTAAAATTTCATGTTATTTACCTCAACGATGTCAATGCTTAAAATTTCTCTAAATATTTATGCAATTTCGTTTATATTCTACAAAAATGAAATCCTAATCCAATGCCAAACGAGCTAATTTCCTATAATTTGGATGAATCATGATAATGGGGTTTTGCGGTTTCGATGTTTCGAGCTTTCGGGACTTGATGCATCGACAAACGCACTTATAAGCTTCGCTTGTTTTGCGGAAATTCAAGCTTTCAAGAAACTGTTAGTGGTTAGGGCTGATAGATGCGAAGTAAATTTTCCGCCACAAGCACATTTAAGCAAATAACCCTATAAAATAGATGTTCCATTTACAGTTAAACTGGATACTTTAAAATTCTTTTCTTTAATGAGGTTTAATTGAAACTTAAGATTCGACTGTAATCATTGTACCTTCTAAAGAAATATCATTAAATCGAATACCTACATTCATTATTCATTATATTAGTTCATTTTTATCATTCCATAAAATTTCTTCCAATACAGCAATTTATATCCAAAATAGATTTAAGAAGTAATCATTTCGGAAAAAACATCACGTTCCTGTAGACATTTCGGTTGAATCAGTAAAATTAAAGGAAGAAGACGTGAGTATATTCATGTTTGAAGGAACGTAATTGGAAATATTCCAAATTGGAAATTTGATTTAAATCTAAATTGCAGGTTATCCTAGCTGAATGATGATGATGATAATGATGAAGATTTTTGAGTAGGTTACAGGGGCGCGTGGTAGGTGTAAAAAAGCTACAAAAAACACATAATTTATTAGACTATTATTTGCTCAGTAAAATTAATTTTGCCTGCCCACGACTGAACGCTATATATAAACCCACTTTTCACGCGTCTCTCCCCCGCACTAACTATTCTGCTAACTCTTTTATCAATCAATCTTGTTCCGAATACAATAAATCATTCAATAGCTTAGATATCTTTCATCTCTCTCTTCCTAAGCTCAAAAATATATTAGAAAATGGAATTTCACAGTAAAGTTATAGGTATTTTTTTAAAGGTGTTGTTTTTTGTAATTTTGTATTGAATTTTTTTTGTTTTGTTTGTTATGTTTATAACTATAATTTTATATTCTGTATTATTGTTTCTTTTGAAATATGTAATTTTAGGATATATACTTCACTTATAGTAATTATTGTACTCTCGTTTTATACTTATATACAGATTTGTTAGCTTAAGCACTTTTTAATATTTATATATATAATTGTTCAATCACTGGTCTCTGTAAATATTTATTGTTGTTAATAACTTGTATAAATTTCTGACTGATTGTCTTCTGTATAAATAAATAAAAATTAAAAAAAACTGTGACACAAGGAAAAAGCAGTGATATCTCCGTGCTCGTTTTATCTTTTGGAAAAAATCAACCAATATTTACTGTTCTAATAATTTTGAACCCGAGACCATTAAAATAAATATATTCTAAGTAATAAAACAATGAATCTTGCAGTATTCAACGTTTTTTTGGTTTATCAATACAGAGTTGTAAATCAATATTGGACGACCGAGAGCCAAATGAAACACTTTGTGTATCTTTGATCGATATTGCCTGTATATTAGTACTTAACGAGGAGGCGCGTCTCACACTACCGTCAATGATATACTCAAATGCTATTCATTCATTTCGTTCTTAGTTTTTTTTACCTTCCGTCCGTTTTATGGGGACAGTGTACGTTTGTTCAATTGAATTGAAAACCTTTTAGATGGTCGATTTTATTGTGTAAACAGGGTATTTTTTTTCCGCCAAGGAAAGATTTGGCACCCACTGGAAGGAAAGATTTGGACCATACATTTGGCAGCGGTGGCATTGACCGGGGTAACCACGTTTGTGTGGTTTCTCGACGCAAATGTTAGAGAGACCGCACACATTGCAATTCCCTTTGAAGATGGACTGCCTTTTCGGGTTGTTTGCTATGGTCACTAGTGCAAGTGGGAACTGTTTACCCCGACGGTTGTGCATTTTGTTCACAGATTCGACGGGAAAACCTTGTGAAGACAAGTCCTCTTGAACTTGTTCGTGCGATAGCTCAAACGGCACGTTCCTAAGGCAGCACCATGATCACGAAATATCGAGAACTCAAAATAAATGATACACATGGTAAATATCCCGTTTCTAAAGTAAATTTAAAAAATTGCATTAACTCTAGAAGCAAACAATAAAACTGTTGATAAGATTTTTATTAGCAAAAGTACCAGCAACCTTAGGAATCTCAGCAACTTACTATAACCCTATGACCATTTAACGTAGAAATTAAGGTGACCATGAGACTAAGTTTTCTTAATTAACAAATTATTAGACAATTTGCACATGTTTGTCTACTGCCACGTCCACGCGTTTAAATGAAAGATAAACAGAAATATATTTCTGCTTACAAGTTTTATGTTTCATCCTGTATACATGTATAAAATATTCAGCTATAAAAAGTTTTATATGTGAAAATAAAGTTGAACGTTTACCTGCGTTTCGGTGCACGAATCGCAATAAAACAAAACGATAACGAACGATGCTCTAGCATGTATGGAGAATTGTCTAAAAAAACCTGTAAAATAACAAATTATTTCGAGACCAGTTCATAGTTCTTTATTTGGTAGGCACTTACGTTTTTAGGAATTGCTTTCCTAAGTTACCTTCTCGGTGCGTTTCATTTTGACAGTTCACTAATTATTTCTGCATTGAACATAGAAATATTTCCTAAGCAAGACGATAATCATGATGAGTTGTTTAAATGCACTTAATATCTTATTGGATTTTATAACGACTGTCACTTTGACGAATTTGAATAAAAGTTTCTATGAACTTAACAGTTTATACGAAATTATTATTTAGATATGCGCTGGTAAACTTAAATTTTATTGCAGATATAAAAACGACAAAGTTACAGAATCTTATGGTCTATAAAAGTAGGTCACATAATAAAATGAAATGTTCATATACTTCTGTTACTTTGAGAGATATACTAAATTGAATTAATATAGAATTAACTTTAATAATGCAGTGGAAAATGTATACGGAAATGTCTCATGATGTTTTTGACCTAACTCTCAACAGGATGAAGTTCTAAATTGATGTGTATGTTTTTTATTATTATCTGTTGTATGTTTGTTACGCCATTATTTGGTCAATTATGAATTTTGATGATTTGTGTTTCATTTGATAGAGGATTCTACGGTGGCTTTATATTTTATAAAAAATCGGTACCTTTTTAATAATAAATAAATAAAATCTCCAGACAATCACATCAACTGCATGACCTCAAATTAAGCAAAGTTTGTGTAATGAGTTGTGTATTGTGTTATGTTATGTGTTACCATGTAGCGAACTAGCGGGGAAACTAGAATACAAATAAAATACATTATGAATAAACGCCCAGACCTGGAACACATTTTTTTCTTGTTCCTTGCGGGAATCGAGCACGCAACCACTGGCGTCTCAGGCAGATAGGTTAACCCCCATCGCCAAAGTGTTCGTCTCAATCATTCGTCTCAATCATTTTAAATTATCTAAAATAATGTGGATAGAAACGGAAATGTAGCATTTTACCTCTGACTAAGATTGGACAAGGTCATAAAAATGTTGGTGAAGTCGGTTTACTTCTCTGCATTGGTTGAATGTACAAGTGTAAATCTAAAAATAATTCTGTAAGGATGGAAGGATAATTACTAGGTAGATTGAGTTGAAAAGACATCATGCATCATGTGAAATCGGATGGTTTTGTGGCCTCTGGTGTTCTGCCTACCCCATAAAGGATACAGGCGTGAAGCTATGTATGCATGTATATATGTATGAAATATAAATCCTGAGCTTGAAAGTAAAACTGAGAATGGTACATAATCTGTGAGTGACTACATGACAGTGACAGACATGGAATGTAAATACGTGGTTACGAGAATTTCAATAAAATAACCTATTAACGTACATCACAAACGAGTACTTATATTCATCTATGGCCGAATGAAGCTTGTTGAAATGAGAACAGGGAAACTGAAAAAAAAATGCTTCGATTTGCTATTGGCAAGTCACAAAGATTTTTGATAGAGTGGTCGATAGAACTGTCAGATTAGTACATAGTGAACCATAGATGAAAATAAGTACTAAAGTAGTGAACCTCAGACTTATTAGGAAGAGTACTTCAAAAACAGTCATTGAAATATTTTATAATTCAAGCACAGTAAAATGAACTTTTGTGAGTTGGACTAAACCCTGATACATTAGGCTTAATGGTTAATTATGTTTCTTAAATATATTTTACTTTCACATAACAGCCTATTGGCCTATACTGATTGAATGGTGTCTTTTTTCACACTGATAAGGCATAGTTTACTCTAACATACTATACGATTTTTTTGTTCGTGATATTCCAAAAAAAAAATTTTACTCATCATGAGACCACTTAATGATGAATGGTGAATTAATCTCGAATGGCCACTTAATGACGTCACAAATTTCTACTTTAGCTTTAACAAGATATTGATAGTATAAGAATAAGATATTACTCTCAAACTCTAAAACAAACTAGAAAAAAACTCTTGGCACTTTTTTTAAGTCAGAATTATACGAATTAATACAAATAGGTACAAATTGATCATGACATGAAAAAAAAAACAAACACAAGACAGCTAATTGTGAGAGCCAATGTCATGCCACAACCAAATTGCTTACAAAGTAGGTGCATTGAGCTATGGATGCACAACACGAACATGGCAAACTGGGACCAGAGTATTTAAACAAGAATGGAATAAAATAGTCATAGTGGCATTAGCATAACGACCTGGCAACGCTAACAGCACCCGATCACGAGTATAACGCAAGTACCAGCCATCATCCTACTCAACCATATTTTCGGGAAGAGGGTGACCCGACACCCTACGCTTCCACTAGCCATGCCGCCTGAGGTAGCATGACGTTCTTGCTGTTGTCTTGACAAGAAAATATTGCACAGCCAAGCCGTACACAATATTATAACTTTTATAACTTTCATTAACTATAATAACTTTTAGAAATATTCTGTTGTATGCTTTATCCCTTGCCCTTTTAACGTTTAAATAATCTTTAATTAATCTTTGCGAACCTTCTGGTGTAGCGGTAACATACATTGCCTTCTATGCCAGAGGTCCAGGGTTCGAATCCGGACGGCGGCGGATATTTGTGTGATGAACACAGATATTAGTCGTCAAGTCATGGATTTTTATATGTTTAATTAAGTTTATTCTAATAAAAAATATGTATTTATTAAATATGTATGTTAATATATTTCTTAAGAATATCAGTTATCTAGTATCCATGACACAAGTTCGTTGAGAAACTTAATTTGGGCTAGATAATGTTGTGTGAGTGTCAGAAATATAACAATAACAATATAATCTTTAGTTTTATAATAAGCTTTTCGAGATAGACTTAAATCTCGATGAGTATTGAAATTAACGTTCATGGGGAAAAGTAAATAAATTAATGAATTTTAAACGAATTATAATGTTGATTTCATATAATTTTGCTATTAAGTATAAAAAATCTGAACGGTAAATAAGCTCTAGGAATCAGTTCAGAACTTGTAAATTTGACTGTCTAATTTTTAAGTCATATTTTACCAAATTCCTATGGGATGCCTTTCTTACAACAATGCTTTTAATTATTTGAATAACAACATCGATTCGGCATGTAGTTAATCAATAAAAAACATATCCAAATATCTTGAATATTTTTCTGTAATAAAGAAGCTAATAAAATAATAAACCAGTGAAACGCAAAATAACAAAAGTACTATATTGTATTGATAACCTTTTTGTCCTATTACCGGCATTTAATATTATCTTTGAGATATTAATATGTCTAAAGAAATTGAAATTTGACCATGTAGCAGTGAGCTCAATTTTAGGTAACTCTAATATCAAATTAGAGGAATTCAATCTCAACAGTTGCTAACGGAATCTGGTTTTGAAGCCTCGAAATTTAAACTTAAAGATTTGAGAGTGTTATGACGAACAGAGCTCAGAAGTTAACATTTTTATCAGCAGCAAGGTAGCAAATGATACGCTCTTATCAATTCAATCCAATTTTCTACCTTATTCATTTTGTTATTTTCCATTCGCTGTGTGTGATTTTTGTTTCACTGCGAATTTAGTTTTTTATACGGTTTTTCAATTTTATACGCCACTGAGCACGTTTGTTTACCAGAATTTAAGAATTCGCTTTTTATGTTATAGAAAAATGTATTATTCGAAAACCGCCTTTAACATTTATCATTGAAGAGGTATATGATCAATTTCAATAAAAAAATACTCAACAAAATGGATTTTAAATGAAGTTCTTTGCCTCTATTAAATAAAACACTTTTAAACCGGATTTATTATTAACGCACATTTAAAATTTTAAAATTTTAACTCGATGTTTCGGTGTCTTTGCCTCTTCTTGCTAATAACCTTAACTTTCCTCAATTTCCAGTAATCCTCAGTTATGATTTTTGAGACGATTTTTTTTAAATATAATTGCCGCTGAGATTCTTCTCAAAATTTACTCAACCTCAACCTCATTATAAATATCTGAATTTTTTTTAACAATCTTTTTAAAACAAGAATTCTGATAAGGTTTTGTTAGATTATTTCTAATTTGTAAATAATTAGACTAATAGAGAAGAATACAATATCACACTGGTGTTGTGTGTGTACGACTGCGGCGTAAGAGGTACCTGGGTTCAACCGGACCCAACTGGGTGCGGAACCCCGGGCCGGGACCCGGGGCCCAAGTCGGTTTCAACCGGATCAGTTTAAGAAACTAAATTTTCTAAGCTGCCTCGGGTCGAGTTGTATACGAGGTAACCCTCTACTTTCGCTTACATAAGTAACTCTAGCTTAACTCAAGCTTAGATAAAAGCTTACTTAAACATTGTGTTAGGCTTCGGATCTCTGATACTTCACCCACGTATACAACGTTAAATTGTATCGACAAAATACTATACAAAGGGGGGTCGCACCTCTCACCACTCTGAATGACAGCCATTTTAAAATTGAGTATCGAGATACGAGTACTTCTACGAATTCTCTGAAACTAGGTAATTTTTTATTTTCAAATTTTATTTGGTACACAAAAGTAGTCTTATTTGAAAGATTATGATTTTTGCTAGCATTTAAAGTAATTTGTGTTAAGATTGAATGCAAAATAGTGCATGAAATTCTTTAGAATGGCCGAAAAACAATGAAAAAATGTTGTTAGTAGTTTAGATTTTTTTTAGTAAATGATATCATCATCATCATCCACAGCCAGAAGACGTTCACTGCTGGACATAGGCCTACCCCAAGGTTTTCCACGTCGCTCGGTCCCGCGCCGCCCTCATCCAGCGTTTACCGGCGACTTTGATAAGGTCGTCGGTCCATCTTGTGGAGGCCTGCCTACGCCGCGTCTCCCAGTACGTGGCCGCCACTAGAGAACTTTTCTGCCCCAAAGGCCGTCTGTTCTGCGAGCTATATGCCCTGCCGGCTATATCGTTAGTTAATGTGCGCAACCTAAAATACCAGTTAGTATAGTTCCTTGCGGACAAATAAAATGGAAAAAAACGATATTTTAAGGGGCTGGTTTTTGAGGTAGCGCACATTAACTAATAAAAATAATGATTTTTTTCCAAGTTTTTCGGCTTAACTAAAGGATTGCATGGACTATAATGCATTATATCTTAATAAAAGATACTTTAAATGGTAGCAAATATAGTAATCTTTCAAATAAGACAACTTTTGTGTATCGGGGCGACATGAAAATGTGAAAAAAGTTAGTTTCAGTGAACTCGTAGAAGTACGAGATATTAAATTTTAAAATGGCAGTGTGAGGGGTGAGGGGTGCGGCCCCCCTCTGCATAGTACTTTGTTGATAAAATTTAACGCAGTCTTTGTGGCTGAACTATCGGAAATCCGAAACCTGTGTGTGAGTTTAAAAATAACGATATGGAAATAGTAGAAACGTTTACACTTCTAGGCCTCGACATTGACTCAAATCTAAATTGGAAAACACACATACAAAAAGTAAGACGAAAACTTTCTAGTTTCGCGTATGCGCTTCGAGAAACAAAAAAGACGACTGACGTAGAGACTGCTATTTCCATGTACTATGCATATGCTAATTCATGGTTAAGTTACGGCATTCTATTATGGGGAAATAGCACAGATTTTGATACTTTATTTATTTCACAAAAAAAGATTACAAGAATAATAGCTAATATAAAAAATCAAGAGAGTTGCAAACCATATTTTAAAAAATATAAAATTTTGCCATTACCCTGCCTGTATATCTTGGAAGTGTGCAGAGCAGTGCTTAAAAATCCAGAACTACATAAAACTAGAAAACAAATTATATCAAAATATGAATTAAGACATCCAAATAAACTTCAATTCCCTAACTCGAAATTAACTTTACACTCCTCTAGTCCTCAAGCTATGTCAGTAAAAATTTTTAACAAACTACCACATAATATTAGAAACATTAGTAACGAAAAAATATTTATGAAGGAACTTAAAATCTTTTTGCTATCTAAGTGTTACTACACTGTAAAAGAATACTTAAATGATAAAATAAAGTAGTCCTCCTCTCTTCTAATTTTTGCAGCGCCCAACAGGGTCCTTAATTGTCATTTTTAAATTGTACCTACTGATTTATTTTGTATAGGTACCACATGTATGACCTTTAAGTGCAATAAACCGATTTGATTTGATTTGATTTGATTTGATTTATTTATCCCAAAAAGTGTATTTTAAATAAATATAATTTGGACTTTTACTTTTTGGATATGGGTAGAGTGGGATTCTAAGTGTGGATAACTCCCTTTTTTTCTTTCAGGATAGGAACTCAAAAAAGTAAGAGGTTTTCATATGTTGAAGATAATCTACTATACAACGTGTAACAAAATGGAGAGATAAAACTTAAGGGTTAGCTTCTATACCATACGTAGACTATACAGTTAAACAATTAGCATAATCAGTGTGGTATAGACTTTTTTAATTATTTTACAACAAAATATTTTGACAACCCTAGTCAACCTAATAAGCTAAAACAAGACTTGTGCCGCAGTCAGTAACCTTATGAGCTTTCCCGCGCCGGCTGAACTTTGTAGTATCTATCTTAGTTACCCATCACTTTATTTGACGCCATCTGTTATAGAATAGATTTCATCAAAAGCTAACAGCTGTTTTTAAGGTTGACACTTAGATATATTGATCTAAACTTTGAACTTGTTTTTCGGCCGAACCGTAAGGATAACAAATTTATGTTACTGTTACTTATAAACTACATCACCAAACATACTCTTAAACGTACTCATAGATCTTCATTATGTTACACGTTGTATTATAATTATATGTAGATCAATTTTTTTCAGAATCACAATATTTTTAATATGTATGTACGTAGGTTTAAAGTAGTGATAGTCTTCTGCTTCACGGGTGACGAGGTTTTAATTTTATGGTAAACCGAACCAAAACCGCTGGACTTGGTGGATATCTTATTTTTAGGGTGCTAAAATTACTTCATTTCTACAAGGTCTATAGCACCCATGACCGATACTTTCATAAGACCTCTGATGCAGAGAAATCATCGCGTAGCGGCGTGGCAAACTAATGAGCGTGGTTACCCACTCCAGTTAGGGATGTCTAATGTTGCTTAAAAGCGACCATTTGACCAAGATTACATCCTTGCTTAATTAATTAACTGTCTTGTCATTACACGTAAATTGAATAGGAATTAAGTATGCATAGTGTATTTAGCGAGATTTAGACTAGCAAGTTCTTCCTATACTGTCTTGGGAAAATACTTGTTGGTCCGATTTTATTACTTCACTAGGCACCGCGCGCGGTTTTACCCGCGTAATATTTGATCCCGTGGGAATTTCAGGATAAAATATAGCCTATAACCTTCCTCAAGAGTTGGGCTATCAAATTCAAAAAGAATTTTTCAAATCTCACTTGTAGTTTCTGAGATTAGCGCGTTCAAACAAACAAACAAACAAAAAAACAAACTCTTCAGCTTTATATATTAGTATAGATTTGTATTAAAACTTGCGCTAGATCTTCCTTTGCAACTTCTTGTCTGATTGGTTGGATTAGCGATGACTTGCTGCCATTTCTTGGGCTGGCCTCTTATAGGTTTGTATTGCGTACAAGCTTGACATTTGTCAACCACTTTGGCGCTGGGGTAACACTGTCTGCCTCAGATGCCAGTAGTCGCGGGTTCGATTCCCGCACGGAACAAGAAAAAAATTAAATGTTTCGTGTCTGGGTGTTTATCTATTTATGTATTTATATTCTAGGTTCCCCCCTAGTTCGGTACATGGTATCCCATAACACAAGCTATGCTTACTTTGGTGCCATGTAGTTGGTGTGTTTGTCTGGGGATTTTATTTATTTTATTTTATTTATTTATTTGTGTTGTATTTTTTTTCGCTGTTATATTGACATTTATAAATTACATTTACTATTTTTTGATGACAGTGTTCTCTATTCTTTCATGCATATTGACATTTAAATTTTAAATTACAAAATTATTGCTTGTAGTAACTTAATTCACGATTAATTTGACATACTGTAATGGGTAAAAATAAGTTTTTTAAATGAAAATGTACTTATTTTTGTTATTTTATAAGCAAAAACGAATTTTGCACACCCACTGAGAAGGGGTAAATACAATGGACACTAAAATACTCAACCACAAGACCAACATTGTATTTTGGCAAATAAATGATTTGATTTGATTTGATGCTTTGTCATAAAATATAAGCAACACTCAGTTTTCAATAAAAGCTGAGCGCCAGTGAAATATTTTAAATTATGGAAACCTTTAAAATACTGCTGCTCTTCTTCCATGCTAGACTGGGAGCGAAAGAAAAACATGGAATGTGCCAGCTGCTTCTCTTACCGGGCATACTGTAAAAGTCTGATAAGGGAAGGAGGTTTTATTGGCGTTTTTGTGGGCGATTAGGTGACCCCCTGTTACTGCAATAATCTCACTCCATCATAATCATACCTACAAATTTGTGAAACGTGACATCAGATGGTTTTATTTTATAGCCTCTGGTGTTCTGTCTACCCCGTTAGGGCTACAGGCGTGAAGTAATGATGTATGTTTAAAATACTTGCTGGTGTTATAAAAACAATAATGACAGTTATAGTGTCTTTTTGTCTGTTTCTTTAAACGTAAAGTTTTTTTTATTATAGATTTATCATGGTAAGTGAAGATGAGGTCAAAGATGAAAGCGCTCGAAATCTTCATAAATTATATATTGACTTTATTTATTAAATTAATATTTGGTGGTAGATTTTATATGAAGGCTGGTCGGTAGCCAGTCGGACCCTGATGAGATCCTTCTACAAAGTGGAGGTCACTCAGGCTAGTTGGATTTGTAGAATTGTAGAATACAAGCGTGTGCTACATTCTGATTGTGGGGTCATTCTGATTCAACATGGACAAAACTTTTCAGTGTCGGTAATATTAAATTCCATTAGAAGAATAGCATTTTTCATAACATTGTGCAACATTCACAATATTGTGCAATATTCACTGTTTTAAGTATTCCATAATTCTCAGTGCTGTTTATATCCACTAGCGCCAACATTTTACTTTAACCACATACTTTATTATCTTGTTGAACATAAAGAACTTGATCCTGCAAACAAATAAATGTAAAAGTTCTCGTGCAACGTCAAAATAGTGTTACACTTGTGACTTCGGACAAGTCCGCTCAAATTGCGATACTTAACTAACTTGTCGCAACAGTTTACACAGTGGTAAGGAACTTGAGCAAGTCAACATCTGTAAACTTATTGCTAATCTAACTCCAAGCATTGCAACTGTAAAAAATAGCAAAAGTATACCTTAAATAACTTGCAGCAAGGTTCACAAGTGTTAAGATCTACAGAAGTTAGCTTTCCACTTTTTTTGAGCAATTATTACAGAAATCAACTTCGGATTTTTATTGCTCATGTAAAACTCGCTTTAAAGATAAGATTTTGATTCATTAGCAAATAAATTATACTGTTATGCAAAAAACAGTGAACGAAAAAAGCACGGGAGTAGTAATTCTAAACAAAATCTCTAAGAAAAGCGGCAGTTTGTTTTCTTTTAACACCTAGTTATTTTCTTTGAAAAATGATGAATGTGTGATTAGCTTTATTTGTCAACGCACGTCGTTGATTGGCTAGAACACGCACAGTAACCATAACACCATTAGCCCTTGAAATGAATATTTGCAAACATTTACGAACCTGAAACAGTTGTTGTAGTGGATGATTTATGTAAAAGGTAGCAATGAATATATCTATACATATAATAAAATGGTAGGAAAGTCAAAACTGTACATTGAATATTTTTTTAAAAGAATACTTGGGGTATGATCTACAATCGAAACAGAAACAAAAAATATAGTTTTTACAATTTTTGTCTGTTTGTCTGTTTGTCTTTCCGGGATAAACTCAAAAAGTACTGCATGGATTTACTTCAAATTTGGCATGAAGATAGTTAAGAAGTCGGGTCAACATATAGGCTACATATTATCACGCTAGCAGTGTTATAATCGTAGTTGCGTTTGGTGCTGCATAGCGTTCACGCAGACGACGTCGCGGGCAGCAGCTAGTTTCTTATATAGTCTTACTCCATCATAGTAATACCTCCGAATTTGTCAAACTGACATCAGATGGTCTTATAGCCTCTGGTGTTCTGCCTACCTCATTAGGGATACAGACGTGAAGTTATGTATGTATGTATTTTTACTAAGCATATATCCTTATTTTGTTTAAGATGTAGACAAAAAGTTTATGATAATTTATTTTATCACTACTGGTGTAGTGATAAAATAAATTGCCTTCAATGCCAAAGGTACTGGGTTTAAATCCCGGTGGCGTTAGATATTTTTGGTTATGAACACAGATATTAGCCGTCAAGTCAACGATTAATATTTTAATTTGTTTTGTAACAAAAAATATTAAAGCATATTCATAACATATCTGTGTGTATATTATTCTTTACTTTATTATCCGTTTAGTATCAGTAACACAAATTCTTCAAGCAACTTAATATGGGCTACCAATATATGCAATAGTCTCTCTCCAACTTTATAATACCTCCAAATTTGTCAAACGTGACATAAGATGGCCTTGTAACTTCTGGTATTCTGCCTACCCGATAAGGGATATAGGCGTGACGTTATGTATATATGTATGTTTGTATTGTTGTGTGGATGTCTGAAATATTTATTAATTGATTTAATTATTATACTTCTAAATTGTGTTACACGCCAAAGGAATTGTTTAGAGTTAATGCTATATATTTTACGATTAAGTATTTATTTATCTTCCAGAAACATTTTCCCAACATTCTGAAGTGTTGAGAATTTAAATAGTTGGTCCTTTTAAATTTCGTTTTGTTTGAATGTTACCGCTGTGTGATGTTATCCCATCATCAGAACTCTTTTTAATGAGCCTAGGCTATGAGGTTCTTATACTATAACATTTAATTTAAGTTTCCCTATGTTACCATGTTGGTGAATAAAGAGTTTATTATTATTGGAATTGCTCAAAGCTTCACGCCTTCTTAGGCGGAATAACGCGACAGTCCTGGGTGACGCTTATTGGCCATAATCAAACAAGCGTGCTGCTTAACGTTTCCTCTGAAGCACGGAAAGTGTGATGTGTTGCGCAATATGTTATGAAGAGCCAGTTCCGTCCTAACTTCGTGTGTTGACATCGTCGACCTCATCTTCACTTACCATCACGAGAGTTTGAAGGCAAGTCTAGACACTAATAAAAAAAGATGAATATCCAGTGAAAAAGGCTTTTGTCACTGATCACAATATATTATCACTAGCAACCTAACAAAGGTAAGGCGAATGTGGTATCATTAGTAATCACAGTTAGTAATTGGACGATTAACCTGTTTACAGCTTATTATGCCACTTCTGTGCTCCAGACAGCATAACAAGAAGCCGAATTAATAATACATACATACATACCTAACGTCACGCCTGTATCCCTTATGGGGTAGGCAGAGCGCAAGAGGTTATAAAAACATCCGATATCACGTCAAATTTGGAGGCATAATAATGGTGGAGAGAGACTACTATAGTGATAGGGGGTCAGCCTATCGCCCACAAAAAACCTCCAATAAAACCTCTGTCCTTTAACTGACTTTTACAGTACGCCCGGGAAGAGAAGCGCACATTCTATGTTTTTCCTTCGCTCCCATTTCAGCATGGAAGAATCAATGCTATATATTTTTTTAAATATAATTTTGAATACTTATGCTAATAAAGAGGTTATAAGGGTTGTCAGACGAAATACAGAAGATATAATACAGCAGGGTATGGAGGGTACTCTATCAAATGTAGACTGGACTAGACTGAAAAGAACGATGGCCAAAACCTTTCTATTGTGCGATTCATAATTTAGAGTAACCATGCTTTGCTCGATATAATGTCAAATATATTGATTTCCTTGTAAAAAAATACGTAGGTACGTTTTTTTGCAGATAAACTACATATTGACTTCTTTAGATAATATACAGGAACAAACACCAGCTTCAACCAAAGCCTAGGATCGATGCGCAATGATTGCTTAATTTAACTTTTGCTTCATGAGCTCCATGGGCTCGAAGCCCACTTATGCTGAGATAGATTCTGTGTTAGTTTATTTATAGAAAATAATGAAACAGTTTTTATTGGGCTCGATTCGAAATTAGATTCATTAATTTTAAGTCTCTTTAATGTTAAATTAGGAGCCTTCAAATTTAAAATTGCTATCAAAAACTGATTTTGAAGCTTCTTAGTTTGACAGTGTTAAAATTAGAGACTGTAATGCCGAACATTATTGTTTTAAAATAAATAAAAATAAAATATATTTATTTCAGATCTTGATCCATATTAGGTTAGTGCAAGGAGACAATTAAAAAAACTTACTAGCTATATTAGTAAATCAAAATAAAACAAAATAAATTAATTTTCTTTTGTTTTTTTTTTCAGAAATAACTGCATAATTGCATTGCATTCTATATTTGTCGAACAATTATTTAAGACTTTGACAAACATAGAAATGATGTATAACATAATTAAGAAGTACTTTCCAATAAAATTTTGTGAAAGATTCCAATGGTGCTGAGTCAGCGTTGCTTAAAAAAATAACCTTCCGCACAGATTTTCAGTCATCACCTTTTTATCGGTGTCTAAAGGTCTAATGATCACACCAATCGATGGACAGTGGACCGATGGCGCTTTTTTGGCCTAGTAAAAACTATCGATCTACGTCGACTGATCCAATCGATCGTCGATTCGATGTGGTAACACTCTAAAGCCGCGTTTGAATCAAAAAAATCTCGTTTGATGGAAAATAAAAATGAGGTGGACAGGTGACAGTACACGGGTTTAGGAAAAAATATATCCACTATAAACATGTTTTATATTACTTTGTGTCTTAAAAGACGTTTAACAACAACAATAATTGATACCAAAACATTCATTCAAGGCGGAGGTCTGCTCAGAGTAATTTTTCTATTTTCACGGCACCCTAAAAATAGTTCCGTTTTCAATACAGTGGGAGAAAATACAGTAGCGGTGGGTGTGCCATTAATTTGTAGTAAATTATGCACTGCTTTTAATGTCACTCACAGGATTTTCAAAAGGCAGTAATTAAAGTGAAAACTTTAATATGTATTCGTATTTTTCGAAATTATGCTTCTTATTTAAAGAGTAATAGGAGTATAAAATAAAATAATTCTTTTGGACAATCCAGAAATTCCCTCATTTGTGTCAACTTAAATTTATAATTATTTTAATATATTGTTAGGTTATTTCTAGATTAGTAATGAGCGTCTTTCAATAAGCAAAAAAAAACAAATAATAATACACGTAATTACTTTTATAAAGTCCCCAGTAAAATAATGGAAGAGCGTCACAAACAACAATATTTTGCTAACTATGAATGAAGTACCTACTGTGATATTTCTTCAAGAAAATTCCTAAAATAACCACGCCAACTTTGAAAGAAAGTGAAAAGTATTGCTACCCATATAGTAATTATATTTATGGCCTCATAGCTAACCACGCCTAACAATACGAGGCAATGTGATGGATGCGATCGTTCACAGATAACAAACAATGTAAAAACCCCAAACGCTTGGTAACCCATAAAAGGTCAATGAACGCTTTGCCTTTTGCCCTTGGAACATACTATAGTATAGGTTTTTCATATATCTTTCAGGCCCGAATGAAAATTAGTTTTTAAATGTGTCATATAACAAGTCAGAGAGAGGATCATACAGAGGATATAAGAGAAATTCTTGTCGAACATATATTTATATTATACCCAGATCTAATATAGAATAAAAAAATCTGTTCACATTTATTACGACCAGGAAAGGGTTGATAGAGCAAGACACGATTACATCTTGAGTGACAATTTATTAACAAATAGAAATAGTTTATATAGTAAGATATACGTGCATAATTAAGTTAACAATATTTGATTTTATCTTGGTATTGATTTTATCGAGCACGTTTGGTGAATAGGAAATAATATATTGATTCTCTGTGGATTCTCTGTGGGTCACGTCGGAGGACGCCACAGATACTCCCCCCTTAAAAAAGTAAACACAAAATAACAATTCAATATTCTTACTCTAAAATTAAATACTACATAACAATTTCAAGCAAAATACTATTTTTTGTTGACATAATACATATTAGAAATATTTGAAAACCTAGCAATTTATATAGTACTATGATTACGTAAGACCACAAAAACAATTGAGGCGAATAGCTTTAAGTTTGATGCTGCATGTGGTAGACTGCTCTGGTAAAAATTTACCATTCCGAGAAACCGTCTCAAATCCTTAACTGTTGCTGGTTTCGGGAAATTAAAAATAGCCTTTGCTTTCTCATCCTTTGGAGTGATTCCTTGGCTCGTTATATGATAACCTAAGAAATCGAGTTCGGTCTTGAGAAATTCGCATTTTTCTAGTTTCCGTTAGTAGTCCGTTTGCAGCTCGTACTTTATGACCTGTAGCTTGCCTGTGCTTAAATGAGTTTCCTCTTAAAACTGATATATTTGCCCCGGTGTCGACTAAAAACCTCTCGCCACTTTGTAGGTCGGCTAGGATAAGGCGGTCGTAGGGGTGAATAGCACAAGTTCCGCCCTGGTTCGAGCTAATTGTAGAGCCCGTTGTTTTTTTTTTCTGGTTTTTCCTGGCACTTTTCTTGACATTTATGTGTCTTTTTCTTGAATCGCTTTCGATATTGACCTTGGTTACGATACCTCGATGCACTTCTTGACCTTGATCTTGAACGGAATTCACTGCGTCAATACTTTTTCGTCATCGTTTTCGTCGCGTAGTGCAGCGATTTCAGTTTTCATATGTGTCAGCTGATTTGCAAGTCTAGTGACCTCGTTAACTTCATTACTTAAGTTTTCAAATATCCGGTCTGCCATCTCACAATTTTTTTTGGGTGTTGCGTTTTCTAAAACAGATTTTACTTGTAGTCATCTCCTTGTTTCTGTGCGGCGACTATAGCTTCGAAATGGGCAAACCATAATTTGGGTTGGTCTTGCCAGAAGCGTGGAATACGTTCCGATATGTTTCTGGCGGCAACTTCAGGTTCCAATGTAACAGGATTGACTGGAGCACGTAGTGCCATTTTCCTTTTTATTTCTGGTCGGGTCCTCAAAACTTCTTGCTTAATTGACTGCGTGACTAACTTCGGGGTCACCACTTATTACGACCAGGAAAGGGTTGATAGAGCAAGACACGATTACATCTTGAGTGACAATTTATTAACAAATAGAAATAGTTTATATAGTAAGATATACGTGCATAATTAAGTTAACAATATTTGATTTTATCTTGGTATTGATTTTATCGAGCACGTTTGGTGAATAGGAAATAATATATTGATTCTCTGTGGATTCTCTGTGGGTCACGTCGGAGGACGCCACAACATTCTCATACGTTTGTCACGAGAATATGATATATATTAGCATAAACTTATTGTTAACTTAATAAAAGTGCAGTTTATACATATATATTTTTTAGTTACGAAACTAAACCTGAAACTCATGACAAAAATAGGTGCTTGATGTTTGGTGCTTAGTTGTTTAATTAGGTTGATTTAAATAACACGGTTTCCCACGTCTAAAAAAGTATGTATATTATTGTTTGCAAGTTACTAAGTAACACCTGGTACTGTACCTATAGGTATAAACGAACTTAAAATATGATTTGAATCGCTTTCAGCAACTAACACGAAATACGACATTAAGTTTTTATTGAATGTCAAAGTTTATTTATCAAAACTCAAGAACATGAATTCTGAAAGTTTTTTGTAAACACTTAACTTTGTTTGCACCCATCTCCCATCTGGTATTTGTGAAGAAAATTCTTAAAAGTTTATATGACAAATAAGCAGCTTCGCACCATCTTTTGATCGTTAGACCTCCATGGCGAAGGGGTGTAAGACACTTCTACGAACGACGCTAAGTAAGGTCGCGGGTTCGATTCCCTCTTGGAGAAAGAATAAAAAATATTGCAAGCTTTGCTTAATTTGGGCCTATGAAGTTGGTGTATATGTAGTCACACCCTAAAAATAACGATTATAATATCGAATTGAGTTGAGCTTAATATTTCAATACATAGGTAACTTGTTCTTTCCATGATTGAGAGTACACCTTGAAAGAAGATTTAAGTGACACTGAACTTGACACCCCAAAATAAAACACTTTGAAATTGCCCTTTAGAATTCCAAAATAAGATTTCACTGCTAAGTATTTCTTCCAATTTACCGTTTTTTCCCAAATCCTCGTGAAAAAGTCGTTTTGCGGTGGTCGCTTCAGTATTTTAAAATATCCATTTATCTTTCTCGGATTCGTCTCAACTGCCAAAGGGAAAGTGAAGAGGAAAATAAAAATCTAATTTGAGAATAAGTTCTCTTCTTTATCGGCATCATTAAAGGAGGCACCAATAGGATCTTGTCAAAATAAGCTATTTATTTAAATTGAGAGCTTATTTTTTGTTAAGTATAAGCATTATATTTTAAGTTTAGGATAGGACACTTCTTGGGAACAATTATTTGTAAAAATTACCTACTCTTAAGTGATAAGCCCACCTACGTTGTCTTGAATCCAGATTCCTTTTGTAAATATACTTGTATTATTTTCGAATAAACTGATGTTTGATTTCAAACGCTGCTGTTAAAAAGGAAAATAATTAAAAATTTGCATAGGAAAGAACTTGCTCTTCATAACCATAATATGCTGGAATATTTTAACAGGCATCAATATTCCAGCATATTAATGATAAGCTGTTTCATGCAGTTTTACCCTCGCAATTTCGAATCCTGCAGTAAGGTCGGGTAATAAATCACCTTGTTCTATTCCAGAGTGTATACAATTATTATGCCAAATTTTATGCAAATCCGTTGACATCCATACATTGAATGTTTGAAATTCAAATTTATAGTATTAGTAAGTAAGAGAAAGATTAACAAATATATGCGAATAGATAGATTAAAATGGGATTCAGCATCAAGGTGATGCACTCTTTATAAAGGGGTCCAATCACCACGCAGTAGTCATTTATTTACTTATCTCGGGCTAGCAGAGATATTCTGACGGTCTGGCAGAGATACCTTGACGGTCCCCGTGGTGCATTGGTCTAGATGCCACTACACCAATCGTGAGGTCGCGGGTTCGAGTCCCGCACGGAAGAAGAAAAAAATGTTCCGGGTCTGATCATTTATCTATACAGTGTGGCCTCGCATGTAGTAATAAAACTTTAGGGACAGTTACTACACACTATTTCATCGACGAAAATACCCCGTATATCAGGTCAATTCGAAAAGCCTGCCAATCTGCAGGCATTTTTATGTTTACTTCAGCAAAATTCACCTCAGTTTGTAAAACATCGGCGGCGTAAGTTGCACGTATTGTAGAAGCTTATTGTTGATGTTGACAATTTTTATGAAACGCTTTTAACTGACACTTGTATGTCACCTGTAGAATTGTAGTTTTATGAAACGAAAGTCATGTGAACATCGCTAACAATTGTCAGTTTACCATGAATTGTAGCTTTATGAAATAGGGCCCTGATATACGGGGTATTTTCGTGGATGAAATAGTGTGTAGTAACTGCCCCTGAAGTTTTATCACTACATGCATGGACACACTGTACATGTATTTATATTCTAGGTTTCCCCTAGTCCCCTACATGATCTCATAACACAAGCTTCGCTTACTTTAAGGCCATGCAGTTGGTGTGATTGTTTGGAATTTTTTTTATATTCTTACTCGACACTACAAAGCCAAGTTTCTTTTGTTAAAAAATGTTTTAAAAATTATAGCGTCCAATTTCAGAGGTTTAAGTAATCTTAGAAATTTATTTAAATAAGTAACTTTATGCGAAAGTTAATTAAAGCCATATTTTTATATTTTAAATGCTAAGAAGTCTTTGATTTCACTTGTCTAGCAAAGGTTTTTTATTACATTAAAAATATCTATAGTGCTTTTTAAGAAACATTAAGCGCAAAGATTCAATAGTTTAAAATGTTTCAAACGTTTTAAATAAAGAGACAAATAAAAGCAACAAAAATTCAATTTAGTCTTTCAAAGTTTTATTTAAAAAAAAACTATAATACTATTAGACTTTATTAGTCTCGTTTGCAACTATTGTGCTTGAAACACTTCAAAGAAAATGAAAAAGAGTCTAGGGATAGGTCTAGGTTTTTACTAAATCAGATTTATGAAATAATTGTTATTAGAGCTGTACGAAGTTATTCACAAAGTTATTCACAAAGTTATTTATTAACTCCACCATCCAGCACTGGGCCAGTTTGGTGGATTATGGCCTTAACCTCCTCATCACCCAGGGGAGAGACTCATACCCTGCAGTGGGCTCATTACAAAGAGTTGTGATAATGATGACGATTTATTAACTAATCACTGCAATCACATATTATAAAATGAAGACCAAAATCTTGCAGCTGACTTTTTAAAAGTGATTTCGATTAATATATGGAATGCAATATTACATAATCATATATACCAATTATTACCAAGGAAGTTATTAATATTTACACTAAACATCTTAATCATAACTAATTCAACACACGTTGCTCTAAAGCGGTATTTCCCTAGGTGTATGACATGTGATAGGCAGTGATTACCATGTGTACTTCGAAAATTACGTAAAGGTTCAATTTATAAGATCAAGGCGTAAAAGTAAAATTTAATATATTTTTTTAACAGTGCACCTAAACCCGCAATTGGCCTCTATCATACCTGATCGTAAGTGAAGATGAGGTCGAACCTGACACGGCGTTACGAATAATCAACGAATACAGAGCATTAAAAAAAACCGACTTCACGTCAAAACTTTGGCTGAGTTATAATGTCGTCCACGTTAGCATTCTCCGAACGCATAATATGTATTTATGCCTTCAAAAATTTAAAATTTCCAATAAAGTACCTAACCGATGTCGATGAAATTTATATGGGAACAACTATGAAGTATTTCTATAATATCAAACAAGAATTTTTAAAATCGATTCATAATTGTCTGAAATATCGTGTAACAAAAACACAAAAAAAAACATACAGACGAATTGAGAACCTCCTCCTTTTTTAGAAGTCGGGTGAAAACTTCCAAAAAAGGAAGTCTCTTCATAAAAAAATATAGAAACACAGCACTGCTATGCACAGGCAGACTTTATGACGACCACTTTGGCGATGGGTTAAACCTTTCTGCGTCAGACGCCAGTTTTTGCAGGTTCGATACCCGCCCGGAATAAGAAAAAATATTTAAAAATGTCATTGGCGAATACGGAATACCAGTTTAGGATGTGTGAGGAATTAGGATGAAAAGTTGTAGGATGAAGACGGAACAACTCGGTATCTCATAACACAAGCTTCGCTTAGGTACTTTGAGACCATGTAGTTGGTGTGATTGTCTGGGGATTTTATTTATTTTATCATATGTACGGCGTAGGTGGGTTCCTCGCGAGATGGACCGACGACCTGGTCAAAGTCACCGGTAAACGCTGGATGAGGGCGGCGCGGGATCGAGCGAAATGGAAAACCTTGGGGAAGGCCTATGTCCAGCAGTGGATGTCTACTGGATGTGGATGATGGATGATGAGAGGTGGTCTCTAGCCAGGTGATCCCCGAGGGTTCCCGAGGACTAGGATAAGTCGCCTTTTACGACATGCTTGTCCAGGGGTGGTAGGGCTATTCTAAGCCTATCCTACACGTGGCTTTAGGTTTTTAAACTGACTTCAAAAAAAGAAGTTATTCAATTTGTCTGTATGTTTTTTTTTTATGTTTGTTATCATATCTCTTGATTGGGTTAACCGATTTTGATGATTCTTGTTTCATATGATAGAAGATACTTTTCATTTGGTTCCATATAAATTTCATCGAAATCGATAAAGTACTTTAAGAAAAAAACTTCAAATATGTATGATTTCGGAGATCGTTTACCTTGACGACCTTATTTTTGCCAAAATTTTTGACGTGAATTCGGTTTTTTAATGCTCTGCATTCGTTGATTATACGTAGATGACTGCGATTACTGAGATGTTGTCTTCATGATTCCCGATCACTTTCTACTAGGTACTATAGTTAATGTTACATTATTTAAGCATAGTTAGTACGGATAGGAATATCAAAAAGTGCATGATGACGTTTGTGACCTTCGCCAAATTGTAAAAAATTAATCAAAATATTACTACGTTTGCACATTTAAAATAAAACCAATTATTTTAAATAATATATACATATTTATAGTACACTAGTGTTCTGAAGTAGTTAAGACATTTTTTGGCTGACAAAAAGATAATGGACAATTATTCTTTATTTCTAGCTCAATAACATCACTTTTAAAACGCTCTTTCTTTTAACTTGAAACATTTTCACACGTTTGACATTGATGTATGCTTACGAAAATTAGGACGACCCGATTTCTATTTTGCTAAAGAGTTTTTAATTGAGCTTTGGATTGTAATGAAAAATGCTCTTTTTTATTTAGGCTGTATTATATATAATGTGCAGCCTCGAATAGCACATACGATACTTTTCATCCCGATATTCCTGCAGGGTTAGAAATTGCGTGGGTAAAACCGCACGAAACAGCTAGTATGTACTCAAGTATTTTTAAATTTAATTTAATTTAATTTTATGTTATTCGGGTGACTAACAGGTTTGACTTAGAAACTAGATTACACATTTAATGTTGAGTAAGCCATTAACAAACCACCACAGTAATAACAGAACATCAAAGTAATAACAGAGCATAATATGTTAAAGAAAGTTCGTAATAAGAAACTAAATATTTACCTTTTAGAAACTTTAGAGCGTTCATATAATTCTCTGAATTGTCGCTACAAAGGTTGTCGCTTTAGAACTTTGCACCTAGATGGCGCTGTCTGTAAATTACTAATCAATGTTACTCACATTTTTCAGTGAAACGTCTACTTTGTGATTAAACCCACGTTTGACATCAACCTCACCTGCTCCCACGCGACAACACACTTGCTTAGGAAGTAACTGGTTCATCATAAAATATTTCGGAACACAAAACCAGTGGAGTGGTGATGGTTGGCGTCAGATTTTATATGAAGGGTGGTCGCTAGCCTGGCGGACCCTGAAGAGAACCAACCGCCACCAACTCGTGGTATTGTAAGCCTACCCTACGCGGCCCTAAGCCTACCTTTTTATTTTTAGTATATCAGAAGGAAATTCTAGCCATAGT
Source organism: Stenoptilia bipunctidactyla (assembly GCA_944452665.1). Classification (NCBI taxonomy): domain Eukaryota; kingdom Metazoa; phylum Arthropoda; class Insecta; order Lepidoptera; family Pterophoridae; genus Stenoptilia; species Stenoptilia bipunctidactyla. The sequence goes on from OX101741.1 coordinate 15,935,444, forward strand.
AGGTAAGTAGCTAACTAAAAAAACAGTTGCAAAAAAATGTGCTTTTATTTCATTTCCATCTATTCAATCGATCATCAAGCCAGCTTTTTTTTCTACTGTTTCTAATTATCGTTTTGTTTTAATAATTAATAATAAACGTTTATTGGCCAAAAAAAGATCATACATGGATTTTTTTGAAAAATAGTAAGTAATTTACAATACAAATATAAATCTTATAAGTAAACATGTAATGGTTTATAATTGTCTAATATTAGTATTGCACAAGTTCATCTTAAATTAATTAATCAGCGATTGCTTTAAAAGTTTCGTTTGCAACTTGGATTTGGATGTGTATTGTAACTTTAATTATTGTTTTGCTTATTGGCTGTGGCCTGTCTGTCGGTAAGCGCTGATAAATTTAATGAATAATAAACGCATCACCGCTACTGTGATTATGAAGCAAATTATTAACTCAAATTAATAAATCAAAATCAACGTTTACACAGCTTTAAAAATCTGAAATTTTTAGTTCTTCACCAAAACTTTTACTGAACACAAACCATTACGTCATGAAAGTATGCATAATATGATTTTTAGTTTTCATTGTTGTTGTTTAGAGAAACGCCAATTTTTCGAATAGTGCTGTATCGATTTGATGAAAACTACCTAAAGACTCCAGGGCATTCGTTCAAAATTTCGTTAAAAAACTTTGTTAACTGTACTCAAATTTCAACAAAGCTTTAATTATGTATAAGAAATAATAAATGTTATAAAACTTAAGTCTTTATTTCGAATAGACGCTACTTTTTGGGATTGCCAAGATGTGAAACGAACTGCCTGCGTCTGTCTTTCCAAACCTCTACAGTCCTGGTACGTTTAAGTTTCGAGTGAATTGGTTTCTCACGGATGGACGTGTACCACCATAGTTCTCAATTTCACAGTGGCAAGGGGGACTAACCTCCCATACTATTTTGAAAAAGCAAACTAATATAGTTTAATGTATTTACGGGATTCTTACCACGATTTTCGATTTTATTTTCGCACGTCCGATATTTCGATGCTGTTACAAGCACCATGATCGCGGACTGAGTCGAAATATCGGACGTGCGAAAATAAAATCGAAAATCGTGGTAAGAATCCCGTAAATACATTAAATCATAGTGAAAATAACCGCGATAGTTTAAAACAATTAAAACTAATATAGCTTCATCAAATTAGTGTATAAAGAACAAAGAAAAAAGCTATAATATTGTCTTAAGTTTTCGAGATTCATACTATTAAATAAAACACTTTTTAACCGGATTTATCGCGTAAATTTACATTTTAAATTTTGACTCGACGTTTCGGTGTCTTTGCACTTTTTTCAATCTATCAATCCGACGCTTGACACCTCAGTCGCTCGTGACCACGGGGTCTGCAAAGACACCGAAACGTCGAGTCAAAATTTAAAATGTAAATATACGCGATAAATCCGATTTAAAAGTGTTTTATTTAATTATAAAAGCTATTTTATGTAAGTGTAGTTCTAATATTCGGACTAAAATAGTCTCTTTAAGTAATAAGATTGCAGCAAAGTATTTTAACACTTTGTGGTGCATAATTCCTTCTTTCTTCATATATACCTGTATATTAGCCCTATTTTGTTCGTGTTAGGGAACACGAAACCCTCTTTATGGTCATTTCTTACCGGAAGCCTGTCTTTACACGGCTATTAAGATCGACAAACTGTTCAAGAAAAAAACAGCAGTTGCCTTTAATTTAGAGATCAGATTTGACTTATATGCTCACCTTTGTCAATTTTTCGGCAATCATGTCACCACCAGAACCTTCGACCCTCATCATTCTTTTGTTTATCCTTTGAAAATATGAGAACAAAATTAATCTCACACGTAACTTGTAAAGATCCGTCGGACTGCGTCAGCGAGTTTCACTGGTCATTGATAAAGTATTTAGGTCTACCCCTAAATAAAAGGTCTTTATGTGATAAGCCATTACAAAAGATTGTTTTTAGAAAAGGGCAAATAATGGCTCAAATATGACCCAAAATGTAATCTTTGTTTTAAAAATATATATTTGATTTTTGAATGTTACGGTGTAGGTAGGTATTTGAAATTAAGCTTTTGTCTGCGTAGGGTCGGTAATAAATAGCTCCTTTGCCTCACTCTCGCATTCTATAAGTAATTGAAGTGATCATTGCTCGTTTGGCAATAACCTTCATCAAGACTTAGGCAATCATAAAGAAAATTAACTCTGCAGCTTTATTGTATGAGACCTTAAAGATACTTTGGGCCAACACTGCGTCATGTGTGTATTCATACAAAACTGCTACGGGCGTAGCTACGCGCGTACGGTACAGACATACTGACCGCGCTAAGCGCGCGTCGGGTGTTGCTAGGTCTCGCGTGTACCGTACATCGTTTTTCGATTTTAATCGAAGTGTAGCCTAATAGAGCACACTAATGAAATTTTACTACGCGTGCCGAACGCGCGTACTATACGGACGCAAGGTAAACGAGTAATCTAGCGTGACGCAGCGTTGGCCATTAATACTACGGCCGGCCACACTACCTAACCGTCTACCGGGCTGTTACCGGCAATAATTATGGCATTAAATTACCGTGATATGTCAATAAATTTGGCGGAAAATATCACTTTTTCAAGATGGAGGTCGAAGCTGCAGCGGTGTTGTGTTTTATGAGTGCCATTTATTTTTACATAAATCTTTTAAATTTCAACAAAGCTAAAAGAAGAAAAAAAGGGTATCCCAAAGAGACAGTTCGGATTCGAATAATTCTAAAAACTCGAGCGCTTTTTCATTTGACCACTCCATGTCGTTCGATACGTGCGTCGCCGGTGAGCTCATATTGCACACTGGACAAACGGTAGTGTGGCTACAAACGCTATAATTACTGCGGTAATCTTCTTTGATGTGCGAAAAAAGACCGCCGCCGGAGCTATTGCCTACCGCCATTTGCCATATTGATTGGCATTGTAAAATTATGGCCGTAAATCGTGGTTACACCTAGGTGTTGTTTAAGTTATGGCAATAATTACTGGCATATCAGTAGTGTAGCCGAAGCATAACAGTAGCAAGATTAAGAAGTGAGTGGGTCAGCTGAGAACAGCCCAATCGTTATCGTAAGGGTAACGTTACAGGCGACTAATGCGAGTGACCTCCGCTTGGGGTCATCAACTCGTCAGGGTTCGCCTGGCTAGCAAACGAAGACTCTACAAAAGCCATAATAAAATATTTTATTTTTATCTACACCATCTACTTATGACTGCCAAAAAAGTTTTAGGTAATATTTCATTTCTCCTGAAACTCCAACCACATTACAAAAGTAGTATTTTAAACTTTTTAAATTATAACCCAAAGAAATAAAAACATCCTTTGCCAGTTTAGCCAACCAGCTATCTAAACAAATTTTAATTTTGTTACTTGGCATTAAGGCGAGTATTTTCGACCGCAGTAGGCATTAACGCTATATGGGACTGCGTGGCGGGCAGTCGCGTAAATGAACACGTCAGCGCACACAAATGTCACAGTATAATTAATAGCAGTAATAATAGTAGTACTATACCTATGGTGTGGCTTGTTATACGAAATTCGTTTCTACGATGACTAAAACTTATGTGATATAATAGAATCTATATTTTTTATTTATCTGGATTTAGTATTGCGATACCTATACTTACTATTTTATTTTTTATACATATTGTAATTGCCATTTTATAGATGAAATCTTTTTAAATTTATATCCTTACTGAATTCTGTTGTGAAAATCGTGCTATTTTGACTTGAAAGTATATCGTGACGTTAATTTATAACTTTCATAAATTATTTGTTCCAAAATTCATTAAAATCAGATAAGTAGGTAGTTGAGATCTTTTACGTAAGCTTTTATCTCTCATTCCAATCCAATAGGGCTGGTGTTTGAAAAAAAGTAGGGTTTGGGAGCTATTTTCATTACTAATTTTCTACAAATCGGTCGGATGGTTTGGCTGAAATAAAGGAACAGAAAGATAGACTTTCGCATTTATTATTTAGTATGGATCCGTTATTTAGTCACTACAACACGAGTTAATTTGAGCTAAATAATGTAGTGTAAATGTTACAAATAATTAATTTTTTTATGAAATGAAATTCAATCCACCCTTTAGGAATGTGCACCTGTTTACACAAAGTAGTAAATTTGTAGTAGTTAATTATATCTAAAAAATAGTAATGTATGATTATATTCTTAAATGTCTTTGTATCGTCATAATGTATTAGCCGCCTAATCTATAAAGCCGAAGGGTTTGTCTGTTTGAACTTTGAACTAGATTATTCGTGAAAGAACCGATCAGATATAATTTAATGTTACTAAAGTTGATGTATAAAGGTCCAAAACACTATATTTTTGAAAAACATAGCATATGAAAGTTTAACCACAAAATACATAAAAGGTGACCAATTTAAACTAACTTTTAACACTGTGAAATTATAACTCTCTGGAATCATAATTTCAACACACAGGAAAATTGGTGGTAGATGCCATCTACATTCCCTTTCAAGAACGAAGTAAGTACTTTTTATATATTAATAACTAGGTACATCAAAAGAATTGTAGGTGGCAGCATTACTCAAAAACATATTTGTTGAAATTATAAAGATACCAAGCTAATTTGATATCTGGAACTTTTGAAATAGAGTCTATTTTACTCGTGACGAAAATAAATACAAGAAGGTATTTTAACGGACAGACATTTTCAATCCATTATTTTATTTGACGTTTAAGTACAGGCAAAGCAATATTATTTGAACGTAACCCATTCAAACAAATTAACTAACAAATTAACTAACAAATTAACTGATATTCTTTTCAATATTAATAACTAATACCCATCTTAATCTCACCATCAGTGCGAAAGTCTTATCAGCACTCATCAGTACCTATAAATTACCATTAGTACCTATCAGTAGTTACCCATCTGCACCGATAAACACCTATGAGAAGCCATCAGCACCTATCAGTACCCATCGGAACCCAATAGCATCTCTCAGCATCCTTCATTACCCATCAGCACCTATCAGCACATCTGAGCACCCAACCTATCAGTACTCAACAGCATCTATCAGCAACCATCACTACCCATCAGCATCTATCAGCACACATCAAAAAGAACACCTCTATAATATACAACTTTGCATAGGTGCTCTTTAATACTTATATAGTATATATCCCATAACTTTGAGGTTTTGTTCCTTACTTAAAAAATAATACATTTTGCTAAAGAATATGTGGTTCAAAAGTGCATACTTTCCAAGATATCCTCGGTCTTAATATAATGAGTTCATAAAATATCACCCGTGTAACATCTCATCCACTCAATAGACGCGTGTCACTGAAGTCATACAATAAACAACAAAAACATTTTAAGCGTTGAGGAAAGTTGCATACAATGTACACCGCAAAACGTCGCAAACTGTACCTACCTGTGCATAGCGATAAAAAAGGAGCAGAAAAAGCCACGTTGTCATACTTCGCATAAAGTTATTTTTGACTTAATTGAATTATTTTGCATGAAAAATAAAAACCAAAAGAAAATTGAAAAATTATTCACATGTTATTTGATTCTATTACATGGCCCCATCAAGACCCTAGAGTTATGGGAAATCAAGCAGAACATATTGTACATAATATACATGGCAATTTTTTTAATGTCACTTGGGGGTAAAGTTCTCTTAATAATAGAGATAGCAAATTCTACTCCATAAAACATTCCTTTATTTTAGGAAAAATCAAAACTGTATTTAAAGTGTTTTCAAAAACTCGCTTCTTCACCCAGGAATCAAACCGACTTAAATCTAAAAATGAAGATTTCATAGTTTTCCTTTCAATGAATTAACCTAGTATGTGAGAGAGATTTTATTCTTATGATTAGCTCTAACGAACCACACAATAAAATTACAGGGTGTCATTTTTACAGATTTTAGTCGGTTTGAATCCCAGGTGAAACGAGTGAATTCTTGAAAATCTTTGAATGCGGTTTTATTTCTGTTCAATAATAAAGGACAGTTTCTTTGGAGTAAATTTTGCTATCTCTATTATTTAGAGTACTTTCCCTCCAGATGGCATTAAAAATTATACCATGTATATTTATCGATATGCACCTATCAGTATCTACGTTGGAATTGATGTGGAGAGGCAGCCCACAAGAGGTGATGCGTTAATATTTACCCTGTATACGTACGTATAGAATAATAATCCACCTTTTGTTTTCGTCGGGTGATTACGTAAGAAAAGATTTATCGCAAAAAATTATATGCTTTTTTGCACTTGTTGTCTAATAAACTTAAAAAAAATATCAGAAACAAGTTTTTAGCTCTATATTCAGAAGTGATAATTGTTTATAATACTCCTTTAATTTATCAATCAAAATATAAAATGTGACTTAACAAAAATTAAATAATTAAATTGTCGTACTGTTATGTGTACGCTATGGTCAAAAAGACGATCAATTACGCGGGAACATTGGGAGCAAAAGCGACACAGGTCCTACCTCCATGACGCCTCGCATGGTACTGAATTGTATCGCACCGTCGTCTTTATTATATTATATTATATTAGAAAAATAGAACGGTTTAAGAAAGAAATTATCCAAATAAATTAATTTTATTCTACATTACCAATATTAAGACAAGTTTTTGTAAGTATAAGTTTGATATTCTCTTAGAATATCGGAAAATCACTTAAAATTTTCATATTTTTCGTAATTTTTTATGATCGAGTAAAGTTTTCAGTATCGTGTTTTGATCCACAGATTTATAAAATATATTAAACAAACTTCAACATATATTTTTATCCGATCCAGACAAACAATATTGGCTGGTTGTAATGAGTTTGAAAACGCATAGATTTCGCGAATGGGGCCCTTAAAGTTGTACCGTTCACAATAAAGTTAAAAAAAGCGGCCAAGAACGAGTCGCACTCGACGTTACTTGTTATTATATTATGTTACTTGCTGCTACGCGAGGGTTCCGTAGCAGCAAGTAACATAATATATAATCAACGAATGCAGAGCATTAAGAAAACCGACTTCACGTCAACACTTTAGCTGACTAATAATGGTCATCCACGTAAACATTCTCCGAAATCATACATATCGTTTCACAAATTTGAAATTTTCAATGAAGTACTCAACCGATTTCGACCGATTCGGACCAACTATGAAGTATCCTCTATCATAGAATTAAGAATTTTTAATATCGATTCATAATTGTCCGAAATATCGTGTAAAAAGACACAAAAAAAAACATATAGGCGAAAAAACATACAGAACCTCCTCCTTTTTTGGAAGTCGGTTGCAATAACACGTTTCATTTTAGTATGGACTTAAAATAACTATTAATTAAATTGTTAGTTACTTTTCGTGTACATTAAGAAAAACCACTTGAATCGACAATGACCACAGCTGCCTGACGACGCCATATTTAAGTCATTTTTACACTGACATTCCTATTTTTTTGATTTCTGCCTGGACGTTACAATAAAAAAACCAGAAAAATAAACTGAATTCATAATATTATATTGTATATTTTTATAGATAGTAGTAGTGGTGAAATGTCACTTCCGTAGGTACATTAGCTTGATCTTTCAGAATCAGCTCTCATTGACCGTTTAAAACTTTTTGTTTAAAAACTCGTGTGCCTCGAAGATATGATATATTTTTTTAAGTTTTGGTTATTTTACATACATTATAAGAATATAAGACAAATTTCTATATATTTGGAACACATTTTATTGATATATTGAGTACGTACATACATAAGGCAATTCTGTATAACTGTGGAGATTTATGGCAATAATGTTTATTTTGTTTTTTTTTTTATTTGTACACCTAAATTATTGATTCAACTTTAAATGTGGTATTTTTGTTTGATTTGTGAATAATTTCCACGATCCTAAAATTTGGCACAGGTTGCGGCCAGAATTGCAATGGAACCTTTCCTCTAGTTTGTTTTTTTTTTTATATTGTAAGGATAGGACGTTTGTCTTCCATGCCACCCGATGGAAAGTGCGCATGAAGACTATTGTGTTACACGTCCATCCACGAGAAACCTATTCACTCGACACTTAAAATTTCCAGGACTGTAGTGGTCAGGAAAAACAGACGCAGGCAGATTGTTCCACACCTTGGCAATCCGTTATAGCTTTGATCCATGTATTAAAAAGATTAGTTGCGTTTTAGAATTTATGACGTATAAAAAAATTACTATTACTCGTTCAAACAAATTTTCGGTGGAAATTTACATGGTAATGTACGTCATATATTTTTTGAATTTATTATACTTATTTTGGAAGTTACATAGGGCGCATACATTTTACCACTTTGGAAGTTTGTCTCGCGCAAACTATTCCGTTTAGAAAAAAAATAGTATTAGAAACGTAAATATTTAGAAAAGTATTTGTAGACCTATCCATAAATGCCCCACACGTATGGCTACCCCCTAAATTATACCATACCCCAAAATTAACCTTTTTTTTTTCTATTTTTGTGTAAAATCTTAATGCAAAGTTTACAGAATACACCATGTTTCAAAAAATATCGGAAAATAGTGGCTGTGACATACGTACGGACAGACAGACATGACGAATCTATAAGGTTGTCTTAAGTTTTCGCGATTCATATTTTTAAATAAAACACTGCGACGCTCGTGACCACAGGGTCTGCAAAGACACGGAAACGTCGAGTTTAAATTTAAAATGTAAATATAGGCGATAAATCCGGTTGAAAAGTGTTTTATTTAATAGAATCTATAAGGGTTCCGTTATTTGCCATTTAGCTACGAGACTTTTAAAAAGCAACCATAACCAGTAAGTGTTTTATTTAACTTTAGAAAACTTTGACAGTATTCTTTTGTACGGTAATTGAAAACATTTCGGAGAAAAGGATTTTTCTGTTCCCACAGATTCACTAAGTAGCTTTAGAGAATAGAAAAAAATATTACTTTGTTTGCGTCAAAATCTACTCTTTCGTGGCTGATCGATTTTATGGCTATATCATGAAATGCTCGACCATCAACATCATCAGCCTGGAAGCGCCCCTACGTAACAGTAGATAACAATATACATCTTATCTTATCTAAACATTTTTGTCCCAATACTGGGCAAAGGCATCCACTATCCTCTCCTCTCTCCCCCGGTCCCACCATCGCCATCAAATTCTGCCGCGTCGCCTTTTCTCAAACGATTTTCCATGGATCGCTCCAGCAAAGCGGATTCACAATTCATATAAGATATAAATAAAAGCTAGCTGAGCACTGTTGAGTTTTTATCATTGGTTTCTCAAAAATATCCCAGATTTATATTCATAACATACAATTTAGGTTCTCAAACACATCTTAGATTTATCTCTAGATCAGTTTTGAGACAATGTACAATAGTACTGGTAAAAAAGAAAACATCTGAAAACATGGATGATAAAAACCTTTGTGTATAAAAAGGGACTACTGTTGAGTTTCCTGTCATTTATTCTCGACAACTTTCTGTGGTTTTAGTTTTATTGCGATCTGTAAATATTTCAACTTTTTAATGTTGACTTTGATCTTTCTAAGTCCGTGTGGTGTCATCGTCGATCAAAAGCAAGTTTTATATCACATAGGAAAACTTGTAATTTTGAAATACAGCAGAAAATTGTGATATCCATCTTCTCGTCCTCTGTACTGAAACCCACGTTGAATCTGCTTTTAAAGAGGCTTTCTTGATAATTTATACCGTCAAGTTTAAACACAGAAAGTTCGAAAAACAATGACTAAAGTCAAACAAAAAATATTCGCAGTTGCAAAAAATTTGGCGGTTTAGTATACTGGCTCCACTATAATTCGTCTAAAATGCTTGAATTACTTTTTCTTTTCTGTACATTTTTGTATCAAAAAAGTGTAGCAACATTTTTCTCTACTAGTCATTTAACCGTAGTTAGAAATGAGAGCAATCGCACCCACGAGTAACGGATACACTTTATTATCGGAAAACCTACCACAAGTTTACAAACAATCTCGTACGCTTCGTAAACTTTAACCATTTCAAGTTGAAATTGGAACCAAACTGACGGACGGTTAAAAATATGAAAAGTTTTATATGTTTCTTTAGTGTATTTACCAATGTTTATTGTAAAAGCCTCGTGGGCACTGATTTGATAGATCACACGATGGTGACCCATAGTGATGTATTTCCATACATGGCTGCTATTTTGAAGAAGAACCAGTATATAAGCGCTGGTGCCCTTATTCATGAACAGTGGGTCCTTACGGCAGCCGATTCATTGTTTTTGTAAGTAACTTTATTTATTTTAGTTTTATTGAGATATGACATATTATGTTACATATATAAATTTACGACAAATACAAAAAGTATTTTTATTAATATCATTTATTTTCGTGTCTTTTTTCTTCTAATATCAAGTTAGTTGCTGGGAATTTAACCGGACATAGTTAATTCGTTAAACCAAATTTATTGCAATTGTAATTTCAACGTGTATTTTGGCTATGGATAAACCTACAGCACATGGAGACTATTTCAGAGCTGTCTTTTTCAAATTCTCTCAACTGAGTGGTAGGATTAAGATCCTCTTGTCTAAATACTTTGGAGTTCAAGTAAAAAAAAGAGAGACTTTGTTCGTACATAGAAATAGACTATAACGATGTTTAGAAAAACTCTGCATATAATCGCGTTCCATAGCATCCTTTTTACTATGGGGGAAATCATTTAAGAGGATTCTGGTCCCCTTTTTAGAAGTATATGGCATCATTTGCATCATTATCTATGGACACTGGCGGTCTTTCTAAAGCTAAAGATTAAAAAAATACAAAATAGTACCCTCGAAATCCAAAAGCCGTTTAAGTACAAGTGACTCAAACGCGGCATATCAGTTTCAATGCAAAAGTTAATCAAAAATCTATCGATATACTTCCAAGCTCAGAATTGGGTCTCTGGATCATCACTGCGGGAAAGTTCAATAAACAATTCTAAAGCTGGGGTTTAATTTAAAGTTTCATCATTTGTTTTATCGAATAATAAATATATAAAGTTTATTTCTTCTTCTGTAAGCACTGGTTGTATAAAGAACTAACCACGTTTGCTATTGAAAGTTATTTAAAGCAGTAGATTGGTTGGTAGGTCAGAAAATAATTTTAGGGTTATTGTACTCTAAATTAATTTTGATAGACCATCACTTATTTATACCTACCATCAAGCTCACTGTCCTAGCTATAAGTTCACTAAGTTTAATTAAATGAACATATAATGGCATTTTTTTTAAATACATCAATTCTGCCAAGTCAAGCATTGCAGAACTTCTAAGCTGGATTATCCCCCGAAATCATAGCAAGCCCGTGGCTTAGAAGTGCTTGCATCATAGCGTTAAAGATTAAGCAAGACGTGTACAAAGTCTGCGGACGCTCGCAAAAGCAAAGCTATGCATATGAACTTAAGAAAAAGCAGTGGATTTGTTTGGTAGTCTTTTCTTGGAATAGTTAAGTCTGGACAGTTAAAGTCCCCATCATAGTCACACCTCTTCAGATACAAAATAGCACCATCTTTATTCTTCAAAAGATTTTTCGTGTGGTATTTATTTATTCTTCATCGAGTTACAAATAATGTTAATAACAATATTAAAGGTACAGTGCACAGTGCTTTATCATCTAACAACGATCTCTTTCAGGCAACCTTGGCATTGGTATTTCTGCAATTATGTCAAATGACTATACAGCATTGTTGTCTTCAATTTAAATGCATATACATCGACTCTTTAGGTTCTGGTAACTTTTTCCTAACCCTAGATATTTGCTAATCAGAACGAAAAGAGAATTGCTGTCCTAATAATTTGCTCAGCTATGAAACATGTATTGAACGATCTCTTTGCTGTAGCTCTTTGGTTTGGATCGAGCATCTGATCAAGCAACTGCTTGACTCAATTTACCTAAATCTTATCGTACTTTAATAATCAATGCGAATGTTTAGATGGATGCATGGATGTTTATTTGGCTCAGTGGATCTGGATGAAATATGAATACTATAAGCATTTTGAAAGTGTGCAGCCTGGCATAAATAGGTTAATTTTCATCACGAAAAAAATAATGGTTCTTGTCCGTTGAAATAATGTATCCCAGATTTATTTCAAGAAAGATTTTGATTTTGCACCTTGACAAAAGATTACGCAGTTAGTACGAGTATTTTAAATCGAGCATGTAACTACTTCATCCGGGACTGATTATTGTATCTGCGGTGGCTTGTTAATGGCTTACTCGACATTAAATGTTGAACCTAGTTTTAAGTGAGCTCTGTTAGCTACCGAAATAAAATTAAATCATAACTCATGACGTGAATAAAGCCAGGAGGATATGATTTAGTGACCACTAACGAAGACAACACTGACAAAAACTTGCTGACTTTCGGGCTTCGAAGTAAAGTTGTTTGTTTAGCTGCATTTTTCGGAATAAATTTGAAGCTTTAAAGAAGGACTAGGCATTTATTTCTATAAAGTGAATATTGGGAGAGTTATAAGAATCTATAATTTGAAAGTTTGGATAATATACAAAAACTGTTTATTACTACAAAAATGATAGGAAGTTTGACTTTGTCTATTATTGACTTTGAGAACGCTAAGCAACGCTGGAAGCACTTTCTTAATTTCACAATTTATTTATAATATCATATAAAATATACTTAGGTAACTAATTTTATATCTATCGAACTACAAATAGGTAGTCTATCATAATATTGTCTCAGATTCCCACGATTAATTATGTTTACTGACTAGTAATTGTTTACTTGTACATCAAACGATATCGCAGGTTAAGCGCGCTCGCTGCGGCCGGTATTAGGATGGGTGACCGCCGACCATTAATTTCTCACGACGACTTCCGTGCTTCGGAGGGCACGTTAAGGAGTCGGTCCTGGGTGCTGTATACTTGTATGCAGTAGTCGTTAGGGTTTGTCAGAAGCCATTTCAGCACCCTGAAATATCTGACATCCGCCAATCAGCAATGGGCCAGCTTGGTGGCTTACGGCCTAAACCTCCTCGTAACCCAGCGGAGAGACTCATACCGTGCAGTGGGCTCATTACACGGAGTTGTGATGATGATTGACTTTATATTATTGTCTTTCATGAGCAACATTCTTAACGAAGACACTATTTAAGTGTATTTCTAGCGTATGAAAGACAATAATATATAAACTCGAGTCGAGAGATGTAATTATACGCAACAAATCCGTTTAGAAAGAATTGGTATTAGTTACTATTAAGCATTCCTGCTTGAATTAATATTCGAGATCACTTATCAAATTTAAACAATCGTCATATTAGTCATCATCATCATCATCACAACTCTTTGTAATGAGCCCACTGCAGGGCTATGAGTCTCTCCCCTGGGTAACGAGGAGGTATAGGCCATAATCCACCAAGCTGGCCCAGTGCTGGGTGGTGGATGTCAGAATTTTTCAGGGCACCGAAAATGGCTTCTGACAAACCCTAACGACTACTGTATACAAGTATACAGCACCCGGGACCGACTGCTTTACGTGCCCTCCGGAGCACGGAGTCACGTTAGTCATATTAGTGTCATATTAGTATTGAGAACAAAATTTCAGGACGAATGTAGATTTTATATCTCGTAAAATAAAAGTATTGCAGTAACAGAATTCGCAAAGTTATTCGACGAAAGAAATTAGTTTCTTTCGGATGCTACTTCAGCGTCCGAAATGTATAACTTATTGAACTAAAAAGTTGCAACGCTTAAAATATTCTTACAGAAAAGTGTGCAAAAGTAATATCTAACTTTAACTTTAAATTGCAAAAAAAATAACTTCAACGTGTTCGCTACGTATGTGTGAAAAATGTGATAATAATGTACTGGGTGCAACGTAAGTCTTATACAGAGATTTTAACTCTGTTTTAAAAATAAATATTTATTTAATTAATCTGTTTATTAAAAAAATACAGTCATCCTTACAGGTGCTTAACCTAGTACAATGGAATTGCCACCAAACGATTTCCTAACAAGACACAACATTGTTGTGTCATAGTAAACAGCGTCCATAGGTTTATTAGGATGACGAGACCTAAATAAATACACGCTCAAGGTTACAAATAAATTATATTTTGTACCCCATTATTCGTATAATATTTCAAAAGTTTAGTAAGTAGTCAAGAATTTAACTATTTTAAAATAATTCAGCCAACTAGATTTTCCGTGAGGTTGTGAGTGTTGTGACGCGGAAAGAAACTCTGAGCCCAGCTCAACATTTAATTAGTTTTGGTTTTTATATAGCTGTTTTAATTTTGTACGATCCCCTTTCAGCTAATATTGACTCAACGAGTACCATAAACGAGACCTGTTCTTGTTAATTACAAGCTTGAAAATAGCAATTGTTTACCAGAGATACTGAAGTTTTATAGTGCCGTGATGACTAGAATATAAATTAATTCTAATTAACTGCCAATATTTTGATTTATAATTGCATTAAATTTAGCATTTCGATAGCTACATAAACCGTTTCATTAAATCATAAAATATACTATTCCTACATATGCGCCGGATGAGGGCTGTGCGGGACCAAGTAACGTGGAAAACCCTGGCGGATGCCTTCGTCCAGCAGTAGCTCCCCTCGGCTGACGATGCTTATAAACATCAAAAGAAGAATTTCTGACCTCACAGTAAGCTTTATTAGACTCGTGCTATGAAGACCACGCAGCTAAACTAGCACCTTATTACGCTATAAATTAAGTGATAGTTCCCACAAATTTGTGAACGAGTCAAACATGTTTTTTACAAAAGTTAGGTAACTGCCCTGTGTAACAGTATTATATTGTCTTAAGTTTTCGCGATTTATAATATTAAATAAAACACTTTTTAACCGGATTTATTATACATACATTATATGTATACATTTTAAATTTTAATTTGACGTTTCGGTGTCTTTGCAGACCCCGTGGTCACGAGAGGCAAAGACACCGAAACGGCGCGGCGTCGAGTTAAAAATAAAATATAATGTAAATATACGCGATAAATCCGGTTAAAAAGTGTTTTATGTAACAGTATTGTTTATTCATCGTAGATAGTAAATTGCATACTCTTGATGTTTTGTTTTAAATGTTGCACATAAATTCACATATCGACCGCCATCTAGTCCTTAAGTAAGAATATAGCTTGCGTTATAGCTAATAGACAAAGGATTCTGTCAAGTTCTGACAATTTTTTTTTAATGTGATTACTGATACACCTTCTGACACTTATTTAAATGTTTTAAAACCATTCATATATATGGAATGAAAGGTTATTAAATGTGCAATATAATTTTATTTACATTATTGAAAATGTGGTGGGCATTTGGGCACATGAACTTAATCTCCGCGGCCAGTCATCGATCGCTGCACGCGCCACTGACGTTAAGCACAGACTTTTTCCTCCAAATGTTGCCATATTTTGTATTCCAGTGGGTTTAAATCTGGACTAGAAGAGGGTCAGTCTTCATGCCGTATGAAGTCAATTCCACGGGAGGTCAACCAATCTTGCATGCTTTGTCACTAATGATCCGGTACAGAGTTGGAATGTTGGAATGTACAAAGTCTATGCTTGAACATTGATCGAGAAAGGGATTCCACTATGTTTGTCAGGACAGTATTTTGATAAACAACGGCACTGGTTCTCACACCTTTTTCACAGAAAAACAGCAGTTATGCCTGAATAATATGGGATTCCAAGCCAAATCATGAATGGTGAAGGGTAATGCCCGCGCTGGACTCTCGGAACACGCGTTCTCGCTTCTTCACAGCTGTGGGCATACAGCTTATTATTTTGTTTGTTATAACTTTCTTCAACGGTAAAAACTTTTTATCCGAAAAAAGAATTTCACGGTATTTTTTTCCCACATATCGTGACGACCGGCTGGTGTAGGGGTAACGTACATTGCCTTCTATGGCAGAGGTCCTGGGTTCAAATCCCGGCGGCGGCGGATATTTGTGTGATGAACCCAGATATTAGTTCAAGTCATGGACGTTTATATGTTTATTTAAGTTTATTTTCTAATAAAAAATATGTATTTATTCAAAATGTATGTTTATATATTTCTTAAGTATATCAGTTAACTAGTATAGTACGGCGATCGCGACGCTGGCGTCTAAGTGTTACCCCATCGGCAAAGTGTTCGTCAAAATAAAAATAAACAACATCAGTTTTAAAAACATGGATAAGACATTTTCAACTTAAACAGTACAGAGGTCAAACCGCAGTAACAAAAGAAAGTTCACGGCCTACTTCAAAAGAAAGTTGGCTTTTATTTTACTTTTGAATCAAATTTTCGCAGATCAACTTTACTTTGAATCATAAAAAATGACATTATTACCGCAAAGGTGAACGACCGCGATTACTTTCTGAATATACAGCGTGTATTGGGTGAATATTTCGGTTCATATTATGTTAGGCCCTTTCCTATTAAATATTTTCTTTTGTTGAACTTATTACTTTGACTGTGTGAGAGATAGAGCTGGGTATGGAATTCTAAATTCCAATAAGTAGTACAAAGTAATACACACATTTTTTTTTTTTTTTTTATAAGTGACTAAACCCGCGTTTGACCTCAATCTCACCTGATGGTAAGTGACGATGAGGTCGAAGATGAAAGCACACGGGTTTAGGAAGGAACTGGCTCTTTATACAATATTGCCGGAACACATTACCGCCGGAGCGGTAACATTTGGCGGCAGACTTTATATAAAGGGTGATCGCTAGCCAGGCGGACCCAGAAGGGATCCTACCACCA
Source organism: Stenoptilia bipunctidactyla (assembly GCA_944452665.1). Classification (NCBI taxonomy): domain Eukaryota; kingdom Metazoa; phylum Arthropoda; class Insecta; order Lepidoptera; family Pterophoridae; genus Stenoptilia; species Stenoptilia bipunctidactyla. Next base: position 15,952,225 of record OX101741.1, read on the forward strand.
AGCGAAAAACATATCTTCAGGCACAATTCTTTTCGTAGGTATTTTTAGCAATAAGTTGAATTAGTGTTTGTAAGTAAAAAGTAATTTCTTTTTCTGTCCACCGAGATGCATGCGTGCATAGTAGATATTCCATAAATTTTAAAGTTTTGCTCTCACACACACACATCACATCACCAGAACTCTTTGCAATGAGCCCACTGCAGGGCTATGAGTCTCCCCTGGGTGACGAGGAGGTATAGGCCATAATCCACCAAGCTGGCCCACTGCTGGGTGGTGGATGTCAGAATTTTCAGGGCGCCGTAATGGCTTCTAACAAACCCTAACGACTACTGTATACAAGTATACAGCACCCGGGACCGACTGCTTAACGTGCCCTCCGAAGCACGGAAGTCGCCGTGAGAAATGAACGGTCGGCGGTCACCCATCTAAGTACCGACCGCGCAGAACGTTGCTTTACCTGTGATATCGTTTGATACACACAGTAACCACGGCGACACAACGACTTCCGCCACGACGACTGCTCTATAAAAGGAAAAATACGACTCAAATCGCTTGAAATATTTGTGATATTTATGAACCTAATGCAGTGTCAGTGAGAATCTCGAAATTATGATGCCAAAGATGCTCTGGTCTATGTGATTGTGAATTAACGTGAAGTAGAGAAAAATCAACCTGTAACTGGTTACAATATAGCTGAAAATCCGAGAAGTGACCACAAAAAAGGTGTCAACGTAATTGAGCCCAAATTAAGTTTTTTAGGGAACTTGTGTAATGAATACTAAATAATGATACAAAACTGAAAATATTCAATTTTTTTATTAGATAACGAGCGTTTTCCTGCCACTTCGTACGCCCTAAGCTACCCTTCCTGAGGTAATTTAAGAAGCTTCTTCCATACTACAACCAGACACCCAGTAAAAGACACTTTATACCAAGCTTCACATCCACAATATCTTTCATACAAACTAAAAAGTCCTCTACTTTCCGTTCCCGTGTAAATTTTGGGAATTCCCTTTATAATAATATACAACCAGACACCCATTGAAGAATCTCTATACCAAGTATCACATCCGCGCCCTCAAGAATTCCTTGAGGACCTCTGACAAAGACGGCAATTTATGTTACTGCTACACCAGTCGAGTTCGTCATAATAATACAGTTCCCTACGACCCATTTAAAAAATATTTCTAATACAAAAATACTCGATATATGGTTTTGTAGAGATTGCTACATAAGCTCACTGAAAGAAATTCAATAGACCTACCGTGTGCTTGGCCTTTTTTAAAGATCACTCTTGTTGACGCAAAGATAAGAGTGTATAACAAAATCATGGTCAAAATTTGGTCCAACTGTCCAACCCCAGGTTTGACATGCAATAAGGTAATTTTGAGTGCATTAAAAGACGTATAGGAATGACATAGTTCATTTTTTTCTGTACAATGTACGCAATAAAGAAATGTGAATTTAATTGTCCTTTTTCGCCGCGATTTCATCGATTCTACTGTCAAACTTACTGTCAACAGCCGTTGACTTAAGCAAGAAATTGGTATCATATGCCCGAAATTGATCAACAGAAAAGGTGTTGTCTTTTATCATGACAACGCCGGACCACAAACAATTTAAGGGACTCAACAAAAGTTGAGAGTGTGAATCGGAAGTCTTGTTACATTCACCGTACAACCCTGACCTTATAGTCCCAGATGATCCTCTATTTTGGTGTCTTTAGAATTATTTAGGGAGTTTTTATTCAAGAAGTTATCATCAAGAAAGGACTGCCAATACTTCTTTTCACAGTTTTTTCATGAGAAGTGAGAAGTTTTTCATGAGAATTGTACACTATATCGTTCCTACGATATAGTGTACAATAGCATATTTTTTTATTTACTCTTTACTCCTGAAGAAGGTAATAATTTATATTATCACCTCATATAGGATCAAAAGTTTTGCGAATAAGACCGCGCAAAGCTGCTTGTCACAATAGCAGCACTGCTAGTAACACAATTAAATTATTTACACGCACGTAGCTCCAATTATCATCAGGTAGCGTTCGGATTTTGTTTTTATTTAAATACCCATTTCTGATATTATCTCGTTAATTAAAACTTGTCATATGCTATTCTTAAAAAGTTGTGAAAACGAACTCAATCCCAATGTTTCAACCTAACCAAATATGGTCAACCTCAAAACTCCTCTCAAAAAAAAATGTTAATTATTAAAACGACAACTTTGAGTCCCATCTTATTAACCGCCAAATATATTATGAATTTCACCCACCTTAAGAGCCCGTTCACATATGCGTTTTACTGGTCCGTTTTATCGGATACGTTTTTTTTTCATCGATGGCGCATGAATTTGTGGGAGCGACTTCACATAGGGCACAATTTTCAGTATACAGTAAAAAAACGGTCCGGTTAATTATGACATTCCGTTTTATCATTGAATACTGCACGAACGGAATACGTATCCGTCATGTACCCGTAAAATTTAATCGGATAGAAACTGGGCTGGGTTGACGGGGCCGGTGTGCTGTGCAGCAAGACAAACAAGTTTGAACGCGTCGGTACATTGCGAATTTGCTTGCGAACATCGTATCCAGTAATGACAGATACGTTGAACACTATACGGTGTCTATGTGTGAACAAAGCATATTTTTTTGTCGTATCCGTTAAAACGGGTACCCTATATACGGAGACTATATGTGAACGGGCCCTAAGAGTTTACTAAGTAGCACACTTTTAGAGTGCGTTACCTAATTATTCAAACCTAAGCCTCCTGTTATGAAAGCTTACAGATATCTGAGCTCTATTTAAGTATAGTTTTTTTGACTAATCTATATGGAAAATTAAGAACGGATCTATGCTTGAGTCACGATCAACGGTCAAGATTTCATAATACAGGTCTAGGAATACAAGTTCTGCCATTGTAACGTCATTGATCTGATTTTGAAAGACAACCAAGTTATGTTTCAGATTTTGTTGATGGAAATTACAGTAACAAATAGGCTTATCTGGGTTAAGATCTGAGCTTTGACATTGTTGATTCAAGCAACAGCCATTGGGTTTATATTCAGAATTCCAAATGTGAGATTGGTATCGAAAAAAATCATTTATGAGCAAAAGAAAATTACTGTAAACAAGTATTGTTCAAGGCATCTGTTAAATGAATAACTTCAGAGACAGAATATTACTCAGAAATATGTCAAAAGCAACAAAATATTCTCAATGTAAAGAAATAAAGTCCTTCAAAAAAGAAATACTGAGAAACAAACGTACAATATAATTTCATACTCTTTCCAGTGATCGCAATATTAAGTATTGAAAAAAAGTTTTCATGTTAACATTGATGCCTATTTATTTTTTTCAAATAGGAGTATGAGATCTTAATAAGAATAAGCCGAATAATAGTATATTGAAACTCGCCGTTTCGGTGTCTCTACTTGAACTTAATTTAACATTTTCTATTGACCAAATTCCATAATCATTTTTCATATAGTCACTGACCTCAAAGCAGAAATCTATCTTGAAGAACTCAAGATGAAAATTTAAGACTACTGAGGGTCGGCTTAGTGTAGTCCTACCTGGATAAAAAGCGACTAATTTGTGGTGAGCCGCTCGAACTGTGATGTGTTCCGGGAATAATAAGCCAGGGCCTTCCTAAGCCCGTGTGCTAATATTTTCACTTTCCATCAGGTGATATTATCAAAAGGGGGTCTAGTCACCTATAACTTGCTTGACGAACACTTTGGCGATGAGGTAACACTGTCTGCCTCAGACCCCAGTGGTCACGGGTTCGATTCCCGCACGGAACAAGAAAAAAAATGTTCCGGGTCTGGGCGTGGATCCATCTTGACGGCGCCGTAAAAACGGCAAGGCATACGCCGCAACTTTCCACGGCGGCGTCGTGCACGGCGCACCGCACAGCGCTGCATATAAGCTCTCAAAAATATCTCCATCATGGTTCATTATAGAAAAGTATGGCGTAAATTGGTGCAATTAACCGTGCACGACGCCGTTGAAAGTTGCGGCGGCGCGCCGTGCGCCGGGCACGGACCGTAGAGATGGATCCACGCCCTCTGAGTATTTATTAAAAAATATATATATATATATTTCTGACACTCACTCAATATTATCTCGCCCAAATTAAGTTTCTTAATAGAAATATATAAACAATTAGAATAATCTTAAATAAACATACAAACATCCATGACTTGACGACCAATATCTGTGTTCATCACACAAATTTTAATATCCGCCGCCGCCGGGATTCGAACCCAGGACCTCTGGCATAGAAGGCAATGTATGTGACCACTACACCAGCCGGTCGTCTATCTTTATATGTATTTATCTATCTATATATGTATTTATATTCTAGGTTCCCCCCTAGTTCGCTACATGGTATCCCATATCACAAGCTCTGCTTAGTTTGGGACCATGTAGTTGGTGTTATTGTCTGAGGATTTTAATTATTTATTTATGATAAAAATAATCATTTTTCCAAAAAAATAGGCGTTCAAATGCAAAATAAAATATTTGTACTTTTCAGACACCAGCGAGTTAAAGGAATTCCCACTTGGAATTTTTAGTAGACTTTCAAATAAAATGTGTTTTAACAATAAATTACCTACCAAATTATAATTTATTTTATTTCCATAAATTAAAACTTTTGGGTATGATTAATTTCGAGAGAGATACCGAAACTTGCTGCTTTCATTAATCAAATTATTTGGTATTAATTTATGTATCTCCCCTTTTTCATTATTTTAACTATTGAATAGCGATCACAATAATTTATCATTTCTTAATTTTGCGAACGTTCGTGTAACATCGAGTCCACTGTAAGTAGCGAGTAACATTTAAATTTATCAATTTTACAATTATTTAACTCAAAAACTTTAGAATTTAATGGTAACTACATATCGATGGCAAAAAATATCAATATATTGTATGAGTATTTTAGATTTCTATATACTTACTAGCTGACCCGGCAAACGTTGTTTTGCCATATAAATAAAAAAATAAAAAATAGATGTTGGCCGATTCTCATAGATACCGGATAAGCACAAAAAATTTCATCAAAATCGGTCAAACCGTTTCGGAGGAGTATGGTAATGAAAACTGTGACACGAGAATTTTATATATTAGATATCTTTATTCAGATGTGATATTTATTCCGAGGTAAAGAAAGGTATGTTTATGATTTATCGACTTATATTTTACACCATTAAATACCATTTGCCATGCCTGTAAATTAAGTAGCTTTTCACGTTCAAATTTCGTCTGAAACAAAATGGTACGGGCAGAGTAAGGCATATTTTTTTATTTGTTGTATTATATGTATATATTGCGTTATATACTTATGCAGCGTGACCGGTGAGTCACTTTCCAAATTTGAGGCCGTGATAGTTTGAGATCATACACGAAGAGAAAAAATAAAATAAAAAATAAGCATTCATTATTTACTGTGTAAACTTAACCGATTATTAGAGGTGGTTCGCTGGCGGGCCACTCGCGCTGTTAATTCTCCAAGACACCTACCGAACTATCTGGGTGCCTATGGCCATATTCCTTAACTTTTATTATTTCACTTTGAAATAAGCTTTATTTGAATGAACAACCAAATTTGTGTAACGGGTTCGGAGTCAAACTACCTACACGTTTAATTTCTGCGCAATAACTTGATTTTTACACAACAATGGTTTTGACTGGTCCAGCAATTCTTTATACAGTGTTGCATCGTAATGAATTCCAAAAATAAAAAATAGGTACTGTGGGGGATAGCTCCAGTGGACTGTATAGTCTATGAATCCGATAACGATTTAGTCAAATGATGCGCTATCCACCCACTCTATTAGCTGGAATCGATGCGAGGGGCAAAAGGAAAATGCGAATTCACCACTTAACACGGTCGTGAAAGTCCAGCCGCGCGGCACTATATCACTCGCGAATACGCCACAAGCACACTCTATTTCCCGCGCTCTTCTATTACTGTATTCTGCCTTCAGTCTTCTGTATTCTGTCTTCTATATTGACTTCAGGCTTCTATATGAGTCTTCGGGCTTGAGATTCACTGTACTGTTGCTTGAGGCTTCTTTCGGAGGCTTCTTTCTTCCGGAGATCTTCACTCTTCGGGATCTTTTCGGCGAATCCGGCGCTAGCGGAGTGTGGCGCATCCTTAAGTGATTCGGTGCAGGCGCGCAAGGGTACCGCACAAGAGAGAGTAATGCAAGCGTGCGAGCGGGACACACATATGTCTGTCTCGCTCGAATCTAATTCGAACTTTCTAGATTTTTCTAATAAGATTCTGACTAGATTCGATTATTCTTATTAGATCTTTACTATATTCTAATAGGAAAACTATTTATGAAATCTATTTAGATCTCTCTCTATGTGCGGAAATGACAAGACTTTCAAAACCATTTCTTTATTTCCAAATCAACCCTAATACAAATCGAGCTATTTTAAGCTATAATCACGTAAGTTTCATTTCATTGTTAGCTGTTAGCTATGCGTAAATTCATTATCACAGCGGTTATTAATTAATCAAATTCCAATCAAATTACAAAGAATCAAACGATTAAGCAAACACTTTCTCAAGCTAATAAAAACTGTTATGAACTTCTTACAAACTAACACTTGTATGGGACACTTATTCACTATAAACACTATAAAAACACTATGAAACACTATTTTAAACGTTCTTAGCTCTTTAAGAGTCTTATAAAACACTATAACACTATCTATATACACTGTTTTAAGTTTATATAACTGTCTTTTACGTTTTGTTGTCACTGTCCTGCACATCACTCCCGCCGTGCGTTGTCACCGCTGTTGACGACGCATCTTCCTCGGTGCAGGCTGGTGACCCGGAGATCAGCACGACGAGTTTCTTCACCGGTCTTCGCAGGATCCCTCCTTTGATTTTGACGTCGACTGCCCTGGTGACACCGTCAGGGCCTGGGTAGGTAGCCGCGACGAGCCCCCGCGGCCAGGTATTGCGCGGCAGGTTCCCGTCGGCTACCAGGACGACGTCTCCCGGCTGCACTGCGGGGCCGCGCCCGTGCGGCTCCCGCCGGTTTTGGAGGTCCGGCAGGTACTCCCGGAGCCACCTGGCCCAGAAGTGGTTGGCCAGCTGCTGTGAGGCGCGCCAGCTGCTGCGCCCGATCAGGTCCCGGTCGGTAAGCGGGACCGCGGCCGGCGCGTACAAGGCCGGCCCGCCCAGCACGAAGTGGTTCGGAGTCAGCGCCTCGTCATCCTCATGGTTGACGGACACATGTGTTAGGGGTCGACTGTTGACTGTGAATTCGACCTCCGCCAGCAGGGTTTGTAGGACTTCTTCGGTAGGGTGCCGCTGATGCAGGACTGCGGCTAGGGCTGTTTTCACGCTGCGGACGAGGCGCTCCCATGCTCCACCCATGAACGGCGCTGATGGGGGGATGAAGCGCCAGGATATGAGCTTCTTTGCGGCTTCGTGCTGTGTGGCTTCATCTATCTTCTGTCGGAGTTCCTTGGCTGCACCCTGTAGGTTGGTGCCGTTATCCGACCATATCTCGGCCGGGCAGCCGCGCCGTGCTATTAGTCGCCGCACTGCCATCACCGCCGAGTCCGTTGTTAACGAAGCTGCCATCTCCAAGTGCACTGCGCGCGTGGTAAGACACGTAAATAGAGCTACGTATCTTTTCTGCAAAGTTCTTCCCACGGTGACCTGAAGGGGTCCGAAGTAGTCCACCCCGGTGTAGGTGAAGGCACGCTGATGATGGGCCAGTCTTGAGTACGGATGATTCCCTGTAGGTGGCGCTGGCGGCTGTTGTTTTCGAATTCGACACTGTAGGCACTGTTTTAACACGGTTTTCACTGTCGGTCTTGCTCGTACGATCCAATAGTGCTGTCGGCATTCGTTAAGGGTGGTTTCTACCCCTGCGTGATGAAGTCTTCTATGCACGTAGTCTATGTATAGGCGCGTACTGTTTTTTTTTTTTTTTTTTTTTTTTTCCCGCCACAGAAAGCTTAACTACCGACTTGACGCCCCTAAGGGTGCCACAGAAGGAGAGGAGGTGAATGCTTGATGCACGAAGAGGGGACCTTTGGGGGACTACCCCATCAGCCAATCCCTAACAGTGTAAGTCCCCGTCTATTATAGCTGGTCTCTTCGTGTTTTCGGAAATCTGTTCGGCGGCGCTTATTCTGGTTGCTATTGTTAGGGCGCCGTTGTATATTTCGACCGCTAGGGGGCGCAAGCGGCTATTACTAGCCGGCGCGCCGCCTCGCGATATATCTTTTCTTTCTTGACTGAAGACTGTTTCTTGACTTGCTATTATTATCAACTTTTCTGCTCGACGTAGAGTTTCTGTTTCTAACTGTATGTAATTCACGGTAGAGGCTGTTTCGACTGTAATTTTCTTCTGTGGAGTTTTCTTATTTTGAATTACGCGCCAAGTCGGGTCCTTTTCTATTTTCTTGGTTCGTTTGTAATTGACCTTGTCCTGTTTTCTTCGGCATAGTTCGATAAACTGTAGGATTCTTGCGGCGGTTCGAACTAGGCGTTCCCATCTTGAAAATCTGTTAGGGTCGGGAAGGGCTTCCTTTAGGGACGGTGTAGGTACGGCGCGCGACTTTTCATATACTGTGTTTACTTTTTCTTCGCCGGTGACTATTTCTGTTTTGGTAGGGATGTCGCACGTCGGCCACGTCGAACTGTCTTCTCGGAGGAACTCTGGGCCCTGGAACCATCGATGTGAGGCCTTGAAGTTCCCCGGCACGTTCCTGGTCGCGTCGTCAGCTACGTTCAGCTTGGTTGGTACCCAGCGCCACTCGTTAACTGTGCTGTTGTCCTCGATGGCGGCGATACGATGGGCTACGTAGGGCTTGAAGCTGCGGGCGCCTGTCTTCAGCCAGGCGAGTACTGTCTTGCTGTCTGTCCAGAATACTCGCGCGTCGGGCTTGAAGTCATGTTCTTCGATGACGGCGGCAGCCATCCTGCTCCCCATCACCGCGGCTTGCAGTTCCAGGCGTGGGATGGATGTGAGTTTCAGTGGCGCCACCCGCGCCTTTGCTGTTATGAGTGCTGTAGTGACTTCTCCGCCGGCGCTCGTACTCCTCCAGTAGAGTACTGCGGCGTAGGCGGCTTCGCTGGCGTCGACGAAGACGTGAAGTTCCCTCTTCACCGCTTCACTGTAGCCTGCGAGCTGCCGCGGCACTGTCACGCCGCGCAGAGCCCGCAGTTGAACCAGCCAGTCTTCCCATTGCTGTCCTAGGTCTTCATCTATGTTTTCATCCCAGTTGGTGCCTCGGCGCCACGTTTCTTGTAATATCTGTTTGGCCCGCGCGGTTACTGGCGATGCGAAGCCTAGTGGGTCGAACATTGACATGATAACTTTCAGCATCTCTCTCTTCGTAGGTTTTCTTTTCGTAACTATGTCTTCAGGTAACCTAGCTAGGTCTAGATTGAAAGCTAGGTCGTCTTGATGCGGCTTCCATACTAGGCCAAGTACGCGTTCTGTTTGCCCGCCGTCCTTGAAGTCTAGTGGCTTGTTCGACGTCGCAGGGTCCCCGAGCGCTTCTAGGACTCGTTTAGAGTTCGACGTCCATTGTCGCAGTTCGTAGTGGGCTTCTCTGTGTATGTTGCGGACGTCCGTAGCGACTTCTATGGCTTCCTGTTCGGTCTTGAAGCTCTGTAAATAATCGTCCACGTAATGGTTTCGAACTATGGCTTCGACGGCGGGTTTGTTCGTGTCTTGATACCGCTGAGCGTTCATGTTCTTCACGTAGATCGCCGTGGCTGGAGATGAGGTCGCGCCGAAGATCAGTGAGGTCATTCTGTACTCTTCTGGAGGCTGATCATCTCGCCGGTCCCCCCGCCACAGGTATCGTAGCGCGTCGCGGTCTTCCGATCTGATTTTCACCTGCATGAACATCTCAGCGATGTCAGATGTGACGGCGATGGCGTGCTGTCTGAAGCGCATCAAGACCCCCGGCAGTGACTGAAGAAGGTCTGGACCTGTAAAAAGGCAATCATTGAGAGAGATGCCCTTAGTTTTCGCTGCGGCGTCATGTACCACGCGCACCTTCCCCGGTTTAAATATATTAATGACCGGGAAGTGCGGCAGGTACCAGGTTCGATTCTCGGTTATTCCTGTCGGCGCGCGTTCTGCGTACCCCTTATCTATAAGCGCGTTCATCTGTTCTATATACTTCATCTTGAGTTGGGGGTCGCGGTCTATTTTCTTCTCTGTATTACGCAGGCGACTGTATGCATTTTCGTAATTATTCGGCATTACTATATTTTCTGTCTTCCACAGCAGCCCGGCTTCGTATCTTCCATCTTCGCGACGTGTAGTTTTTTCTTTCAGTAGATCAAGTGCGCGCTGTTCTGGGTCGTTCCTGGGTGTCCTCGGTGTGATGAGAAGGCTTTCTATGGCGAAATGTTGCTTCAACTGTTCATCCATGGCCGCATCCACTTCTACTATGTGATTTACGTAGTGAACACGCTGTCCGATGATTCGAGTTCGAGTCCCGTGCAGTACCCAGCCCAATGGAGTGAGAGAGGCGACCGGTTGATCGCGCCGTCCCTTTCTCATTGTAGATGCGACGAGTAGATGCCAGTTATCTTGTCCGATGAGTAACTTCGGCTCGGCGTCTTCATATTGCAGGCACGTGGCTATGTCCTTAATATGTTCACAGTCGGCGAGATCTTCTCGAGTGACGCGCTGCGCGGATAACTTCAAACTATTGAATGTTCGTGCTTGAATCTTGTGGCGCCCTCCCGCGGATTGTAGCGTAACGGCGACTTTGCGTGACTGCTCGGACTCGAATTCGGTGCTGGCGATGGCTTCGATGTGTAGTGGGTCCACGGGTCCCTTGGCGCCTACCCGCTGTGCTAACTCGGCGTCTATTAGCGTGACTGTCGAGCCGTCGTCGAGTAGCGCGTGAGTCTTGATGCTGCCTTGCGGGCCCGTGACTTCTATGGGGACGATCTTGAGATAAGCTTGAGTGTTCACTGACGTCCACGTAGATGCGACGACCTCTGTCCTTTGTTCTGTTTCTTCGGGCTGTTCGACGATCACACGCCTCTTGTAGTGAAGGAGAGGATGATGCAGTCTCGTGCACCCTTCTGTAGCGCAGGCCTTCCCCTTGCACGTGTGATTCCTCGCCCGATGACGTAGACATCTGAAACATAAAGATTTATTCTTCGCAAGGTCCCATCTTCTATTTTCGTCCGCTTCTAGGAAACGCTTGCAGTTGCTTGTGTAGTGGCCCTTCTTCTCACATATGGGACACCCAGGTTCTGTGACTGTGCATGTTCTCTGCGGGACTCTTCTGTTTTGATCTTGACCAAATCTCCTGTTCGCCGCCAGGTGGTCTTCCGCGACGCGCTCCGGTTGCGCGTAGGGTCCGCAGCGATCCGCTTCTCTCTGTAAAAAGTTAGCAAGCTTTAGTAAGTCTGCTTCGTCTTGAGGGTTCTCGGCAGCGTAGTCAAACCAGCGATATCGCATAGCCGGCGTTAGCTTCTCTGTTGTGATCTTCGTGACTTCCGGGTTGTACAGGTAGTGAATCTTCCCCAGGGCGCGCAGCGTTGTCACGATGTTGCAGACCCGCGTCGCGAATACGCACAGGTCTCTGGGCGCGTCCGTAGGCTTCTGTAGTCCCCGTAGTCGCTCTAACTCGGCGAGGGCGATAGCGTCGGGCCGTCCGAAGCGTGACTCGAGGGCTCGCAGGATTTCTTCGGGCTTCGCGTTGTAGAGGAGAAGCCCTTCGACGACCTCCCGAGCTCTTGAACGCAGGCTTCGTCGTAGACGCGCTGTGTTTTCTATGTCGCTGTAATATCCCGCTGTTTCTTGATACGCTGCCTTAAACATGAGCCATTCTTGGTATGACCCGCTGTACGGAGGGAGTTCTGCTTGGAGTCTAGGCGGCGGCGGCTGCGGACCCGTCCTGGCGGCGAGTGCGATGGCTGAGGCCAACTCGCTGAGGTCGATCTTCTGTTGCGGCACGGCGACTGTGTCCCCTCCCGCCGGTACTGGATCCGGGGGGGGGATGAAGCTCGCCGGTGCCGGGAGCGCCGCAGGACGCGTCGGTTCTTCAGTCTGTTGCGGTTGCTGTGGAGGCTCTTCAATTTCGCCCTGGCCCTGGATTGCCAGTGGCGAGTCTGTCGGATTATTTTCCAGCCATACGGACACTCTCTTCGTGGTGTCTTCAATGGAGGGTGCTTCAGATTCCTCTTCCAAGTCTGTTTCGTCGTCTTCGAGAGCGGCGACTTCGGCGGCGGCGAGTTCGACTTGTAACCGTAATAACTTCAACTTCGCCTTCGTTATTTTCGAGAATTTCTTCGATTTCGAGACTTGGGATCTCTGTGGAGCTCGCTGTGGCTGCGTAGCTTCGATTTGACGGGTGGTCTTCGTAGTTTCTGTAGCTGTGGCACCCGTCGTCGCTGTGGTTTCTGTCGGCGTCGTCGTTTCTGTAGCTTCTGTCGGCGACGTCGTATTCTTGCTCTTCACGGCTTGAGCTTGAGACTGTTCTTGAGCGGGCCCTGTCGAGGCGGCCCGCTCCCCGCGGCCTGACTGCGACCGTGTAAGAGGCATCGCTGTCTCCCAATTGCCCTCTCAAAGATCCGGCTCGAAGGACCAAAATGTGGGGGATAGCTCCAGTGGACTGTATAGTCTATGAATCCGATAACGATTTAGTCAAATGATGCGCTATCCACCCACTCTATTAGCTGGAATCGATGCGAGGGGCAAAAGGAAAATGCGAATTCACCACTTAACACGGTCGTGAAAGTCCAGCCGCGCGGCACTATATCACTCGCGAATACGCCACAAGCACACTCTATTTCCCGCGCTCTTCTATTACTGTATTCTGCCTTCAGTCTTCTGTATTCTGTCTTCTATATTGACTTCAGGCTTCTATATGAGTCTTCGGGCTTGAGATTCACTGTACTGTTGCTTGAGGCTTCTTTCGGAGGCTTCTTTCTTCCGGAGATCTTCACTCTTCGGGATCTTTTCGGCGAATCCGGCGCTAGCGGAGTGTGGCGCATCCTTAAGTGATTCGGTGCAGGCGCGCAAGGGTACCGCACAAGAGAGAGTAATGCAAGCGTGCGAGCGGGACACACATATGTCTGTCTAGCTCGAATCTAATTCGAACTTTCTAGATTTTTCTAATAAGATTCTGACTAGATTCGATTATTCTTATTAGATCTTTACTATATTCTAATAGGAAAACTATTTATGAAATCTATTTAGATCTCTCTCTATGTGCGGAAATGACAAGACTTTCAAAACCATTTCTTTATTTCCAAATCAACCCTAATACAAATCGAGCTATTTTAAGCTATAATCACGTAAGTTTCATTTCATTGTTAGCTGTTAGCTATGCGTAAATTCATTATCACAGCGGTTATTAATTAATCAAATTCCAATCAAATTACAAAGAATCAAACGATTAAGCAAACACTTTCTCAAGCTAATAAAAACTGTTATGAACTTCTTACAAACTAACACTTGTATGGGACACTTATTCACTATAAACACTATAAAAACACTATGAAACACTATTTTAAACGTTCTTAGCTCTTTAAGAGTCTTATAAAACACTATAACACTATCTATATACACTGTTTTAAGTTTATATAACTGTCTTTTACGTTTTGTTGTCACTGTCCTGCACAGGTACTAAGTACCTACTACTTTTTTTCCAAGCTCGAGTTTGACCTCAATCTTCCCTGATGGTAAGTGTAAATGAGGTCGAAGATGATGGCAAACGGGTTTATGATAGAACCGGCTCTTGATGAAATATTTCGGGACGCATCACCGCTGCAGTGATGATACCTGCGCTAAATTTTAGGATCGTGAAAATTATTCACAAATCAAAAAAGAAATTACATTTAAAGTTGAATCAGTAATAGGTGTACAAACGAAAAAACAAAACGACGGTATTGCCATAAATCTCCACAGTTATCCAAAATGGCCGGAAGTACTTACTATATGTACGTACTCAATCTATCAATAAAATGTGTTCCAAACTTATTTGTATTATTATTTGTTCTTTGAATGTATAAAATATGACAAAAACTTAAAAAAATATCAAAATATCTTCGAAGCATACGAGTTTTAAAACAAAAAGTTAGAAAACGGTTAATGAGAGATGCTCTTGAATGGTCAACATACTTAAAATATCATTTCACCACTACTAATATCTATCAAAAATACACAATATTTTATGAATTCAGTTTGCTTTTCTAGTTTGATTTTTATTGAAATCATATTTTACGTCCAGGCAGAAATCAAAAATATAGGAATATCATAAAAATATGACTTCAGTATGGCGAGGTCAGTCACCTGTGGCCATTGTCGATTTAAGTAGTTTTTCTCAATTTATACGAAAAATAACTAACAATTTAATTAACAGTTATTTAAGTGTTTTCATAATGGTATTCCACAACTATTTTCTTTGGCACAGGTGCTGGCCAGACGTCCATACTAAAATGAAACGTGTTATTTCAATCAGGCGAGACAGTCAGGCTCACCCGGATTAGTCGCTTTTTACGGCACGCTTATCCAGGAGTGGTAGGGTTATTCTAGGGATAAATTAAAGGTAATAGCTAAATTGTCGTCAAAATCAATGAATGCTTGGTTTCAATATTTTACATGAGTAAAAGCACGACAAACAAATAGTAGATAGGTATAAGAATTTATGAATTTATGGTAAGGAAGATTATGACGACCGGCTGGTGTAGCGGTAACGTACGTTGCCTTCTATGCCAGAGGTCCTGGGTTCGAATCCCGGCGGTGGCGGATATTTGTGTGATGAACACAGATATTAGTCGTCAAGTCATGGATGTTTATTTAAGTTTATTCTAATAAAAAATATGTATTTATTCAATATGTATGAGTATATATTTCTAAAGTATATCAGTTATCTAGTATCCATAACACAAGTTCTTTAAGAAACTTAATTTGGGCTAGATAATGTTGTGTGAGTGTCAGAAATATTTATATTTATTTATATTATATTTATATTATATTAGGAATAGTAAGAAGTAATTTCCATGACAAGAAGAATATTGATACGCTTTATAGGTGCTCCTGATAGCTAATTCTACTGTTCGTAGACTAAACTATCATACATACATAACTTTACGCCTGTGTCCCTTATGGGGTAGGCAGAATACCAGAGGCTATAAAACCATATGATGTCACGTTTGTTAAATTTGGAGGTAGTATAATGATGGGACAAGAATATTGTAGTGACAGGGGGTCAGCGTATCACTCACAAAAACGCCAGTAAAACCACTATTCCTTAAAAAGTATGGGCACCATCTGTGTAAAACCTACCTTAGGTATATACAGGGTTAATTTTAATTAACGCATCACCTCTGTTAGGCAGCCTCTCCACATCAATCCCAAAATTTGTTCTACGACTTTTTACAAATCTTGATTAATAACACAAAAAAATTAAAACAAAAAATGTTTGCTTCTTGAATTTTTTTCACATTTTGTTAGAAGTACTTACCTATTATTATTATGAATCGATATTTTGGCGTGGCAAACTTTAGCTCAGAGTAAATAGAGATACATAAGCCTCTACACAGAGGCTATAAATATTTTATGTATGGGAAAACTAAAATTTTAAAAAGTTTTAGAACAAATGTTGTTGGGATTGATGTGGAGAGGCTGCCTGTAAGAGGTAATGAGCTAATGAAAATTAACCCTGTATACCTAACCTTATACATACCCGCATTCATTTTATTCTGTGTACCTTTCGTAGATATTCCTGTTCGATATTTACTTCGTATAGGTTACTTTTTCTATTTTATTTTTTGTAGGTTTTTTCACAAAACTTAGGTGAAACTGTGGATCACAGCTTTGTTGTAAGAGTTTTTGAAGGAACTCTGTC
The DNA here is from genome assembly GCA_944452665.1 of Stenoptilia bipunctidactyla. Classification (NCBI taxonomy): domain Eukaryota; kingdom Metazoa; phylum Arthropoda; class Insecta; order Lepidoptera; family Pterophoridae; genus Stenoptilia; species Stenoptilia bipunctidactyla. The sequence continues at coordinate 15,968,109 of OX101741.1, forward strand.
TGTCTATTTATCTTTAAATTAATTATAAATTTAGAATAGTATAATTTTGAACTTCAAGGAGGATGCTATAATATTATTTAGCCAACTCCGATAACCGATATTCACGCGGACGAAGTCGCGGGCAACAACTAAATTTTATCATAAAATTACGTTTTCCTACTCACTTTCAATCTCATGCTGGCTATGCAGGGTGACTGGTGACAAATTGTAGATACTGAAGGAGAGCATTCTGTACTCGATTTTACTCATAATTATGTAATAAATCAAGTTTTGTTACTATTAATTTTACTTACGCTTAAGTCAATCGCGTCACGTGACCTGGCACGCAGATCGCTGCCAAAGCGAACGTAACGTGAGCGTAACCATGCGTTGCGTAATCAATTCTTTAACTTTCGGGTAAGTTTACTCAGTAAATAATTCATATTTATTTTTTATTATATTTTTTCTCTTCATGTATGATCTCAAACTATCACGTCCTTGAATTTCAAAGTAACCCACCAGTCACCCTGTATTATGAGCTAAAGTAAATTAAATTATTTCTCCAGTACGATTTTCCCTATAATTAGTATGTTCCAGGAAAATCATATTTGAATTTCAGTAATATTAATATTCATATTTTGATTAAGTAGCCTATATACGAGGGTGGATTAAAAAGTTCGCGGCCTAGTCAAGAAAACAGAATAAAGTACATACAAAAATATTTTTATTTTTCGACGTAATCTCCATTTAGCTCTATGCACTTCTTCCATCTGGTTTCCAGAGCTTCCATACCTGTTTTAAAAAAAGATTCCTCAAGGTCTTCAAAATACAGGTTAACAGCGGCTTCGACCTCTTCATTCGTTAAAAATTTCTGCCCACCGAGGTGTTTTTTCAGGTTTGGAAACAGTTGAAAGTCCGAAGGTGCCAAATCAGGGGAATAAGCTGGATGTGGCAACAATTCGAAACTACAATCACGAATTTGAGCCATAGACTCGACAGACGTGTGGACTCGGGCGTTGTCCTGGTGAAATAACACTTTCTTTCTCAGTAATCCTGGGCGTTTCTTTTTAATTTCTTCACGTAAACGGCGCAGAAGGGTGCTATAGTACGCAGAGTTTATTGTTTCGCCTTTTGGAAGGTAGTCCACCATAATGACACCCTTAGCATCCCAAAAAACCGATGCCATCACCTTGCCAGCCGACAGAATTGCCTTTGCTTTTTTCGGAGTTGGTTCACCTGATTTTTTCCATTGTTTGGATTGTTGTTTTGATTCTGGGGTATAGTGGTGAACCCAGGTTTCATCCATTGTCACAAATCTGTCAAGAAAACCTTGTGGATCAGCCTCGAACATCTCCAAACAGTCGCGAGAAATCGTGAGTCGAATTCGCTTTTGCTCTACTGAAAGCAATCTGGGGACCCACCTAGCCGAAACCTTAGAAAAGCCGAGTTCATGGACAATGATGTTTTGCGTTCGTTCATATGAGATGCCTATAGTGTCTGCAATTTCTCTGATAGTCAGTCTACGGTCTTTCAATATGATATCACACACTTTATTGATGTTTTCTTCGGTCGTAGACGTCATTGGCCTGCTGGAGCGAGGGTCATCTTCGATGTTCTCTCGTCCACGTTTAAATTCTGCAACCCATTTTTTCACAGTGGTATAAGACGGGGCAGATTCCCCTAATGTTGTTTGCATGTCATCATGGATCTCCTTTGGTGTTAATCTTTTTTTAAACAAATATTTAATCACAGCACGTTGTTCAAATTTCTCCATTAGTGAAAATTTGTTCTACACACGTATTTATATTGTTCGTAAAATTTCATTTAAACAAGATATCAAATTGAAAATTCGCGGGCTGACAATTGAATAATGACAGTTCAAAATGACGGCAGAAAAAATAACAAAAGTTTTTTTTTTAATGGCCAGGCCGCGAACTTTTCTTCCAATGTAGTACTTAGGTAAACCCGTGTAGTTTGTCATCTTCGGCCGTAATCTTCACTTACCATCAAATGAGGTTGAGGCAACACCCTGAAACGCTCCTATAAGTACCACCAAGCGAGGAACACTTGGATGTGTTGCTTTCTAGTGTTCCCCGCTTGATGCAGAAGGGCTATTGTAATCCAATCCGAAGTAAATAAAACTACTAATAATAAACACTTTATTTTTTTGCCCTGCGCAGCCTCTTTCTACCGATTGGCTATCGCTCCAATCATAATCAGTGGCATACACCAAGGCGGATCATTAAAGGGGATGTTTAGTGGGTATACTCAGGCGTTCTGAGGAGTCTCGTGGCCACTCTTGCGGTCCCACACTGCCTGGGTACTCTATACCTGTTAGCCACTAGGGCTAGTAGCAGCGCTTTAGAATTTCCTTTCGTCCGTAACAGGAGCTTGCTTTAGTGGGTGCCAAAGACTTTCCATGGAGGAAAAACTAAAAAAAGAAACCTTGTAACGGAATTCTAAATTTATCATGTAAACAACTTTAACATTAAGTACCTAAGGTGAAGTGCATGTTGTTTACCGATGGATCTTAGGGCGGGTTGTATCAAACGGTTTGTTATCGTATCATACGTACGTAACTTTTTGACGATTACATCAGATGTTTAACGTACGTCAAATACAAAGCGTTGTTTCATCACAAAAAAAAACTGTTCGTCAATGTCTTTTCTCTTCCTTTCCACAATTGAATCATCATCGCTATCATTTAAAATATATGAAAATAAAACAGAATCCATAATGCTAAAAGCTTTCAACCAAAGATGTCCTGCCTGTCAACTCAGTTTTCACTAGAAAGTTACGTTAACCAGTGGGTGGATGGACGGTCAACGTAATCGTTAATTTTTGACGTCTGTTATAGGTGAAACAACCCGTTTTCTAGCTTGACAGTGGTTAACGCCATTTTTAACGTTGACAGACACGTAAAGTAGTTGTGATACAACCCGCCCTTAGTGACATTGTATTTTGGCAGAATACTGACAAAATGTCACCTGTTAAAATAATGTGCCTAAAAGGACCATTATGTTAATATGTGGTAATTACAGAAACGGGACCTCTGGAAGTTACATATTATCTACTTTCATATCTATCATACAATCTGTATTGAAAATTTGTTAGAATTACTAGTTAAAAAAATACATGATTGTTGATTTTTTTTTAATAAAAACGTAATTTCTAAAAAATAAAACTCATTTTCACTACATACTTCCTAAAAAGAGCATATACTTAAACTATTTTGACAGTGATGAAAAAGTAGATTTTTTTGCTTACCTACTCTAATATGAAAATAATTACTACCGGCGCGGCGTAGCTTGCATTTTAATTATCAACTTGTATGATTTTAATTTTATTTGAGAATTACGTAAACGTAAACGATCAGACAAATATTTTGTCAAATAACTCTAAAGTTGTAAATGTAAATACTTACTTAACACTCAAAATAAGATTTTCGTATTTCAATACACTGTTTAAAACCGAAAGGATATAGAAACCCAAAATATTAATTCGTAATTATAATGGGTACAGTTCGTCCAAATATTCAACAAATTCGGGTTTGCCAAAGCTTTCTGAATGTTAATGATCAAATACTTATTGTTGGGAATTTTGTCAATGGTAATTTTCAACCCTTGTAACTTTAGTACCCTCGAGAATTTACCCAACGAATAACAAAGATTTAAAAATCTGTATTCTATTAAAAAATGGTATGTTTTGTCCGCATTTTATAAAAATGGTATGTCTGTGTTGTTTGGGGTAATCTTTTCAACTACTAAACTGATCTTTATCTTCTTTGCTTAAGAGCCGTTTTTGGGGTTCACAATAGACTATGTTTTATAGATCCGAGTTACAGCTTTTTCGTAATAATAGTTAATCGAATTCAAAAAACTCGGTGGGATTCAAAGAAGTCGGTGAAATAAATCGATTTTTAAGACTACTTTCTCGTTGCTTGCCCCTGGTACCAGATTATACAAGCTTCTATAAAGGATAGTATAATGCCACAGTACAGATATCTACAGTAATTCAACTCGGCGGCATCTTTGAAATAAATGCCTACAGCGCCGCGGTCCGTTCACATGTGATGGGGCTGCCCGCCTTCAGCGTTTAAATTACATTTGCCTACTTTATGTTAACTTCTATTTAGTTTTGTGACTACGAATATACTTTTTTATATAAACAAATACAATACTTTGTAAATTAAATAGGAAGTGTTCAACAAAAATACGTTTTGTGTCAAAAAACAATGTTTACTTACGTTTAATAACAAATCGGTCTTATAAATTGCGACCGAAAAATACTTGCACCTCGACTGAGACATATGAAAAGATGTATTATTGAATTTTTAAGTATAAACAATCCGCATATCATCGTAAAGCTTAATCAAGAATTGTTTCGGTATGCAGACACTCGCGACTGGCCGCGAGCCGAGCGCATGCCGAGATCGAGCCACGTAGATATAGCTCGCGTTTCGTCAGTTTGTATGAAGTTGAATTACTGGTTAATCTCTGTACTGTGATAATACTCAAACGATAGAATAATTATACAGGGTTGTTTTGTAGGCACCTACCAAATTTAAATATTACGTACTTTGATATAATACGAATAATCTGCATTTTTACTTTAGTATCGCTCAGTAGAAAAAAGTAAAAATATGGCACCTCAATTTGTTTCACGATTAGTCGTCGTTGATGAAGGCACTATGATTACGTTTAATAATATTACGAGGACGTAGTACAGTAGAATCTTGATAACTCGAATGTCAAGGGAAACTAAAAAAAATCGAAATAGCAAGTTTTCGACTTAACAAGAATTTCGACATAAAAAGGCACAATTTCATAGAACATTTATTACGACAAATTACATTAGGTAACATAAAATGAGAGAGAGAAACATAACATCAGCTGTGTTTCTTAGAAATTCGAAAGTTTATTGAATGTATTCATTCCTTGCACGTGTGCAAAACAAAAACAATAGATAAGAGGCCCCGAGCCCCGAACATTCCTTTTTGATTTTATTGCCACGAGTTTTGAGCTCCGGGAATCCCGAGTAAGAAATCATCATATTTTATGAACTTCGACTTACTGAGGTAGGTATTATTATTATTTATTGTACTACAAGACGTTTTGTCGCGCGACAAAACATGTTAACGATATTAGATTGCAAGGTCACACTTTGAGTTCAGTAGTTATGCATACCTACAGGCAATAAAAAAAGTTACCTACATAAGTTACGTACAATCTTTTCCTTCATACTTTTACGGGCTTAGGACCGGCAAATTGCAAAAGGTTTTAGCGATTTAATGAGAAAAATTTAACATAATACTTTTAAGTGAATGCAAAAAAGATACAAAGAACAAGCATTTTGCAATTCGGCGTATTAAAAAAGATTGAATCAACTTATGTACATTAATTAAAGCTCTAATCAACATTATTTACAGAATTATTACGATTGAATTTCAAATTCAATACTTAAGTAAGTGTTCAAAATGATTACCATGTTTCTCCAGGCAGAGTCTAGCACGTTTTAATACAGTTTCTTTAATTTTGTTAAGCACTGCAGTGTCACTATTCACTTTTTCAAATGCACTCACTATTTGGGTTTTTAACTCAGAGAGGCTTTGAGCTTCGTTCTGATAAACAAGTCAAGGGTTTTGCGGGCTCTCGCGAACGCAACTGCGATACGCAGACTGCGCGTGCACTTCCGTCGAGGATGCGCGAGCGACTGAAGGTCTTGGCAACAGTCAAGTGTTTCCGGATTTGCGACGGCGCCGCCGGCCGGTTTCGTTCACGTCCGGTCATGTCGGTACCATACCTACTCGATGTAATGGCACTTATTTTCAAGAAGATACGATTGTTTTTTGAGAATTTGGACGTCTGTGATGTAATTCATTCGGCCAAACACATTGCACCTCTGCGCGTAGTCTTTATCTATACATATAATAAAATGGTAGGAAAGTCAAAACTGTACATTGAATATTTTTTTAAAAGAATACTTGGGGTATGATCTACAATCGAAACAGAAACAAAAAATATAGTTTTTAGAATTTTTGTCTGTTTGTCTGTTTGTCTGTTTGTCTTTCCGGGATAAACTCAAAAAGTACTGCATGGATTTACTTCAAATTTGGCATGAAGATAGTTAAGAAGTCGGGTCAACATATAGGCTACATATTATCACGCTAGCAGTGTTATAATCGTAGGTGCGTTTGGTGCTGCATAGCGTTCACGCAGACGACGTCGCGGGCAGCAGCTAGTAGTAAAATAGTATGACCACGTTGTGCTTAACATTATAGTGAATAATATGAATTTCGGTGAAAAAAAATTACTACTTATTTTTGGCAGAAATGGTTTCTATTAATGATACTTATTACGTAAAAAAAATTTGGTAGTTGTTGTCAAATGAACCCTGTATGTATCTCATTAATTATATGTATGTAGAATATATATCTCAGCCCACTTGTTAGTATTTCTTATTATCATCAATTCTTATTTGTAGAATGTAAAAGAAGAAATGTCAAAGCAGAAATATAAAGTACCTACCTAGTATATTAAGTAATATGCACATTTTTATGAATTAAATAAGTTCACTTAAGGAAGAGCGGTGCCTCCTTACACAGGCTTTTGCAAGCCTAAAAGGAGTCAGTAGCAAAATAAAAAATATATTTTGTAAGATTGAATTAAACGATTTTATTATTATTATATTATATTATTTACGCAAAAAATTTAGACTCGAAGCTTAAAATATCCCTCCGGACCTTAGATAAGCGTGTCGTAATAGACGATTAGTCCTAGTGAACCCTGACCTGGTGATCAGCGCGTCAGGGTCTGAATGACTAGCAACTACCCCTAAACATAAAATCTGCCGCCAAATATCACGGCTTTGGCGGTGGAGTACCTAATAGTCACTTTCCATCATTATAGTAACTCCAGATTCGTCAAACGTTACATCAGATAGTTTTATAACGTCTGGTGTTCTGCCTACCCCATAAGGGATACCCTATAAGGAATACCCCGTAAGGCGTAAAGTTATGTATTTATGTATATTTTTTAATAATCTGTATACAGAGCGGAACATAATACGTACATACATATCCTCCCGCCTATCTCAAGGGAACGCCAATTGCTACGATCCAGACAAACCTCTTTGGCTTGTTCAAATGTTAGACTCACCACTACCGACCCTGGATAAGCATGCCTTAATAGATGACTAACTCTAGTGGACCATGACCTGGTGAATGGTGATCAGCGCGTCAGGGTCCGAATGACTAGCAACTACCCTTAAACATTAAATCTGACGCCAAATATCACCGCTCTGGTGGTGATGTATTCCGCCAATATAAGCATTTCCGACCTTAACCCCCGCGCAGTCATCTTGACCTCATCTTCACTTACCAGACAAGATTGGGATCAAACGCGGACGTATTTTTCCACAATTTTTACAAATTAAAGTAAAGTAAAGCAAGTAAGTAAATTAAATTATTGTTACCATCACAAAAAGCATTAAGTGCTGTTTTCGGGCTGCGTTGATGCACTGAGTCTTATAGCAAGTTTACAGCAAAGGTGCTAAAGATAGATCTGTATAAAAAGGAGCAACTATTTTCAAGTTTTTCGAAGGTATCTATAAGATACCTATTGACTCGACAGTTCATAGAAATTGAATCAAAACGATCTCCTTAAATAGATGCAATTAGTTCATTGTACATTTTGTTGACCAATAAGATGGTTGCAAAAAGAGATCAAAGAATAAAAGAGAGCGAACTCGCCGAAATTTATTCCATACATCATCTCCTAATTGTGTCTTTAGGTACCATTGTGTCTACATAATTTGTGAAATAAATTAATTGATAATAGCTACTAAATATTGGTTTGCAAAACAAATATGGCCACGTAGCGCTAGCATGTTTCTTTCAGTCAGTCAATCATAAAAAGATGCGAGCTTTACGTCGTGATTTACTGTCATCATTATCATAACTCTTAAGTGCTCATTACGCACTTTGCAGTCTCTCCCCTGGGTGCCACGGAGGTTTCGTCCATAAAACACAAAGGGCGCTGGTTAGTGGATGTTAGAATTTTCAGCAGGCTGAAATGGCTTCTAACAAACCCTAACGACTATTGTATACATACAGCAACTACAACTGACTGCTTAACGTGCCCTCCGAAGCACAGATGTCGTGCGGTCACCCAACCTTGTACCGACCCGGCCGAACGGCCCAGCATTGCTATATGCAGCCTGCAATATTGATTTAAATTTACAGGAGCTCTGGGTATTTCTACAAAGACAACATTTTTGATGTCATTGGATATATTTCTGTAACTAACCAGCATAAATGAGTGTATATTTTTTGTACAGTTTAACTTTATCCCTTACTAGCGCAAATTATATTTATACAATAATTGCAGCCTAAGTATAAAATAAAAAATCAATAAGTTGGTACTCCTGATTTATATAGCGCGACCGTTTATAATTTTCTGGAACGTAATGGTCTGTGTATCTATTTTTATTCGATGAATGAATATAAATTATAATTTACACGAAAGGTAATAAATTGATCTGTTACAAAATATAATTTGGGTGATTACAACATTGGTGTTTTTAAAAATAAGTAAATAAGAAGTGTCTTTCGTATAATACTGATCAATATGGCATAAGCTGCGCTTGACCGTACTTGGTCAGATAAATAAATTAAGAGTATGACTACCTGTCAGGGGGAGTTTACTGATTTATTAGCCAATGCTGTCGATGGCAGCCGGAGCCAAAGTGGGACAAATCTATACGTATGAATGAGAAAGATTTAAAGTACTTTGCTTTGACGTAAGTCTATATGTCAATCTTCTCAAAAGTGACAATCAAAGACAAACAATCATCCATCGCCAACGACTGACTGACGCCATTTGTAAAAACGGTTCATTGCGTTAACTGCGTAATTTCAGCAACTCATTTTTAATTTGAAAACCTGTAAAATTTTTGATTTGAAAATCTGTAAGCTGTGTGTTTTTACGGAAGTGCTATTTGTTCAGCGCGAAATTGACACTTTATATTGTGATAGTGACACTAAATACTTTGTAATTGTTTGTTTGTTTATTTGCGAAATTGACGCTTTTGTGCAGTAGTTTTAATATAATGGTTGGAAATAGTATATTATGTAACAAGTGAGCGAAGTTGCTAATTACAGTCGAGGCTGTGATTTGAGCCCGAGCCGCAGGCGAGGGCTTAATAATGAGCCGAGACTGTAATTAGCAACGCTCACGAGTTACATACGACGTTTTTCAACACACTTGTGAGTAAAAGACAGACATACGTGGTCATAAAATAACAAACACACTTGATAACAAAGCTGTGAATTGTGATTGAAAAATGGCGCCGAACCTCGCGCATGCGCGTAGGTTTTTTTTCCGTCAAATGTGTCAATGTCTTTATAGCATATACAGCCTATTTTAAGTGAAAATGTTTAATTTGGAGTGGTAAATGCAAATATTTTAATATTTTATGACAAATGATTGTAAATTGTGAATAATTTGTTTAATATACAAATTTATTTTACTAATATAAGGCGCAAACATTTAAAAATGTATATGGATTTGAAGTGGTATAAAACCTCTTTGTTGTTTCTGAAAATATTTAGTGTATAACCCGGACCAATAAAATATGCTCTGTTTTCTCGCATGTTATTTGCACAAAGGTACAATTCAACTTTGTAGGATTCATTATATTATGCACTAGGGTATAATATATTATGCACGCGTGACTTATAGCCCAGTTTATAGTTCTAAATTCAATAGATTAACGGTCACTTTACGAGCAAGTGTGTTGAAAATAAATTTATAAACACCTATGAATTTTTATTAAATATACACATTTTTAATGTCAAAAAAAAAATTATACATTAAGTTCCTATCTTAGAGTAATAGACTGCATAGATTACTACTGTGTAAAGTGGATCTATTAATACACTGAAAAGTTGCGGATGGCATTAACTGAAGCGCTAGTGAGCTGTATGTATGCATTTACGAAGTATGAAGTAATCGTTCTTCTCTCGTAAGAGAGTATATTGTTCCATGCTACCTGTGCATGGAGAAGCAAGTCTTCCAACAAACGAGCTAGATTAGCAACTAGGTGGCTTAGATCCTGGCGTCATGGATTCAAATACCTGATTCATGTGTATTTGGTTTAGGTGGAACCCTGATTACAATGCCTATCCTATAAAATTTATATTATTATATTTAAACTTCAATTTCTGTTTCGTGTGATACTTTTGGGTTATAGATTCATGAAGAAAAATAACAACAGTGAAGTCTGTACATATGATGAGTTAAGCATGAAAATAGGTAAACTTCTGATTCATCTGTACCTGATTTATGATCAAACACCATATGGATCAAAAAAATAAACACGTTTTTTCCTTTCCATCCAGTAAGGAGAGCTTTAATTGCCTAATTTTGCTACAAGATAAACATTTGTTAAAAGGAAATTGCCAGGAAACATGTTTTACGCAGATTTCAGTAAATTTACCGTAACGACTTGTATAGGTATAATACGGTACTTGTAGATCTGAAAAGATTCACTAAAACTGCCGAAACAAGTAAAAAGGCTTAAAATAGATGATAACAGATCAAACTTACATAAAAGACCACAAAAATTTACCTGAAAATAAACAACACAGCTTTTTGTCGAAACTTGTGCTACAAGAATCAACAAATTCCGATTCATCTGGACATAGATTTTTTAACCATTGATATCTCAAAAACTACCATAGCAAAACGAGTCCCTCATGTAAATATATGTTATGTGGTATGTATATTTTCTCATAAACATGTACAGCAGAGATAAAATTGAAATATAATTTTGGCCAGATGAATGATGAATCTTGGAATTTTGAAAAGGAATCAAAGAATGAAATTTTGGTGAACCAAGAATTTTAGAGAACCATAACTTTTGAAAAGCAAATATTTACATAATCCTGCTTTTTGGGAAATCAAATAAAACAGTATAGCTCAGTCTTGTTAGGCAGGAAATAAGTTATTCACAGGAGTTATTTCTTTCTCAACTACAGTTGCTTGCAAAGTAGTTTTTATTTTCTAAGATAAAAGTAGTTTTGGGTTGAACTGAAGCTTATTTCCTTCTCAAAAGTTATGGTTCAAATACATACTACATATACGTTTTTAAAATGCTTATTTTTCTTTCTAATCAGTTTACAGGAATCTGCAAGGCTTATTCAAATCCGCCTTGGCAGTGTCAACTTCAAGAAAGGCGGAGTACTTCTTCCAGTGAAGCAATTTCAAATACATCCTTATTTCGATGACAATAGGCCGCAATATGACTTGGCCATGATACAGTTGTCTCAGAAAATCAATGTTACTCCAAATAAAAGTCCAATTAGATGGGAGAAGAGTATAAAGGAGCAGGCTACTACTCATTACATCGTGACAGCTTGGCCTGCTAGTTTTGTAAGATTTTTTATTTATACTTTCTTATGCTGTAGTGAGTAATATAGAATATAGAATACTATAGAATAGAATAAATGAATAATATAGAATATGCCAGCTGCTTCTCTTCCCGGGCATACTGTAAAAATCAGTTATGGGACAGAGGTTTTATTGGCGTTTTTGTGGGTGCTAGGCTGACCCCTAAAATAATCCCTTCCATCATTATAATAACTGCAAATTTGTCAAACGTGACATCAGATGGTTTTGCAGCCTTTGATGTTCTACCTACCCCATAAGGGATACTTGTGTGAAGTTATGTATGTATGTATGTATCAATGAGGCAATTAACCATGAGGATAATAAAATAAATAAAATCCTTGTAAACGAATTATCAAACAACATTTGAATATTTTTGCTTGTCGTCTACATGTTTAAACTAAAGTTAAACAGTAAGAAACACATATTTATGTTCACAATTTATGTTTCACTCTGTAAACTTTTTAATAAAAAACATTTATAAAGAGTTATTATGATCAATAGATGAAATCAGCGACTGGTGGCAATAATATAGAATCGATGGAAACAATCAAGAGGCGACGAATGCTGACAGTATCACACTTGCATCCGTCGAGTCACAAGAAGTGTCTCAAAATGCTGGAAACCATGGGACCAAATGCCACTGAAGCTCTGATGTGCCTTGATCCAGATGGTGGTGTTGATTCTTGTCTTGTAAGTTTTATTTAATTTTAATAAATCAAATACCTAGATACCTCGACCACTTTGGTGATGGGGTAACACTGTCTGCCTCAGACGCCAGTGGTCGCGGGATCGATTCCCGCACGGAAAAAGAAAAAAAATGTGCCGGGTCTGGGCGGTTATGTATATGTATTTATATTCTAGGTTCCCTCCTCGTTCGCTACATGGTGTCCCATATCACAAGCTCTACTAAATTTGGGGCCATGTAGTTAGTAGGTATGATTGTCTGGGGACTTTATGTTTTATTTTACATACATTACAACGGAAACAGAAACACAAACCATTTGGCCTCCAAGTAAGCGTTAAGAACTAAGTGGGTTAACCTTAGTTCTTAACGCTTGTTAAGAATAAGAATCTTGGGCCAGTTTAGAAAAGTTCGTTTCGTAAACTGGCCCGTCTAGGACTCGTACTAGGACTTCCCACAGCGCAGGCAAACACTTACTTTAGTATGCAAACCCTCATTACCTATTTTGCATTTACGAAATATAATATCTTTTAACCCAGATATTATATCGGCGTTTTATTAAATTAAAGTTTTAACATCAGCGCTTTATTACCTGAAAAGCTTCAATCGATTTTCTGAATCTAAATCATATTCTCAACAAAGTACTTTTAAATAATATCAAAGCATAATTAATCAACTTTAAGATAGTTCAAATACAAAATAAATTGGACGAGTTCTTGAGTATACAGGGTGACTGGTGACAAATTTTAGATACTGAAGGAGAGCACTCTATGTTCGATTCTGATCATAATTATATAATAAAAGTACGTACTTAAATTTCCACTAGAATTCCCCGTAAGAAAATACTACTATGTTACTTTACATACAACTGAGTCAAACGCGTCACGTCACCTTGCACGTGGATCGCTGCCAACGCTAGTAACCATGCGTTGCGTAATCAATTCTTTAACTTTCGGTTGAGTTTACTCAGTAAATAATTAATACTTATTTTCTATTATATGTTTTCTCTTTATGTATGATCTCAAACTATCACGTCCTTGAATTTTAAAAGTGACCCACCAGTCACCCTATATAAACGGATTCAGTTTAGCAGTTTCTTAATCACATAATATAATATTGATTTCAGAGAGAAGTGGGCGCTCCTGTAGTTTTGAACGGAATGCTCCAAGGCATTATATCTTCATACAAACCTGAAAACTGCCCTGTGAATCCTAGCCTTGTGCTAGCCAATAAAATATCTTCAAAGGACCACAAATCCTGGATCCTCTCAACTATCCACGGCCATCGATGGGTGATGAATGAAGATTACATCGATTATGAAGAACCGAATGCACTTGATCATAAGAAATGGTTTTAGCATGATTAGTTTACTTCTTTTATTTATCCTTAAACCCTAAGCGTTGCTAAATAAAGATACATTTTCTCTTATAATCCCCACAAATTGGTATTGCGCTGGAACTTTGTCGCATTAATGTCCGCGTGACGTCAGTCAGTAAGTAAAGTTTGCATACTTATGATTGGTTAAAGCAACGGCTACACTGTTTTAAACAAGGCTGCAAACCAACTTGACTTTTTTATTAAAAACTTCAGTTTTGTCAAATAAACCGGTAAATATAAACAAGCACTGAGTCTACCTGATGGTAATTGACATCTTAGCTCATGGATATAATTAAGAAAAACTAATTGACACCATAGATTGCTGATCCTGTATTTTGTCTGGAACAATGACGCTGACACATAATTAAGGAGGACCTAAGCTAGGACGAAGCACCCGAGGTCTGAATATAACTGAACATAAGATTCTGTTTCAAATAGAGTTAAAGAAACACGTAGAATGTGCCAGCTGCTTCTTTTCCCGGGCATACTGTAAAAGTCAGTTAAGGGACCGAGGTGTTATGGTAGGCTTTTTTGTGGGCGATAGGCTGACCCCCTGTCACTGCAATAGTCTCTCTCCACTATTATAAAGCTTCCAAATTTGTCAAAAGTGACATCAGATGGTTTTATTACCTCTGGTGTTCTGCCTACCCCATACGGGGTACAGGCGTGAAGTCATGTATGTTATGTATGTATGTCATAAAACATCTCCGCCTGAGCGGTGATATTCTGAGTCAGATTGCATATGAAGAGAGGAGATTAGCCAGGCGGACCCTGGCGGGATCTTACCATTAAGGAAGGCTCACGCGGCGAGTCGCCATTTACGATGCGATTATGGCTACTTTATGGCTATTCTAAGCCGATCTTAAACGTCAAATGCCCGTCTGCACTAAACTTCCTCCTAATCCCGATCTCCTAAGTCGATGCTTAAGTCTGTACAGTCCTTTCGGAGTTGGTTTACCTCTGACGTATGTTTTCTCTATATTGGCCCGACCGTATAGTTTCCCTGAAAGTTTGCATAAAAATTTTAAATAGCCTTCTTTATTCTATTACAAAAAGGTAAACTAAATGGCTGTAAATTTTCCAAATATTGTAAAAAAGAACGAACTATTACGTTCAAATATGAAATAATTATAGTAGACTAGATGTTCAAAAATATAGGTGCTTTCATTATTAGTAATAAAAACGGTATTTTGTAATCGATATTTAATACGGCAACCCAAGACTCATGGCAGCCAATCAAACAAGTTAGGATCAAAAAGTTTAGGCATGTCATAACTAAGCTTCTGCTTAGTAGAGTTTAGTGCAGACGGGCAAAAGTCGATGTGTCTGTCTGTGGCGTCGTAGAATCTAGCAAATCATAACAAAATCTGAAGTGAAGATTTTTAATCTGAAAGTCGTGTCTGTTAGCTATACTTGGTGGAATTGAAAGCATCTCATTTCCACGATATTGAGCTTAAATTGGAACAAGTGACAGAATTTCAGCCAATATTAAAGTCACCAATTTAAAATGTTGGTGAGTTATACAGGGTGACTGAGGACGTGAAAGTTTGAAAGCATACGCGAAGAGAAAAATAGAACAATAATAAATATTACGTATTTACTGAGTAAACTTAACAGAAAGTTAAAGAATTCATTACGCAACGCATGGTGATACTGGTAACTTCTTGCCACGGACGTACGCACGATGCTATAAACACAGAATACGTAGGTAGGCATAGACGACTTCACGAACGGTCGTCGAGCCGTGAAGCATTTGTTTATAGGAAATTCTGGTGAAAAATAAAGTACCTACCTTTATTACATAATTATGAACAGAATCGACCCCTTCAATATCTAAAATTTGCCACCAGTCACGCTTTGTACCTATTCCATTTCTGCAAAATTTTCTATACCAACCACAAACTCGAGGGCTGTCCCATTTTATTCATGTTATTTTTAATAAATCGATTGTTATCAAAGTACTAGTATATACAATAAAAACTAATTATTAGCAATCTTAATCAAAATTCTAAAGTTTAGCTATGTAGAGAACGCAGTACTCACGAACAGTAAAATATGTTTGTTTGCAAAAGAAGCACAAAAAATCTGTTCCACCATCAACGTAAGTAGCAAAAGTCACTTAATAAGACGTCAAGGATTAAGTCGCAACGAAGCGGAATGGGCTTTACAGGATTTTTATAAAGCTTTTATGAATAAAATTTAAATAAGAAAAATTTTAGCTGCCATATAAATTTAGAAAAAAATAATAATTTGCGGGCATAGGTATTTACATTATGAACACTTTTACATTTTGGTAAAAGTGTTCATAATTTTTAAATAAAATACTTTTGGCCAGATTTATTGCATATTAGACACAACGTAGAGACGAGTGACCATGAGGTTTGTAAAGACATCAAAATGCCAAGTTTAAAATATAAATCTTATTAAACGCGATAAATCAGCATAAAAAGTAGGTTTTACAATACTGAGGGATTCCCAAAAGCATAAAGTTCTGTGCAGAGAGGAGTTCCTTTCAGCCCTCCTAAAATGCTTATATCTAATGAAATATTTAATAGAGACCAAACATACACGTGCTCAGAGGTAGACCCATTTCTGGGTTCTCCTGTTTAAATACCACCATTTATGTGAAACCCGGCGCCAAATATCGGCACTCCGCCGGTGATGTGTTCCGGAAATGCCATTAAGAGCCAGTTCCTACCTTCGATTGCCATTGAGGTCAAAGGCGAGTTAAAACACCCATGGTTTAAATCTCTTTTGCATCAATCTTTACACAATTTTCTGACGCAATTTAGTTTTAAATGGTAACCTCTTTGAAACCGAAAATTGGGTTACCGGGACGTTCGTGGGTCGCCGGTTTTTAGTAAACAAGCAAATTACGGGCAGTTCGTTCCCTTTCAAAACTTTTATAAAAAATGCCTTCACGAGATGTGGGCGGTTATTGCGCCCAAAAATATTTATTTTGATGGTCACGACTCCCATAGATTAACTAAGTGGTTAGACATGACACGGTAACATTGAAACTGGAAATTGACATCTATCTAATATTGTACATATATTATCTGACCAATGAAATTAGAAACCGAAAAACCGCGGCAAATCTAAAAAAAATACCGTCATGGATTTTTTTTATAACAGTATCGTAAGCAATTACAAAATATCAAAATGTCCTACTTTTTGATGAGAAGTATATTATTAAAACGATAGGCAAGTGTTCGGTCTAGGAAGTAAAACAAGGGTATCTTATTCAATGCACTGTATTCCACTGACGTGAATGATGACAGCTTGAGTGAGTCGCAGTTCTCACGCCGCCGGTCATTTATTAATCATCACAACTCTTTGTAATGAACCCACTGCAGGGCTCCTCCCCTGGGTGAAGAGGAGGTATAGGCCATAATCCACCAAGCTGGCCCAGTGCTGGGTGGTGGATGCCAGAATTTTTAGGGCGCCTAGATGGCTTCTGACAAACCCTAACGACTACTGTATACAAGTATACAGCACCCGGGACCGACTGCTTAACGTGCCCTCCGAAGCACGGAAGTCGTCGTGAGATATGAATGGTTGGCGGTCACCCATCGAAGTACCGACCGCACCGAACGTTGCTTAACCTGTGATATCGTATGATACACACAGTAACCACGGCGCCACGACGACTTCTGGTCATTCATTACAATCCAGCAATTCTACAACGTGTAACAAAATGGAGAGATAAAACTTAAGGGTTAGCTTAAATACCATATGTAGAATAATACTGTAAAAGAATCACCATACTCAGTGCTGTTATAGACTTCTATACAAATAAATTTAACATTTTATATCAAAATATTATGACAGCCCTAGTCAACCTTGTAAACTACAACATACGCTTGCGCCGCAGTCAGTGACCACATGACCTATATCTCAGTCAGCCCGGCTGAGGAGCGAACGTTGCACTGCCACCGCCACCGCGAGTAAGGCGGCTACCAGATGATTTTTTATAACTAACCTATCCATTAGCACATCAAATGACAACAAATATTACAACATGTATTCATAACTTTAAAAGAACCTTTTTTAATTATTTGTACCATCGAACCAATTAAATGACCCATTTAGCTGAAAATTCATTTGAAACTGTCAAACTTGTAAGGTCTATTGCATATAATCCATGATAACAAGTTCGTCACCGAGGAAACCCATCTTCAGAATCAGAATCAGAATAAATTTATTGACAACTACAACAAGCACATACACAAAGCAAATACAAGAAACATAAAATACAACAATAAAATAGAACAGATTTAGTATGTATGCTGTAGCAGTGCAAAGGGCCAGCTCAGGAAGGAAGGGAGCTCAGCGACATTATTGTTCAATGAACAAAACGCTGATTTTCAGCTAAAGCCTAAGGGGGTTAGGTATCCACTGCAGATTATACTAACATAAGATTATAAATTAATTTTTAATTAAAAATAAAAAAATAAAAACGCAACTTGAAATTGAGTTGAATAAAACCTTAAATAAAATAGAATGTTGAATATTAAAATTTGAATATTTAAACATTAATATTCAAAATTTCTTCAAGCGAATCTCGACCTACTAGCATTTAGACGGTTTGACAAAATGAACTTGTGGTGGGTCATGATTCAGTTGGTTTGATAGTACATAAGATGCGATTTTTTTCGCCGTGCGAAAGAATTTCTACTTAGTACCGATAGATAATAATTTGATGTAAATTTTTTTCGAATAGTGTATTTCTAAAGAAATTGGATAGTTATTTGTAAGCAAGTTTGATACCATAGTTTATCAAGAGTAAATCAATGTTTTGTTTTTTGTTGGTCTTAAATTGATGATTATGTTTAATTTTATAACATTTATGATTTTTGTCGTGATTGCATTTCGATCATTTATGTTGTTAAGTATTAGAAATAGTAGGTATAGTTTTTATCAGGAACCGTTGTGCCTTGAATCAGCAATTAGCGCAAACGGTATTAGGCATTCAGAAGTTTATGTTCTTATTGCATGACGCGTGCCACGTGCGTGGCCACGACGCGTAGGCACGGACGTACGGCAAGCGCGTGGACACGCGTGACGCAGCATTGGCCCTTAATTATCTCAAGACATATTATCACGGACAGTGAAAATTAACGTGTAATTCGGTACGAACCTTTGAATCTATTATTTCAGTAGAGTTGTAAATAGGTACATCGTGATAAAGGTACATATTTCTTGGTGAAAATGTAGTTTTAAAATATTCTGCACTTAGATACTATGGAAAAAACTTTCCCGAGACGTTGTTGTCGTCTAATTTAGTAGGCATAAAATAACACTTTGTAGTATCTGTGCTAGTTACCTATCACTTTATCTCAACGCTATCTGTTATCACTTAGATATTTTGATCTAAACTTTGAACTTGTTTTCCGAACAAACCGTAAGGATTACACGTTTATGTTACTGTTACTTATAAACTACACCACCAAACACACAATCCCCTAAAGTGTTATCTCTTCATTATGTTACACGTTGTATATTGAATGAATCGTCACATTCAATGGTATCGCTGTTTCCTACATTAAATATGACCAAAATTTTAATTTTTTCATTCATTTTAAATACGAAAATTCCAAAATCTCGATTACCTAAACCACCAACAACCGTTAGATTGACAACAGTGACACCAAAAGTTTGCAATAAAATACAGTGTCTACTTTCATTAGCCACACGCTACCATGATATTTAAAGAACTACAGATTCTCTAGATTCTCCTAGTATTTTATAAAATGTAAGGCTTTTGTTTGTTGTTATCAATACTTACTAACTTTTGTCTGAAAACAGTAAGGTACTTTATTTTAAAATTTTATAAATCCAGACAGAAACATCAGAAATAGCAAAATTAATAGAACGTATCAACTGCCCCCCACATCTGGTGAAGGAATTTTTTATAATAGTTTTGAAAAGGAGCGAAACTTGCTTATTCGCTAAAAACCGACGACGCACGAACGTCCCGATAACCGAAAATTGATTTTATTAGTTATGATTGACAATAATAACTAATAAAATTAAATGTGGTAAGCAGATTTTATTTAAAACACAAATATCTCTGAAATTATTATAACAGCATCCTTAATTACGTTAAACCCCAAAAATTAAGGCAGTCCTTTATCCTAAAAGTTACCTAATTTCTTACTGTAATATTTTGAAAGTTTACAACGAGGATTTACGTTGTTGAGAGAAAATTTTAATTCATATTTTGCGTAACTTTTTGTTTAATAATACGATTAACTTTCTTCGTTAGACAGGAATTTTTAATAGTATTTGTGAAAAAGGCTTTTTAAGCTAATTAACAAGTTTTCCTTAAATACTTTGTCAAACAGAACGAACCTAATTTAGAATTTTGTTTGATACTTCATCATTAAAATAACAGCTTTGCGCTGTTCTACCCGCGTTATTTTTGATCCCGTGGGAGTTCCTGGATAAAATATTAATTATTATTACCAAGAGTTTTAATTATAATCGAAAGCAAAAAACAATGAATTTAAAACAATGAGACTTATTAAAAAGGATACAATCATGAAATAAGAAAACCAAATCTATATATTCAACAATCTTTAATTTTTAATATAAGCTACCACCAATTCGGAATGTCCTACTGTTGAGAAGAATTGGCAAAAAACTCAACAGGAATCATTTCTTTAAATATCAGTTTCACAAATTTCATTTTCTTACAACTAAACTAAATTCCTTAACCATATACAATATTTATCCTTAGGAAGAAGTTGGTCTTTTATACTTAGTAGGTACATCAAATTCCAATAATGATTACAATATAATAACAATATACTTAAATTAATATAAGACACAGACACCCAAAGCAGCAGCGTCACCAACAAAACTAATACCAATCCCTACCATCGCTCAGAGCAATGCTTTAATAGGCTTGGATAAACAATTAGTCGTTAATTACATTTAGCGCCATCTATAATATTATACTTCCGCTACCATCAAGTCATACAAGCACTTGAATATCGCTAATCCATCGTTAGCGCTGACATGAATTTGCCTCTTTGTATGAGCACTTTGGGGCAGTAAGTTTCTCTAGTGACGACCAAGTACTGGGATTCGCAGCGCAGGCAGACCCTCCGCAAGGTGGACCAATGACGACACGGTCTGGCCTAAGTCGGTAAATGCAGCGCAATTTATGCTCTGTACTTTTTTTAACAATGACACCGATGATTACTCGCATTTGACCCCAATTTCACCTGATGGTAAGTGAAGATAACGTCAAATTAAAAGCACACGGGTTAAGTAAGGAACTGCCACTTTATAACCTAATTATATCCCGGATAGGGCGTCGATATTTGGCGGTAAGTACGAAGGGTGGTTGCTAACCAGCGTTCCCTAAAGGAATCCTATCAACAAGCTACAAATTGTAAGTGGTTTCCATTACACACTCATATAAGTCGTACATTATTCAGAGTAGATCTTTATGGGTTCACCTGCGTAAATTTTGATCCTGTGCCATTCTTACTATTATTGTAATTGAGATTTTTTTTATGGATTTAATGGATGTTCTTTCAACATATTTGCTGTAAGTTTATTCTGCTATTGTTTCACAGCTAATGGTACTGAAAACTTGATCAGCTTAGTGTCGTAATTAGAGCCGGCTCAAAACTCCTTGTTATGTGTGAGCTCCAAATAAGTTTGACGTCAGAAAATCTAATTACATTGTTACTGCTTTATTATGTTTAAACGATATAAACGTACCTGCATATTTATTTTAGCGTCGCTCAGTATAAAAAAGTAGAAATATGGAACCACAAACTTAAAAATAAAATAGTCGCTGTTGATGAACATAGCTACTACGACGCGGCATACTACGACGTAGTACTACAAAATGTGTGTAGTAGCGCGTAGTCATCTTTATTTTAAGGTAATGTAGAGTGACCATGCCTTGGTTAATATGTTAGCGGATAAATTAATTTCCTTGTAAATACATTTTTTTGCAAAAATCGACTTTATAAATAATACTTATTGTGTAAAAAAAATTTGGCCGGTGACTACAAATCAACCCTGTGTATGACCTTATCTAAAACAAGACATACCTACGTTTTTTTGCTTTCATAAATTAATGAAGAGTAAAAGCACATGTAAACAAGGAGCTTATTAATTTCTCGGAATACATTTTTTCATTTGATTGAAATCTGTCACTCACACCCAGGCATTTAGGCGTGGGTGCCACGCCTTAGGAATAAAAAAGGTTAGGGTGTGATTTTAGTAAATAGTAAATGCTTGCTACTGAAATATTTAACTTCGATATAATAACGTACGTAATAAAGTAGTAACAATATTGAAGCAAGTAAGTCCAAAACATGTTTATATTTTATATCTTAAGAAATATTGTATAATTCTTGAATCATGTGAGAATAAAACCTTAGAAGGATAAAAATTTATTTAATTGGCGAATTTTTATGAGGACTGATGGATGTTTCATACTCTTACACTCAAATATGGTGAAACGGATGAAATTAAATTTTTAAAGCATTAAAGCGCTGGAAGGGCACTGCTGGACGGGAGCTGGGCTGATGCGGGGCCGGTGCGTGTATTCCTAACGTACTTTCGATCCCTTTTGGGAATTTCAGGAAAAAAATGTAGCCAGTGAAATTTCTCAAGAATTTGGCTATCAAATGCAAACAGATTTTTTTAATCAGATCGATATGGCAGTTACGCACAGGAGTGCGTTCAACAATCTCTCCAGCTTTATTATACCATAAATAGAAACTAAAATCATTTCGAATCAATCATTTTTTTTCAACAGATTTTCATGATGTTACTCCCCTGGTAAGAAAATGTAGTTAAGTTCTCATCTCATGCAATACTGATAATTTTGACGTTCGTTCATGGAAGCGATGTAAATGTAGGTACTATGTCCAACTTGTTCGATTATGTATAGAAAATGAATGTGCAAGTTGAAGGCTAGTAGTGAAATTTTAATTTAGGAAAACATGATATAATTGACATTGAGCTGTTACTTAACGCCAAGGCGTTATATTGGGTATACATTTTTATTCGCGAGCGAGTTCCCCTAAATTACTTTACAGTTACATCCAATACTAAGGCCTGATTTTTCAATGGTCAGATAAAAGTTTGAATAAAGTATTATTTGACAGCTTCAGTCTCGTCTCAAGTTTATTGTCATTCTATGCCATTGTCATAAAAATTAAAAAAATGGTAAACAACATTATCCTGCCTTGTATTAGGTACTTTATTTGTCAGATAACTTTTATCCGACGATTGAAAAATCAGGCCTAAATCAAATAACATCGAGCAGCTATGATTCATCAGTTCAAGATACGTTTATGGTAAACTCAACATATTATATTATAAGTAATGTTTCATGTTCATTAAATTGATTGGTTACTAAGAATTAGGCATTGTGTTATATATGTTTGTTATATAACTACATATATTTTTAATTATTTAATAATTTATGTACACAAAAGGAAACTTAAACAGACAAGCAATTAAATTGACAAGAATGTACAAAGGCAAGGCTTATTTCTAAAAGAAGTTTCTACCAGCAAGCCTCAGGCTGGGAAATGAGAAAGAAAGAACAAATTAAGTGTGTACGTACTACATACCATCATACAAAAGATATATAACAAACAATACGTACATAAACATACATATAAGTACATCCAATATATACATATTATTAAATATATAAATACATGAAATATATAAGTTGTTTAAATAGTATCAATGAACGTTCTTTAATATAATCGATTTTACAGTTTGAGAGAGATAATGTTCTCGAACTATTTTTCAACCGACTTCCAAAAAAGGAGGAGGTTCTCAATTCGTCTATATGTTTTTTTGTGTCTTTGTTACACGATATTTTGGACAATTATGAATTGATTTTGAAAATTTTTGTTTCATATGGTAGAAGATACTTTATAGTTGGTGCCATATAAATTTCATCGGTTTAGTATTTCATTGAAAATTTAAAATTTGTGAAATCATATGTATCATTTCGGAGAATGTTTACGTTGATGACATTATAACTCAGCCAAAGTTATGATGTGTATTACGACCAGGGAAAGGGTTTTAAGCAAGACACGATTACATCTTGAGTGACAATTTATTAATAAATAGAAATAGTTTATATAGTAAAATATACGTGTACCCATTCACGTCACAAATATTTAATCATACTTTTATCTTAATTTTATCAAGCACGTTTAATAGATATTAATATATTCAATCTCTGTGGGTCACGTCTGAGTACGCCACAGCGTGAAGTCGGTTTTTTTAATGCTCTGCATTCTTTGATTATTTAAAAATATGTTCCTTTTAATGTTATGTATTTTAATATTAACATTAGAGAAAAAAAACACGTTTAAAATGTAAGCCAAATATTTTTAAATATTTCCATTAATATTAAGATTAATGACACAGTCCAAATTTTCAGAGATGCTCTATGCTTTCTACGCAGTCAAACGGAAAATTTGAAGTCGAAAAGGTCGTATTTATCTAAAATTCTAATGTTTCAGGCGTCGCACAGCTCAGCCTTTGCAGTGGTCGTAGTTAGGAACATAGACACATAGCATATTCAGTTACTTAAATGCAGGCGAAATTCGACTCCAGTGGAACGGGCCGGCTCTAAATTGGTATCTGAAGGCCTTGTAGGAACATTATTAGCAACAGCGGAAATGTTTTGATTTGAAATTCCAGATGCTAAGGTTATTTTAAAAAAAATGTAGTGAAAAGATTGCACGTATCGTATTGAAGTTTAGACAATTGACCAAGTCATACAAGATTAATTCTTTATAGAAATACTAGCTTTTGCCCGCGACTTCTTACGCGCATAAACATTATTTATTTTTAACACGGCCAGTCACTCATTGAAGAACTTTAATGCCAAGTATCACATGCGTGCACTAAAGGAATAAGATTTTTCATACAAATTAAAAATTCGAATACTTCCCGTTTCCGTGAGAATTTCGGGAATTCCTTCCATTATACAAATAGATACCCATTGAAGTATCTTTATACCAAGTATCACATCCATGTACTCAAGAAATAATATTTTTTAGACAAACTAAAAATTCCAACACGTTTCCGTGAGAATTTCGGGAATTCTTTCCATAAAAAAACCAGCCACTCTTTGAAAAGCCTTTATGCTAAGTATTGTATCCGTGCAATCAAGGAATAAGATTTTTCAAACAAACTAAAAACTCCAATAATTCCCGCTCCCGTAAGAATTTCGGGAATTCCTTCCTTAGTTCTCCCTCACAACCTCTAAGGATTGTATGATCCAAATTTCAGCTTTCTACGGCCCGTAGTTATGGATGTACGTTGTCTGTCAGTCACTCAGTCAGTAACGGAACAGTTTTATACAGGGTGTCCGGTCACGACCTAGCGATAATTTAAGGTTACAAAATATACCTAATTTCATCGACAAAAACACCCATATATGGGGGTCTACCTCCCCTCCTGTCGGAATGGCCGCCATTTAATTTTTTTTTTATTCTTGTAGATACCTCTGCTGAAAGATGCCGATTTCTCTGGACAGAAAGATCCTACAGATGTAAAAAAATATATGGGTGTTTTTGTCGATGAAATTAGGTATATTTTGTAACCTTAAATTATCGCTAGGTCGTGACCGGACACACTGTATACATATTAAGATTTACACATAACAGACAACGTTATAAAAAAATAGGTAGGTACTTAAACTACGAAATTTGAAAACACTTCAAAACTATCAAAAATACCCATAAAACAGGAGGTCTTAAAGCGGGCACAATTAAGTAGCAAACTTATTATTAGAGTGTCAGTTTTTAAGAGAATAGCATCATTATTTTTCCCAGACCATACTGCCCAAAAAATTCATTAGACAAAACTGCAACAGCGTTTTTCAACGTTTTTCAACTATCATCATACTGGCCATCAACACAAACATTAGTACTCTTCCCTTTGCAAAAAAAAAAACAAAGTATTTTCATTATTCGATAAAACTTTTTGATCCTAAGTTAAGTGAAATAATGAGCAATTAGAAATCTAATCATCACTTATCTTAATAACTTATTCTGCTACGAATTTTCAATACATTATTGGTTTAAAGTGTGCAGCGTTTTTAAGTACATAAAATACGCCCTAAAATTAAATTGTAAGTGCCAAAGACATACAAAACATACCTATATATTATAATATTATAGGTATCTGAAGGCCATTGGTCATGGGGTGTTCTCTTCAGTAGTCTGTCCGACTGTGAAGAAAAGGCACTCGGGTAAGCGACCCCGGCCTCCCTAGCTACTGCGTACACAACAAACGTCCCCTCCGTGTATGCAGCATCCTCATAATACCTTTTTCCTTCCCGTCATTCATAATTCCTTTCCAAATTACCCTTTCCTATCCGATGAAGTAGGAGAATCAGATATGATGAGGAGGGGAATAAGAAATACACTACCCCAGGAGGGTACCAGTCGAGCTGGAGAATCCCTCCCTGAGGTCAACTCAGGCTGCCCCATCGTATCTGGGGGGGGCAATATTCCCGACGGCGACGTGCATTGCCACACGTCACGTCTTGTCCCCCCAGCAGGCAAAAAGAGGGCAGGGGAATGCTTATTTGCGACGATGAATGTTTGTGGAGGAATAGATGATAAGATTGACGAAATATGCGAGGTGATGAATGCCAGGAAGATTGACGTGTTAGGTGTGAGTGAGTCGAAAAAGAAAGGTTGTGGAATGTCCACGCATGGCAGACTCTCTGCTTACTGGGCGGGAGTAGAAGAGTCTGAGAGAGGAAGCCAAGGTGTGGGCGTTCTTTTGTCGGAAAGAATGAGTTATTGTGTGAAAGGTTATGAGTATGTGAGTCCCAGGCTCCTGTGGTTGAGACTGAAAGTAGGTTTGACCAGGATTTTTATCCTTTGTCTGTATGCGCCAGATATGTCCAAGCCACAGGCAGTCAGGGAAGAGTTTTGGGACAATGTAAGAGATGTGCTTGGAAGGTGTGAAGATAATGAAAGGATTGTTATGTTAGGCGATTTTAATGGCTGGGTGGGATTAAAGCGTGATGGGTATGAAAGGGTGTTAGGTAATTTTGGTGACGAAAGAATAAATGATAATGGCACAAGTCTGTTAGATGTATGTTTGGAGAGAAAGCTTGTGGTGACTAACACTATGTTTAGTCACAAAATGATTCATATGTATACATGGCAGAGACAGTCTGAGAGAAGTATGATTGACTTTGTAATAGTGGATGAACGATTGAGAACGAAAGTTAAGGATACGAGAGTGTACCGTGGAGTAAATGTCGGAAGCGACCATTTTCTTGTGGTGTCAAGAATAGCAGGTCTGCTCAAAAAATGGCGACATCGCCCACAGGTACGTTTGTCTGGAAGGAAAAGAGTGAAAGTCGAAAATTTGCAAGATGAGACTGTCCGTGAGAAATATAAGTTAGAACTGAAAGAAAGGTTGGAACCGCTATTGAATGATGAAGACTGCGAGATAGAAGAATATTGGAGTAGATTTAAGAATGGTATCGTAGAAACGGCCACCCAAATATGTGGGGTAAGTGTGAAGAAGAATGTGAGAAGAGATAAGAACGAGTGGTGGGATGATGAAGTGAAAGGTTGTGTATTAGAAAAGAAGAAAGCGTGGCTAGATCTACTAGCTGTGAGGGGCAGAAATAGAATACGAGATGACTTGAATGATGATGAAAGAGTAGCAAAAGAAAAGTATGATAGATTAAGAAAGACTGTGAAAGATATTGCAAGCAAAAAAAAAGAAGAATGTAAGAACAAGCTTGATAGGAAATTCTCGGAAAACTTTCGAGCCAATTCCAAACTGTTCTGGCACTTAGTCAGAAGAGCCCGAGGGCAGGTTGGAGACTCGAAAGTGGGCGTGTTAAGAGATCAGGATGGGAATATTGTTAGTGAGCATGAAGATATTATGAATCAGTGGAAAGAATATTTCGAGAATTTATTTGAACGAAGTGCGAGTGATGTTTTGGAAAGTAGGTGGTCCAGTGGTGTGGCCAATCGTGAAAGTGAGATAAGTATGGAAGAAGTTATGAAAGCAATGGCAGGTTTGAAATTGGGTAAAGCGGCAGGGTATGATCGAATAGATGCCGAAATGCTCAAGGCAGGTGAAGGTGTCACAGCAAACCTGTTGTACCAGCTTTTTAATAAGTGTTGGCGGTCCGGCCGTGTTCCAGGCGACTGGTGCAAGGCCGTTATTGTGCCACTTTATAAAGGAAAGGGGTCACAGCAGGAATGCAAAAACTTCCGTGGCATTAGCCTTTTGAGTATTGTGGGCAAAATGTATGCAAAGATATTAATCGAAAGAGTGATGGATGGAACAGAAAGCAAGATCTGGGATGTGCAAGCGGGAGTTCGAAAGGGGATGGGATGCACGGATCAAGTCTTTGCCTTAAGATCAGTAACCGAGAAGGTTTTGGCAAACACCGAAAGGTTTTCTGCTGCTTCATTGACTTGGAAAAGGCGTATGACAGTGTGATGAGGAATGAACTTTGGTCAACACTATCCGAGTTTGGGGTAGACAGTGACTTGATACGGGCACTCAAATCCTTATATAAGGACTCGAGTGCTTGTGTCAGGTTGAATGATGACTACACAGAATGGTTTAGCATCGATCGCGGTGTTAGACAGGGCTGTGTAGCGTCTCCATGGCTGTTCAACCTATTCATGGATAGCTGTTTGAAAGATCTGAAAGAGTCTGAATGGGGTTTAAAAATGAATGAGACAGTGATCAAAACTCTGCTTTACGCCGACGACCAGGTTCTACTTGCATCGTCTGCGTCGGAATTGCAACAAATGGTCACTGTGATGCATGAGTCGTTTAAAAGAAAAGGTGTGAAAGTGAATGTTGGAAAGACGAAAGTCATGGTTATGGAGAGGAATGAAGATATGACGGAATGCAATATTATGATAGGGGACGAAAAAGTGGAACAAGTGAAAGAGTTTTTCTAACCACAAAGCTGTTTTACTAACCCTTAGACTAAAAGTAACTAAAAAAAAATACGCAAGGTTTACTTCTAAATTAAACATGCATAAACTTGAGGACGATTTATGTAACACTGACCTTAGTCCAGTTTATAATTCTGCTGACGCTGACTCGAGCATGACATACTTAGTAAATATTGTTCAACAAGCAATTATTAATAACACATCAAAAGTAAAAGTTAGTAGTAGAAATTTAAATATCAAACCATGGATTACGCCGGGGCTTATTTGTTGCATGAAAAATAGGGACAAACTCCACATGAGGGCCAAATCTTGTCCGGAAAATTTAGTTTTACAAATAACTTATAAGCGCTATCGTAATTTTTGTAATAGTATTTTAAGAAAAGTTAAAGCTGACTATGACAAAAATCAACTAGCAAAAGCTGGAAAAGACAGTAAAAAAGTTTGGAAATACATAAAAAAAGTCACGTATACGTCCAAACACACTGAATCGTCCTCGAGTTTATTGCTATCCCATCCCTCCCCACTATCGGCGGCAAACATTGCTAACGACTTTTTCAATAATATCGGAAAGACTTTAACAGAAAAGATTCAACAATTCTCCATCACACATGAAACTATTAATACCTACAATAACTCATCTTTGAATTCTTTTGTATTATTAAATACAGACGCAGCAGAGGTCGAAAAACTAATAATGGGGTTAAGGGATGACTGTGCTGTTGGCTGTGATAATATACCTAGCAAATTATTGAAAAAGTTCAAGCATTTCTTCATCCCTCCTTTAACTTTTATATTTCAAAAATGTCTCTCAGAAGGAATTTTTCCTTCTTGTCTTAAAAAAGCCCTCGTAGTTCCTGTCTTTAAATCTGGTAATAAAGACCTAATAACGAACTATAGACCTATTTCCATACTACCCTCAATATCTAAAATATTAGAGAAAATAATAAACAACCAGCTAGTACGATATTTGGAAAATAAGTATATCATCTCTAAGTCACAATTTGGCTTTAGACCAAACTTATCGACTTCTGATGCTATGCACGGCTTAGTAGATTATATTGCACAGGAACTAGATAAGGGAAACCAGACTATAGGGGTGTTCCTTGATCTAGCCAAGGCTTTTGACTCCGTCTCTATTCCCATCCTGTTAAATAAATTAGAAAATGTAGGTATAAGAGGAAATCAGCTAAATATTTTAACTAGTTACCTTAGTAATCGAAGTCAATGCGTTAAACTAGGCAATATAGTTAGTTCTGAACAAAAAACCACCCCCTTCGGTATCCCCCAGGGTAGTATTTTAGGCCCCACATTATTTTTAATATA
Organism: Stenoptilia bipunctidactyla; assembly: GCA_944452665.1. Classification (NCBI taxonomy): domain Eukaryota; kingdom Metazoa; phylum Arthropoda; class Insecta; order Lepidoptera; family Pterophoridae; genus Stenoptilia; species Stenoptilia bipunctidactyla. The sequence goes on from OX101741.1 coordinate 15,997,883, forward strand.
CGTAAATGACCTTTGTAATCTACAACTAGTACAAGGTAAAATAATTTCATACGCCGACGACACTGTTTTACTTTTTTCAGCTGACTCTGAACAAGACATTTTTAAACTTACTCAGAATGGCCTCAATATTGTGAATAACTGGCTTAAACTTCACCTACTGACATTAAATGCAGACAAAACAAAATATATTATGTTCACAATGCGGAAATCTCACGCAGCACGAGCTAATAGACCCCTGTATGCACATTGCTGCAATAACGTTGCTGACACTGCATGTGAGTGTCCTAGAATCACAGTAACAGATAAAATAAAATATCTCGGTGTGATTATTGATGAAACTCTTTCCTTCAGATATCACATTGAAGCTCTTAGTAATAGAATCCGTAAACTGATTTTCGTTTTTAAGAAAATCAGGTCAATTGCGGATTCAAAACTTATCATGCTATTATACAGCGCCCTGTGTCAATCTGTGATAACATATTGTATTACGATCTGGGGCGGAGCTCCTAAAACCTCTCTACTTATTGTAGAAAGAGCTCAAAGAGCAATTCTTAAGGTAGCTACTTTTAGGCCATACCTCTACCCTACTAACCTTTTATATAAATCATGCGATGCACTAACAGTCCGACAATTATTTATAACTAATACAGTACTTAAACAGCATACAGCACTTCAATACAGCACCAGTTCTACTAACAAAAGACGCAAGGATATTGTATGCTCCAATCGCACGCGGGTAAAATACACTCTGACTACACGGTTTTATAAATTCCTAGGGCCATTATTGTATAACAAAATAAACGCCAAAGTGTATATATATCCCTTAAACGTAAGAAATTGTAAAAAGGCTTTAAAAACAGTTCTCCAGGAATTGTCGTACGATGAAACCGAGATGCTACTGACTGTTATAAGTTAATTTTTGATAATGTTTGCATAAATGTGTAATTAGGTTTAATAAATGAAATAATTATGTAGGTAAATCTCTTAAATTTAAAATTGTCACAATTTCCTATTTTATTTTTATTTCTTAAGAATAGTTAAATAGATTCTACTATGTTTGTATAAGTATAAGATCCATATTTTATTTTATTGAAGTTATATTTAATTTGAATGATTTTTAAATGTTATTTTAGCACGCTCCAGCCTGAAAAACAGGATTATCCTAGTTCAGGCACCAATGTTCTATCCTTCCTTGTATATTTAAGCCAATATTTGTAATTCATGCTTTTCTGAAATTAATAAACATTTTTATTATTATTATTTTGTATACTTATAACTACTCGCCTTTCGGCGGAAAAGACCCGACAATCGGACCAGTCGGTCGGGGATCAGGGCAAGAGAGACAGAAACCGGCGAACGATTCGGGCAGTCTCGAGCAACACCGCTTTTTGCATGCGTGCTGGAAGCGAACCGCCGCCGAATCCCAGCCTTTCAAGGTTTCTGACCAAAGTGGCTGGGGTCAAACCGTTTGCGGATAATACAACCGGGATGATTTCGGTGGACATAACTTCCCACATTTCGGTCACCTCGTGTGCAAGGTCCAAGTACTTGCGTTGCTTTTCGGTCTCGGCCTTCACGAGGTTCTCGTCATGTGGTATAGTTATGTCCACCAAAAACACCTTAGACGACGATCGGTCCATTAACACGATATCAGGTTTATTCGCTAGAATAGTCCTGTCCGTGATAATGGGCCGATCCCAGTAGAGCTTGGCGCTGCCGTTTTCGAGAACTGGCTCCGGCGTGTACTGGTAATAAGGCAGTTTCTGATTTATGAGACCGTATTTCAGAGCGAGCTCTTGGTGGAGAATCTTGGCTGCTTGGTTGTGTCTATGCAGATACTCAGTGTTAGCAAGAACCGAACAACCCGAAACCACATGTCTGAGGGACTCGCCAGGTTGGCGGCACGCCCGACATACGTCCACTGTGCCGTCCCTCATAATGTACTTCCGGTAGTTGTTCGTCTTGATAACCTGATCCTGTATCGCAAAGACAAACCCTTCGGTTTCCCCAAAGAGGTCCCCGAAGCGCAGCCAATGCACGGAGGCTTTACGGTCCACGTGTGGCTCGTGTAGAGCCTTGTAAAACCTTCCGTGCAGCTCTTTCTCTTTCCATACGGTCTCACGATCAGAAATGCTTAGTACCGCCGGTGTCTGCCATGTCTCGAGGCCCAGATTGAGAGGGGTGAGTCCTTTGTCACACGCTACAACCTCTCTATGCATACCCACGTCCGCCTTCGCCATAAAATAGGCTCGGAGGCTATATATCTCCCGATTGTGCAAGGTTTTGGCGCTAAGTAGGCCTCTTCCTCCACACTTCCGGGAGATATACAGCCTCATTACTGACGACCGAGGGTGATGCATTCTATGGAGGGTCATAGTAGTGCGGACCTTCCGATCCAGGGCATCTAATTCGGTCTGAGTCCATCTGAGTACGCCAAAGGTGTACGAAAGAACGGGCATAACCCATCCGTTAAACGCTCGGACTTTGTTGAGGCCTGACAGAGAACTAGTTAGTACCTTTGTCAAGCGCTCAAAAAAGACTTCGCGTGCAGACTGTTTTACGCACGCTTCTTCGACACCGATGTTCTGTGACATACCCAGATACCGGTATGTTTCATTTTCGGAGAGAGCTCTCAGGTTAACGGGACCTAGGTCAACCCTCTGAGAACGAGTAATCCTTCCCCTCTCCACATGAACAACCGCACACTTGTCCACTCCAAACTCCATTTTGATGGAGCTACTAAAATCTGTCACGATTTTTAGTAGTTCCCCCAATCGTGGAGCCGTTGGAGCTAACAGCTTGAGGTCATCCATGTAGAAAAGATGGGATAACCGTATGCCCCCTCTACGAAACTGAAAGCCTGTCTCTGATCCCTCCAGCAATGTGCTAAGAGGATTCAGAGCCAGGCAAAACCAAAGTGGGCTCAGACAATCACCCTGGAATATTCCCCTACTAATCTGGATTCGGTCTTCCGCAGCCGTCATTCGCCTGCCTTGGAGACTGAGCATTGTGCTCCATTGTCTCATACATCGCTCGAGAAATACTCGAACTGTACCGTCGATTTTGTACAGTTCAAGAACTCTCAAGAGCCATGTATGAGGCACGGAGTCAAATGCTTTTTTATAGTCAATCCAGGCTGCGGAGAAATTGCGACGGTTGCGTTTGACCAATTTGCCAACGACAGCATCCACGAGAAGGAGTTCCTTTGATCCGCGGCTACCGGCCCTACATCCGTTCTGAGCATCAGATATAACGCGATTAGCATCTAAATGCTGGCGAATCTTGGTGCTCAGAACGGAGGTAAGTGTCTTGTAGGTGGTAGATAGACACGTTATGGGCCGGTATTTCGATGGATCCGCGGTATCGTTGGACTTAGGAACTAAATGAGTGACCCCAGTAGTGAGGAAGTTCGGGAGAGCTCCGGTGTCCAAGGCTTCCCGGAATTGACGGGCCAAAGTCGCATGGCACAGAGAAAATCCCTTGAGCCAATAGTTCTGCAATCCGTCAGGGCCCGGACTTTTCCAGTTCGGGCTCCGGCGGATTGCAGCACTTACGTCCTCCTCTGATATGAGGACTTGGCTCATAGGGATCACCCCCGCACACGCTTCCTCAACCCTATCAATCCAGGGACCCTCTTCGTGCTCAACTGGGCGCTCCCACAGGCCGCGCCAGAAGTTAATAGCGTCGGCCTTATCCGGTATGCGGCCAGTCGAGCAGGGTTCGGAACTCTCCAGGGATTTATAAAACTTCCTTTGGTCACTCGAGAAGAGACGATTTTGGTTGTATCTCTCAACCCTTTGGGAGTATCTCCGAATACGCTTCGCCCATGCAGCGATCTTTTGCTTCAGCTCGTCGATGCGCTCTGTCAGTTTTCGGGTGAAGCCCGGTTTGGTCAATCTAGTGTCCATTCCGGGAAACTCCCTCCTGACAAAACGCACAATCCTTGGCCTGGTGTTGCCCGAGCTGAAGCAAGTTAGCTTGCCGATGAGGATCCTGGCTTGTTCGATACGGCGCTCAATCCTCCTCTTCCAAGCTGGTACAGCGTTACTCCGAGGAGTAGCACGTCCAGCAGTTGGGCTTGGAGCAGCCATGGCGCCAGTAAACCGACATACCGCCATAGCCGCTCCAAAAAGGATTGAGTTCGTCTCGACAAGATCAGAGCTGCTCTCCAAATGTTGGGGCAACATCTGATTAACGGCCTCAACGACTTGCCTATTACGAGCGCTGCATGGTAGTCTGGGAAGCTTCGGCCTTCCTTCAAGGGGAGTATTACGTACTTCCTCAATCGCCTCCTCTAATAGCCTTCTCGTGTGCTCTAAATCCTGGGAAGCCATCTCTGTTGCACCTCCCCCTGCCACCGGGTTGTTCCGGTCTGCCTCGTCTGCACGCTGCTCTAAAGCAGGCATTTGCACTGGAGAGGCGACACTCGCAGTGACTGGGGGTGGTACCACAGAGAAGGCTTCGCGTCTCAGTTGTTCGAGCTCAGTGGGAGCGAAGATGTTAGAACGCATTATCCACCGAGCTCTATCCGCAAGGTTTTGCTCAGCGACGGTCAAATGAGGCTCCAGCAGCATGAAAGCGCGATGCATGCGTGCTCGATACCCCGTTCTACCTGTTTCCGTCTCTCTTGCCCCGTAATACGCTCGCATGAGGTTGGCGTTTTGTTGCTGCGTCCATCTCATGCGCCGTCCTTCAGGGGCGGGCTCCGATTGCGGGGGCTGTGATGCCCCTGCCGGTGCCAAGCTCCCTGAAGGCGATGATGGTGGTGAGGACTGGGCTGGTGGTCGCCTCAGTCTCTGTGCGCTGGCGGATCGCATGCTGCCGCGCCCAGCGCCAGCACCAGACGCGCCCCGGCGGCCCCCGGGTAGCGGCCCTATACGTTTATTTGTCTGTTGTGCCATCATCATTATTATCCAGAGCCACGTTAGCCACGCCAGTAAATTTGTATCCGTGTGTCCGCCCCCCACGTGATCAGATGGTCGATCAGGACGTGTGGTTGTTTTGGGAGGCTTATTATTATTATATATAATAATATTATTATTATTATTATTATAGTTTGTATACTTGGGGTCCTTGTTTACAAGAGATGGGAAGTGTGAAGGTGATATTGAAAGGAGAGTAAAAGCAGGAAATTGTATTAATGGCGCCATATACTCGATAATGGCAAGCAAAACTATACCAAATAAGGCTCGTCTTGCCGTACTTGAGGGAGTTTTGGCGCCAACGCTTATGTATGGTAGTGAATCTTGGGTGTGGCAGAAGAGACATGAAAGCAAGATTAATGCTGTGGAGATGAGAGCGTTGAGAAGCATGTGTGGAGTGAAATTGAGTGATAGGGTGCGCAATAGTGAAATAAGAAAGAGATGCGGATTGAAAGAAGATGTAGTGACTAAGATTGAAAAGGGTATGCTACGGTGGTTTGGACATTTGGAAAGGATGAGTGAAAGTAGATTTACGAAAGAGGTTTACAGAGCAAGAATGGATGGTGCTGTCGGAAGGGGCCGCCCTAGGCGAACGTACGCCGATCAAATTGGTGACGTTCTTAAAAAGGGCCTAGTTAAAAGTACCCGTAACCGGCGATCATGTATGAAAAGATTAATGAACGTGGAGGAAGCGAAAGAGGTATGTCTGGATCGAAGCAATTGGTGTTCCCTTGTCTCTGCCTACCCCAAAGGGAGACAGGCGTGAGGTTATGTATGTATGTATGTAGGTATATATAATATTCAAATTGCAATATCTTTTCGTGTAACGATCCTCTGTTCTTTCTCTTGTGGTGCTTTGTTTTTGTTACGAGTGGGGACAACCAGAGCGCGGCGCTCGCTCGCTATCCCTTCATGCGCCGGAGGTACATACTTGCTTCCTGGATCTCGTACGATACGCGCGCGATTGTGTACATTATTTAAGGTTATGTAGAGATTATTGAGTTTAAATATATAATGGTATAAAAACTATTGCAATCGATTCTATTAACATTTCTAAACAAAACTATATTCAGGTTTCGTAAACACAAAAAATATCGTTGTATAGAACCGCTTCTCTACACTCTCACCACCACAATGACACAATCTTACCAAAGCTCCTCCAGAAACGTAGAATTTCACGCCTTGCACAGCATCGTGTTTGCACAGCCTCCCACACTGCACAGGAATTTTAAGCCGAAAATGGTTTAAAACATATATTAAAGTATACTAAGTATGACTATATAACTACTGCAGTACTTTGTGGAGAAATTATTTGTTCCTATTCTGTCCCCTTTTCTGCATTGTTTACCATTTGTTCTGTCTGGTATAAAGACTTAAGTTTAAGTGTTTGTGTAAGCGCTTCTTTGGAAGCTTGTGTTTATTTTGCGAAGTCCGATTACTGTTCTGAATATCGTGAAAATAAAGGAAGTTTTCAGTTAGGTTCATTGGAAGAATGCTGCTAAAGTTTTAGTGTGAAATATTTGTAACGTGGATATTTTTAGATCTTTATAGATGAAAAGTTTGGCTATATTTTAAGTTAGATCTGGAAGGAGAATGCTCGGGCGTAGTTATAGGTATTTATTTATAATATATATGCATAAATATACAGGGTGACTGGTGACACATTTTAGATATTGAAGGAGAGCACTTTCTACTCGATTCTGATCATAATAATGTAAAAAAAGTATTTTTCACCGGAATTCCCTATGAATAAATAAAGAGACCTTACTACACTTTTCCCAACGTGTCACCTCAGTCAACAGGCAAACCGCAGTCTTTCCGCCACACCCACACCACCACCCGCTACACCAAGTATACAGGGTTGAACTTCCTAAGTATACAAGTTGAACTTTCAATCGCTCAGAACTATGTATTTAGTAATATTACGTAAAATTTTGGTTACTAAGATCATAGAACATCTTAATCTGCATGTAAGAAATAAAAAAATATATTCAAAAAGTGCACCAATTTCAAAATATGACATTCAACAGCAAAAAATCGGCATTTATTATAAAAAAATTCAGAACTTGATTATCTCGAAAACGGTTAGGTTTGGGGTAGAGTGTTTCATAGTGGAACAAGTTAGAAATCACAGGTACTAAACGCCTTTAACGGATCTAGGTCGACTTAACCAGTAACCCTGTATATTGTATTACGCTTATGTAACTATGCGTTGCGTAATGAATTCTTTACCTTTCGGTTAAGTTTACTCATTTTATTTTATTTTTTCTATTCATGATCTCACACTATCACGTCCTTGAATTTCAAAAGTGACCAACCAGTCACCTTGTATAGCACTGAGAATTGAACTCAATCTCACAAAATCGTAAGTGAATATGAGACTCTTCTTAAAATATTCCCAAAACAAATAACCGCTAGAGCGGCGATATTTGACGGCAGATTGTATATGAAGGGTGGTCGCTAGCGGGGCTGCCGGCTGACCCTGAAGGGGTCCTACCAACAAGTGGGAGTCACTCCGATAAATCGCCTATCCAGGGGTGGTAGGGCTAAATATAATATGTAGTATAAAAGTCCCGTAAGTAAAAAATGGTTTACAAGTCGGACAAAAAAGAATGGATACAAAAACACTTCAACCCCTTTTTCATTTGCGCATCAAATATAAAAAAAACATCTTACGATCTTGAATAATATGTGTTTTTCTGCCATTCCTGGTGGTTCATTCTATTTTTATAAAACAATCTAATATATGAAGGAGTGTCGGTATTTTTACGATAATAAAATTCCAACGCTTCACACATGTCACTTTCAGGCTCTTTGACTATTTTATCCAATAAATTACGTCACTTTGTTGCAGCATTTCTGAAAATAGAAGAGAGGTTGCATATTTGTTTATGCGATATAACGATCTAACAGTTTTAAGTTGGTAATATTTACTTTTTCTCGCTCATACTTATTTCAAGCTTTTTAGGAAGATACAATCAGATCACATGGTTGTTTTATAATAAAACACCGGTTTCAAGGTTATAACGGAAGTGACATTTATTGTAGTCCATAACTTATATAGATCACACAACATAGATAAGGTAAACAGTTAATAACTTAGTTCTAATAGATAGCACTTATGATGATTATTTGTATATAATTCAACACCCCCACTATATAAAATAATCATATTTAAGGTTATATTATGATTACACCTAACAAATCCATAAAAGTATAATGCTTTTTAGAACATAAAGCTTTAGTCAATAAGTCAGCGGGCATGTCTGTTGTTGGCAAATATTTTATATTAACAATATTATTTGAAACACACTCCCTAGCAAAATGGTATTTCACATCAATGTGTTTAGATTTCTTATGAAACACAGGATTTGTCGACAGCCTCTGTGCCCCCTGATTGTCATTATACAAACTCACAGTATACATTTTATTTGTGATTTCAAATTGCAAAGCTCTTAAATAAATAGCTTCTTTGCAGGCTTCTGATATAGCCATATATTCAGCTTCACAACTAGAAAGAGCAACAGTTCTTTGTTTTTTGCATTCCCATGATATTATGCCATTAGCAAGTACAAAACAAAATCCGGTATAAGACCTTCTATCTAAACTATTATTTGCCCAGTCAGCATCAACAAAACCTTTTATTTCTGAATTACCATTTGCACAATATTTTATACCAAAGTTAATAGTTTTCTTTAAATACTTTAAAATCCTCTTAGCATAACACCAATGTTCATCTGTGTGGCTGTTATTAAATTGGCTTAAGTAGCTAACAGCATATGTTATATCTGGCCTGGTCAAGACAGACAGGTACATTAAACTTCCTATGAGCTGTTGATAAGGAACACTATTATTTAAGTTTTGGTCATTTTTAACATTTAATTTAACCTCCATTGGAGTATTAACAGTTTTGCAATCTATCATGTTAAATTTTTGTAACAAAATATTAATATAATTCTCTTGACTCAAAGTTACAGATTTCTCTATTTTATTAAACTTTATATTCATTCCTAAACACTGTTGCACTTTTCCTAAATCTTTGATTTTAAATTGGCTTGACAATATTGCCTTTATATTTTCATTTTCAATTTTACAATTCGAAAAGATAAAAAAATCGTCGACATACAAAGTAACAATAGTTTTATAGTTTCCAATATTTTTTGTATACATACATGGTTCCAACTTAGATTTGCAATAACCATTCTCAAGTAAACAATTATCTACCTTTTTGTTCCAGGCTCTTGAGGCCTGTTTGAGGCCATAGATGGCCTTCTTAAGTTTTAACACTTTATTAGAGCCATTAGAAACATCATAACAGTCTGGTTTCTGCATGTAAATGGTTTCTTCTAAGTCACCATTAAGAAATGCTGTTTTTACATCAAGATGTGTAACATCAAGTCCTAACTGTACTGACAATGAAAACAATAGTCTTAAAGTTGTATGCCTAACAACAGGCGAGAATGTTTCTGTGTAATCTACACCTTGTTTTTGAGAAAAACCTTTAGCAACAAGTCTAGCGCGATATCTTACTTTGTTTTCATTGTCATACTTCTTGCGTAAAACCCACTTACATTGCACAATGGTTTTATCTTTAGGCACATCAACTACTTCCCATGCGCAATTATCATTAAAACATTGTAGCTCATCACGCACTGCCTCTAACCATTGTTCTCTTTCAGGCCCTTTTAGAGCTTCCTGAATTGTAAGTTCACCTAGGCTATCACTGACATGAGTATTGAAAAACCCATACCTGTCAGGTGGTATTCTTGGCCTTTGGAAAGTACGACTTTCATCAGCACTCACAACACTTTCCATACTGCTGTCAGAAGGGTCTTCACCTGGAACATATGTTTTGTCGTCATCACGGAGATCTTCTCTCTCAGAATCATCTGACATGTCCCCCACTGAATCCTCATGCACCTCTGTAGGATTCGCTAGCTGTTCCTCAATCTGAACATCAGCCGCCAGTGTCTTCTCAATTATAACTATATCACGGCTAGTAGTAATATTCTTAGTCTTCACATTGTATACTCGGTACCCCTTAACATCATCTGGATAACCAACCAAAATGCCTCTTTCAGCTTTCTTGTCCCATTTCAGTCTCTTTTCTTTAGGTACATGTATCATTACTTCACTTCCAAAAACTCTCAAATGACTTATATCTGGCTTTGCACCTGTCCATTTCTCAAAAGGTGTTTTTCCATGTAAAGCTGATGCTACAGTCCTGTTTTGTAAATAGACTGCAGTATTAGTTGCTTCAGCCCAAAATTTTTCTTCGAGACCAGCATCAAATAGTAAGCATCTGGCTTTCTCCACAACAGTGCGATTAAATCGCTCAGCCAGACCATTTTGTTCAGGGGTGTATGGGTTGGTCCTCTGATGAATAATGCCTGAATTCTTCAGAAAATCACCAAATTCTTTGTTGCAGAATTCCTTCCCATTATCACTTCGCAGGATTTTTATTTTCTTGTTCAGCTGGTTTTCCACAAGTGCTTTATATCTTTTAAAACAACTAAATGCTTCACTTTTGTTTTTAATGAAATAAATATAGATCATGCGGCTGTAGTCATCTATAAATAATATGAAGTATCTCGAGCCTCCAATTGAAAAATGTTTGAATGGACCACATACATCTGTATGTACAGTTTGCAGAAGTTCCTTACTTCTATGTCCATTCTGTGGAAAAGGTTTTTTTGTGGAAAGGTTTGGCTTTGTTTCCCCTCACAGCATACCACACATGAGGACTTTGAAACATTAATTTTTTTTTCTAGTGTGAGACCTTCCACAGCATCCTGCATTCTGTTTAAGTAATTGCTGTTGACATGGCCAAGTCTTCTATGCCAAATGTCACTTGAGGTCGTTACTGCAGCCATCAATGCTTCAGGCAGTCTCAGCTTGTATACACCATTCAACAGTGAAGCTGTACCAACTAATTCACCAGATTTATTATAAATCTCACAGCCATTGATGGTGAAATGTACCCTGTTGCCTTTAGCAATCAGTTGACTCACAGAAATCAGATTAGTGGTCAAACTTGGAACACACAACACACCTTCGACAATTACATCATACTTGCAGTTATCTGTTAAAGTTGTTATAGACACATCCCCAGAGCATTTAACTGGCACTTTTTCTTTGTTCGCAACCACAATTTCTTTGATTGGATGCTCGACTGAAAAATTTGTAATCCAATGTTCATTGACGGTTAAATGTGCACTCGCTCCAGAGTCTATATACCAGTCATTTTTTGAGAAACTGCCATTTAAAAACACGGCACTAAATGCGTTTGTTTGTTTACGTTCACAATACTTATTATTCATTGAATCTTTTTCAAAATTATTGGGGCATTGATTACGATAGTGTCCGGTTTGTTTACATTTATAACATTTTACAATCTTCGGTTTTGACTTTGACACATTTAAGTTTGACGTATGTGCATTGTTTCTAGTTCCACCATTACTGCCAACTTTAACATGTTTTCGAAAACTCGCAAATGCTCCGCTGACGTCGCCACTGTCTTCTTCTAAATCCATCAATTTGGTTTTAATGGCGTCCGCCGTAATTGCAATTCCCGAATGTTCGATCGCCATTATCATGGGCGAATATTTTTCAGATAATCCTGCCAAAAGAAGCGATCCAACCCACTGATCATTAATATTAAAGCCCGATCCACTTAATTTTTGACTGGTTTCAATAATTTGTGAAACGTACGATGTCATTGATGTACAATTTTCCAGACGAATCGATATTAGATTTCTCAATAGACTGATTCTTCTGGTGAAGCCGGAGTCGTCAAACAAATTTTTGAGTTTCTCCCATAGTTCTTTAGTAGTCTTCGAATCTTTGATATGTACATAAAGTGACGCGTCAATTGTTAATATTACGAGTAACTTTGCTTTGGTTTTCGCATCGGCTGCAGCTTCATCTAGTTTAGTAGCTTTGATGTAATCAATAGTACCTTCCAAAATAAGAAAATTCTCTGCTGCGAAAGCCCACTCATTATAGTTTTCACGTCCTTTCAATTTTGGCACACTCACTATATAGTTCGACGCCATTTCAATCACTTTAACTTATACTGTTCACAAAGTTCAATAGCACAGCGTATTCTCAATCTGCATTGAAATTTAAACTAGCAAGTCTTTTTCGCGAGAATAAAGCGGGAACACTGGACACATAACCTATAATAAAACACCGGTTTCAAGGTTATAACGGAAGTGACATTTATTGTAGTCCATAACTTATATAGATCACACAACATAGATAAGGTAAACAGTTAATAACTTAGTTCTAATAGATAGCACTTATGATGATTATTTGTATATAATTCAACATGTTTCATAAATATCGTTTGAAAAAACGTCCCGTAAGTAAACAAAATTACAAAAAAAAAAATGGATATGTTTTTTTTTGAACTTGATGTTTGTGTTTTCAATCAAGTTGAAGCATAGCCCAGCTACGGCTCATCGGATGATGTTGGATACTACCTACTTAAAGTAATGATTTGTGAAAAATCTGCGATATAAATCATGAAAACGAGATCTAGGTATTTTTTTATGAGGTTTTCTGACAGCTATGGTCTTTGAAATTAATTAAAATAATAATAATCATTTATTCATATTCAATAATATCTCAGACATACAGAGTACTTAAGCTAGCTTAAAGCTATACAATAATAGTTAGACAGATAAGAACTGAAAATGAGGGGAAAAAATGTGCAGGTGATAGATGGATATGGCTTTGTGGATTTTATTATATAGTCTTGAAGAAAAAACGCTGTACTGACGAGAGGCAAAAGAAGACCTGTGGATGACTACTGGACATATATTGACACAGTACCGTTGCGCCAGCACGGCTGGATCAAGCGGTAACTCAGCAATCAAGAGGTAGAAATATACTTACATCTAAGTTTATAAAGTTGTCTAACAGTCAGAACTTAGCATTCCGAGTAGGTGACGGATTTATGGGTCATTGCTCTTTCCATTCCCAAAAATAACGTCTTTCCTGCTCCACCCCAAACAGGGATACAGTATGTCAATACTGACTGGCATAATGCTAGGTATACGGTTCTTATTGTCTGAGGGTCAGCTATATGTCTGAGAATTTTAAATATGTAGGTACATCATTTGTGAACGCGTTATTTTAAAACAAAAATTTGGGAACTCCAGTTTAAGTTTGTATCAAGGCAAATGCCCAGATATAAATATAAATCTAAATATTGTAAACTGTTTTCTTTTTAAATAAAAGATTTTTAAAAAAACTTAACTTTTTGGACAAGTGGGGGTTAAACACAGCCACAATTTGGGGATGGTGCATAACAGGTATGGCCAACAATGTTTGAATAACCCAGCAAAGGTGCTGATGCCGGTGATAATTGGGTTTTTAAAGTTAGCGGATTTGTTAAAAACCAACCTATTATACACTCAAGAGCAGCCTCTGCATGTTTTCTAGCTTTTTCCTAATCATTGTTATGAACGAGCAGGGCAGTGTCATCCGCTAATTATTAAGACCAATATTTAATTAATATAAGCATATGTATACTTCTAAATTACTTAATTTCTAGTAAGAGTGATTTTTATTCTTTCACGGTTAAACGCCAAGGCTGTATCAATTTAAAGTTATGCAAATAGATAGGGCAATGTCTGGAATTGTAATCCTAGGCATTGCCCTCATTGGATACATTTCATCCCGATATTATTTTACGGCAGTGATACACGCAAGTCAAGCCGCGAGTGACGCTAGAATGATTATATTGTAACAACTAGCTGAACTGGCAAACGTTGTTTTGCCATATACAGAAAAAAAATAGATACCAGATAAGCACAAAAAATTTCATTAAAATCGGTCAAGCCGTTTCGGAGGAGTATGGCAACGAAAACTGTGACACGAGAATTTTATATATAAGATAAGTCTAACTCTTTTCAAATCAATATAGGTGCATCTTCATTATCGTCGTGACCATGGCGCTTGCAAAAGTGCCGAAAAATCAAGAACTTTAAATAAATAAAAAAATATGATAGGTATAGAAATTCCACATCAAGTTAACACTAATAACATAAACCCTTTTGAAGCAAACACAACTAAACTACACCCAAACTTTATTTATTGGTTGGCATACAAAAACCAAGTTTAGCCGAATCCCATTAGATCTATTCTCATTTTTCACAAAATACCAATATATCTGACACAATGCATTACCAACAACAATATTATAATACCGTGATTGATCGATGCAAACTTTGCCAAGTAATGTTATTCGTGGAAATGTGGGAATGACCCACCTGTTCGGAAAGTAAATTGAGTCTGGGATTCGATTAACAAGTTTTGTTGTATGACTTTCACTTCATTGTATTCTTGAAAGAAAAATATTGTTTCATATAATACTGACTATTACTTTCGAATTTGTAGGTTAGAATAAGTGATTAGTTTTTCAAGCCAACTTGCACCTTTATGTTTAAGCCCCTCGGGCGTTTTTATTTCAAGAAAAGGCAACCTTTGTTTAACCCTGGTACGAACCAGTTAAGCGGCTTATGGTGCGTACAGATTGCTGTAATGGAACTTGTAATGTAACATTCTGCGCACCACACGTTCAAATACGCAACGTGCGCAGAATGTTACATTACTAGTTGCATTACTAGCAATCTGTACGTGCACCATTAGATTTCTCGCACAAATTTTCATTCTCCATTTTATACCTTTGTTGAGTTTTGAATAAAAAGAGGCCACATATGTTCGATTCTAGATATTCAAATACTTTTATCTAATTTACCATTAAAAAATAACTGCCGATATTTATTGGAAACTTCCCTATAATTTTTTTTTAAACTTCCAGTGAAATCCAGTGTCATAATTTATATTTCTTATATTTCAGAGAGATGTCATTTTATTCACCAAATTTGGGCATAGATTCACAATCGTTCCGTTACAATTTCATTTTTCATTAATGGCTATTCAAAAGTATTTAATCTATCATGGTTATTAACATTTAAATGAACGTTACAAATGGGATATTCACCACGTTCTTTTTTGAATTCTCAAGGAGCTCAAAATAGATTAAAAAAAAAGCTTAATATCCCGTTTCTAAAGTTAATTCAAGAGCCATTTATTTCCACCGTATAGCGTCATCTCTATATCCCCGACAGACAATGCTTGTGCTTCTGCGAAGCCTTTTGTTCAAAGTTTTTGATCTCAAAATTACCTTCATACGAATCCGAGACTGAGAAATAAAAGGCGAGTACGTATGACATAAATACGACTTGAAGACAAAATACTAGTCTTAAGTGGTACAAGTGATAAGCTTCCTATGGGCCAGACGCGGGTAAATATTCGGAAAAAAATGTTTTAACTTTAACATTTTTTTTTCAAATTTAAAGTTAAATTTTTATTTGTTTTTCTTTTTATGTGTACATTGGTTGGTAGTCTCTTCCAAGGGCCATGTTCATAAATTTGGACAACTAGATGCTGACGCCTTTTCTTATCATGATTTACTTTTCCTATCTTACAAGATTCGCCCTCCTAAAGCCAAGCCGAGAATCCTTCTGCAACGAAATTTTGGTGGTATTGATATAAATAATTTGTTAGAGGATGCTTACAAAGTGGACTGGCACGAAGTTGTAAATGCTGAGACTGTAGATACAATGTTGGATATTTTTAATTCTTTACTGACTCAGCTTTATGACCGCCATGCCCCCATAAGACCTGTGAAAATCAAACATCTTCCTGCTCCCTGGCTTTCAGATGAAATCAAATTGCTCATGAAGAAACGAAATCGAGCACGTTTGCGGTATAAAAAGGAACCCAGTCAAACTAACGGTGACAAATATCGAGAACTGCGAAATCGCTGTAATACTATGTGTAGGGATGCACAACGACGCCATATTCACGAATCAGTCACAAATGAAAATCCAGCTAAAGTCTGGAGATTCTTAAAGACTTTGGGTGTAGGAAAGGCTAAAAATAACGAGGTCCCAAAAAATATTGATATAAACCTTTTAAATAGTCATTTCTCTTCTGCTGGTCTTATGAACGCCCAGATTAAGTCTTCTACATTAAATCACATTTCATCTTCACCTACACCCAGTTATATTCCTTTTTCTTTATTACAATTCTCTGAATGTGATGTTAGAAAAGCAATAAACTCCATTAACTCAAATGCAGTAGGCTGTGACGGTATAAGTCGAAAAATGATTGTCCTCCTTCTTGATTTCCTGCTTCCTTTTATTACTGCAATTTTCAACAAATCTGTCACCACCAATACTTTCCCAAAATTATGGAAAGACGCTCATGTAATTCCTCTCCCTAAAAAAGCCTCTCCTCAGACCTATAGTGATTTCCGACCTATTTCTATATTACCATTTCTGTCCAAAGTACTTGAGCGTCTTATCCATCAACAGTTATCATTATTTTTAAATAAAAATGATATTCTTAATCCCCTCCAATCTGGTTTTCGACTTGGTCATAGTACTGTTACAGCCCTAGTTAGAATATCAGAAGACATTCGCAAAGCTAAAGAACTCAAACAAATCACGCTATTAACTTTACTAGACTTTAGTAATGCATTTAATACTGTCGACTTTGATATTTTACTAGTAATTTTGCGCTCTCTTAACATATCTCCATCAGGAATTGAGTGGTTTCATACTTACCTGCATGGACGCCGGCAACGTATTAACATGGACGAAACTGGTGTCCCGCAGGGTGGCGTGTTGTCTCCTCTCCTCTTTTCAATTTTTATAAACTCAATATCACAGAATTTAACTTCTTCCTACCACATGTATGCAGACGATTTGCAGATATATACTCACAGTTCTCTCGATGAAATGACTGTTGCTGTACAGCAAATCAATGATGATTTAGCTCGAATTTCACATTGGAGTACCTCTCATGGGCTTACAGTCAACCCAGCAAAATCACAAGCCATCATAATTGGTAGCGCGGGCATGATTAACAAGATAACTAACAGAGCTATTCCACCTATTATAATATTTGATGGTGTGAAAATTCCGTACAGTGATACCGTGGAAAATTTGGGCATAACATTCTACAAGACCTTGTCCTGGAAACCACAAATTGACACAGTGAGTAGGAAGATGTTTGCTGTCAATCACTCACTTAAACGCTTGCGCAATCTTTTGCCAATACCTACCAAAATATCATTAGCACATACTGTCTTACTTTCTATTCTCGATTACGCCGATGTCAGCTATCTTGACCTTACAGAAGAACTCTTAAATAAACTTGAACGGCTTCAAAATCTATGTATACGTTTCATATTTAGTTTACGTAAATATGATCATATCTCCGAATTCCGTGCTAAACTCAAGTGGCTTCCGATTCGTCTTCGCCGGGATACTCATGTTCTTTCTTTACTGTACCGGGTGCTGTTTAATCCTGTAGTTCCGAGCTACCTTGGTGACCACTTCCGATACCGACACGAGAATCACGAGAGACACCTACGCTCTACCGACAATTTGATGCTCTCCACCCCTTCACATTTAACGCATAGTTACAACCAATCTTTTGCGGTTCGAGCAGTATCACTTTGGAATCATCTTCCCATTGCCATTAAATCTGCCTCATCTTTACATTCTTTTAAAATTAAATTAAAAAGTCATTATCTGAGTCAAATACAACCATAAAGAAGTACCTATTGTAATATTTATGTATTATGTTAATTATATTTATTATGTTTATTACATCGTTTATTAATCTATGTATTATATTTATTTTATTAGTATGTATGTATTATAATTTTATATATTTAGGTTTTATGTTTAATTAGGTATAATGCAATAATTAGCATTTTTTTTTGTTTTACTCGTTAAGTTTTTTCTTTTTTGAAATTTTTGTTTAAATTTGTAATTATTATTAAGTATTAAGAATTTGTTAACACATTATTTTTATGTTGTTATCACAAGCATGGTTGTCTGTAAGAAATCGCTCGTCAGCGATAAGACCGCCTAGTAGTACTTACACAACACACTGTTTTTTTTTTCTCATTTACTATCTGTACTGTATACTGAAGTGTAAATAAATAAAATTAAATAAAAAAACAAAACTGTACAAAATTGGTACAAAAGGCTTTGATAGATGGCGCTTTACAAAAGGCGAAGGCGAAGAATTTATTCCACACTGCATTTTTAAAATTAAAATAAATTAATTGACGTCTGTATCAGAAATTAAACGTATAAATAACCATAAATGGTAGATACCACTTACCGTCATTAAAGTATACAGACTTAACGCCTTCGGCTTTTTAAAAGTGCCATCTATAGAGGTTTTTTGAACTAATTTTTATGAGCTGTCAGAAAACTCCCCATTATGGCCCTCCATAGCAGCCTACCAACATATTTCCGGTACCATGAAGTGATACAAACATAATAATATCGCTGACAGCAATCATGTTTATTGGATAGTCGCTGGACATTATCTATTTTAAGGCTTTGGTTAAACAAACTTATTTAATTATATTTTTATTTTCATATTATTCATAAAACACACCAGTGCAACGATATATGTGTATGCACTTAAGGATGTTTTTTCGGAACACGGCCACACTTTATCGTTGTCATAATTTGTCAACGTCATTGTGTTATTTTTGATATTTTTTCACGTTCTAGGGCTGTAGGGCTAACACAGTGCGGACGCAGGGCATAAACAATATAGGTACAACAATTTATTATTATTATTATTTTATTTAAAAAGAAAACAGTTTACAATACTCAGAAACATACCTTAAATCTCGGTTAAACATATCTTACAAAGCGATTGATGAGCCGCTAAGCGTGCGATGGGCAGACTATGCGCGGAATCGTGTAGTTTGAACGTGACCTTAAGGCGCATCTTCATTAGCGGTTAGCATGCTGCGTGCGGGAGCTTTTTGAAACGCATGCCATAGGACCCGCACGAGAGGAACCGTTTTCATTGGTTGTTAGTGCCTGCATGAGAGGTGCGGGAGATTTTGGAAACGCATGCAATATTCGCCGCATTCGGGCGAATGACCTATGACGACCACTTGGCGATGAAGTAAGACTGTCTGCCTCAGACGCCAGTGATTGCGGGTTCGATTATCGCACGGAACAAGAAAAAAAAATGTTCCGTGTCTGGATGTTTATCTATTTATGTATTTACATTCTAGGTTCAATCGTGCAATCCTGTGTAAAGTGCCCGCATTCGGGCTAGCGACCGACTTATCGACTAATGAAAATGCGCCTTTACACTTTTGCCAGCCCTCGCCGCTGTGCGTGCGAGCTTGTATTAAATAAAAAAAAATAAAATAAAAATTGTTTATTTCAGATTTACATCCATAATGTTGTTAGTAACTTATAACTAAATTTAATTTAAAACTTAACAGCTAGGGTTAGTACTTACATATATTTAAAAATAACAAATAGGAATAACAATAGGTATTATGTTATAGTATTTGACTTTATAAGGTAGGTAAGCATCGTGAGCTTCAAGTTTATGTTTGGATGTACTTGTAGTACCTTGCTCTTCATTATCACTTACCATTATGTGTAATGGAAAACAAACATATTATTTTTATAATAAAAATTACTTCTGGATTC